>CM064480.1:39544790-40123822 GCA_032716605.1 Paralithodes platypus | reverse complement strand
AATGCCTTAACAATCGCATCTTCCCTGAACGAGGCATTCTTGTAATTTTCCTTTTAGCTGATTTTCCTTTTGTGAACGTGCACTCTGTTTATTTTCATCATTATATTGTATTGAAAGCACCCTTGTCTTGGTTGCTCTTGAAAGCACCCTTGGGATGCTCCGATCACTGGAACCTATGAAATAGCGTAGCGTATCGGAACATCCAAAGGCCCATGCGGTTTTCAAGCTCAAGACTAATACGTCCAAAGGTGCGTTTTCCAAGCTCAAGAACTGAATGCACTTGCAGAAAAATGCGGTGCCACAGCTAGTCGTAGCGCCATCGGAGCGATCCCAAGGATGCCGTTCAAGAGCAAAACAAACTCTCTAGCAGACGATGTGGAAGAAGAAGAAGACGAAGGTGTTTACGATTATATCAGTAGCTTCCTTTGACAATTAATCTGAATGTTTTGAAGTAGATAATAGGCTACAATGACAATGGTAAACTTTTAAAGTGAATTCATGAACATATGATATGTGTGTGCTCCATTATGTGTCATTTGAGTGGCCTAATGCCTCAAAAAGGGGACTTTGGGACTTCTTGAAATTCGGACCATCGGGTGAATTCGGATTTGGCCTCAAATTGAAAAATTCGGACTATTGGGAGATTCGAATCATCGGTCGTCGGATTAACGGACTTTTACTGTAGACTGTTTTCCCAGTATATTGTCACACAACAGGTAGCGAAGTCAATGCTCAGATCTGCTCAGGCAATCGCGGACGCGGAAGTCCGAAAGGCTATCGAACTATCTAGACGCTTGCTACTCCAGACTTCTATACAGTCACTGGGGGATATCCGTACAGCCTTGCTAGAGGCGGTGCGGGCACGACAAGATCTAAGGATGTCTCTCGTGAGGAAGCTCCCGGATAGGATTGCAAATCAAGTAGTTATGTCCCCTGTTCTAACTGCCTCTTTAATGTCCCCGGAGGTGTGGAAAATAGTGTTCAACATGGCTCAGGCCTTTAAGCACAATCCCGCCCCATCTAAGAAACCTGCTTTCAATTTTACCAAGCCCAAACCAGTCGCAAAAGCTCAACCTGGTGGGGCAAAGCCCTTTCATCTGCCTAAGTCCTCTTCCACCCAAAGTCAGGCTCAGTACAGATACAAGCAAGGAAAGTTTTCAGGTAATCATAAAGGTAGGATACAGTATGTATGAAGCGATGGAGGAAGTGAGTGCAGAAAAGGATATAGGAGTAGTGATAGATAATAAGTTAAATTTCTCAGAACATTTAGCGGAAAAGATAAACAAAGCCAATAGAATTGTAGGGCTGATAAGGAGGACATTTGTGTCACTTGACGAAGAAATCTTCAGGAATCTATATACAGCGCTGGTTAGGCCACACCTGGAATATGCAAACCAGGTGTGGGCTCCATATATGGTAAAGGATATAGAAGCAGTGGAGAAAGTGCAGAGAAGAGCTAGCAAGCTGGTACCAACGTTGAAGAACGCGGGCTATGAGCAGAGGTTGAGGACACTGGGACTTCCGACACTGGCATATAGGAGAAAGAGAGGGGATATGATAGAGACTTTTAAGATAGTGTCAGGAAAGTACGATGAGGATGTGTGTGAAGGTATCTTCTTGATGCGGGAGGGAACAAGAACGAGAGGACACTCTAAGAAAATTTACAAAGAAAGAAATAGGCTTGAGAAGGCGAAGAACTCATTTTGTGATAGAGTGGTAAATGAGTGGAACGCACTGCCCCAGTATGTAGTCGATTCCGAATCAATAAGGGAGTTTGAAAGTAATCTTGATAAAGCATGGGGAAGACAAGATTTGAAGTTTGATTATAAAACAAAAATACAGAATAGTAAAAATGTTGCGTCTGCTACCGCCGCCGCCAACACCGTGAACGACCGCAGCAGTGCAAGCACTGGTACTGAGCTGGATACACAGGCATAGTTTGCCTTTTTCCAGAGGATCTACTGTAAGAAACTGTACTGTAAGAATAAAGGACAGAAGTTATCAACGACCAGGCCAGGGCCCGTCTCCGACCAAACCCGGCCAGTCATCAAAGCATACACCACCACCACCAAAAAACTAGGGTCTCTCTCACTCCCAGGGCCAGTCTTCCGGCGGGTGGATCAGAGGGTAGTCCAGCCGGCGAACCCTTGTCTGCTAACTGGGTCGTTCCGGGCGTGTCATCGCGCATGGCCATTAAACACATGGGCGAGGATGGTGGCACGCAAAGGCATCACCTGGCAGTGGCTCCGGCGACCTCGCTTACGTCAGCCGACAAAGGCAAATTTTGTTTCATTAGAGGTGGAGTCACTGATCCAAGAGATGATCGCCAAGAATGTCATCATCCCGGTCCCTCAAAATTACCCAGTATTTACGTCCAAACTCTTTCTAGTGCCCAAAAGGGACAGTGTTCAGATGAGGCCGGTCGTAGACCTGTCTTATCTGAACCTCCATATTCACAACATCTCCTTCAGGATGCTGACAGTGAATCAAATCAGGCTAACACTTCCGCCGGAAGGGTGGATGCGTTCTTTAGACCTGACAGACGCGTACTGGCACGTCCCGGTAAACAAAAGGTTTCAACGATTTTTGGCATTACGAATAAAGCATCAGACTTATGTCTTTCAGAGGATGCCGTTCGGATTAAACCTAGCACCTCGCTTATTCACGAAATTGGTCCGGCAAGCCCTGATGCCCATGTTAGAACAAGGGATCAGGATTTTGTGGTATCTAGACGACTGGCTGGTGGTGGCAGAGACGGAACAGTTATGCATAAATCATGTCAACATAACATTAAATCATGTAAAATCTCTAGGGTTCAAGGTAAACCCGGTAAAGTCAAACTTTGTTCCCTCACGAGTGGTCCAGTGGATAGGGCTGGTCTGGGACACAGCTGCTCTCACTCTGAGTCAGAGTGTGGACAATCGGAACAGGTTTCGCAAGAAACTGTTTATGTTTCTTCACAGTCTGACTACGACACGGAGAGTCTGGGAATCTCTGGTCGGCTCTCTCAACTAGATTTAACTAACTGTCAAGTTGGGCCGGTTGAAAGTCAAACGTTTAATATTGGAGGGCAACAAATTTTTTCCACTATTGCCGGCGGAAACATTATGGCCCATCCCAAAATTAATACACAGCTTACTAGCGGTCTGGGCGAAGAGGGAAACATTGCACTCGGTCATGTCATGGACCTCTCCTCCACCGACGGTATGGGTAGACACGGATGCGTCAGGAACGATAGGTTGGGGCTTTCAGTCAAACCACGGGCATCAGGGTCAAGGGCTTTGGTCCCATTCAGAAACCTCCCACATCAATGTCAAAGAGTTACTAGTCCCCTTGTATTTCCTTCAGGCTCACGGCTCTACTTTACGGGACAAATCGGTGGCCTTCAGGATGGACAATCTGAATGCGGTTCACTGCATTCAGAAACAAGGGTCAACGAGATCTCGGAAGTTGCTAAACGTGTCAGAAAAGATTTTTGTTCTAGCCGGCGAACATTCATCTTCACGCATCTTATCTCCCAGGCGTAGCAAACGTCTGGGCAGACGCTCTGTCTCGGAGACAGAGCACAACGGTAGAATGGGCGCTCAAGCAAAACATTTTTGACCAAATGATTGCGGAGCCTTACCGTCCACAAGTGGATCTGTTTGCATCCGAGGAGACTCGCAAACTCCCGCTGTACCTCACCCGCCGGACTATAACGCCGGCGGGAGGACCCGACGCACTGGTGACGGACTGGAACATGTGGAGTTCCGTTTATCTGTTTCCGCCACCAGACGCTTCTCTAATGTGCCACGTAGTAAACAAACTACGTGATTATTGGGGCGTAGTCTCGTTAATCGCGCCCCTGTGGCCGGCGCAGTTGTGGTACCAGCAATTGAAAACGTGGTGACCGAACCCGGTGTCGCTCCCGGTCGGGTATTTCCACTTAGACGCGATTGGCAACCTAGAGACCTCGCTGACTTTTGCATTATGGACATTCAGGAGGCCAAGTGGCTAACACCGTATGGTAGAAACGTGACCGATAAATTCATGAATCAATATACCCAATCTACGAAGAGACAGTATCAATCGCACTGGCAGTCCTTTACTTCTTGGATAATTAGAACAGAACAAACCGTTCCTTCGGTGGCTTTGGTTTTTCATTATTTAAACTATCTGTTCGAGCAGAAACGTCTATCTGTAGTAACGTTAAAAAATCACTTAACAGCAATTAGGATGCCATTCCTTGACCTTACAGGTCTAACCATACCACTAGCGGAGGAAAAAGGTTTCAGGAGAGCATGTTTTAAACTCCGCCCACCTCCCCGTCAGCTCATGCCTACCTGGTCTCTGGACAAGGCGTTGTCTTTACTTCATTCCCGTCTGTACCAAAATACTGCAGATTTTGACTTACTTTTAAAAAGGGCAGTTTTCCTTATGGCTTTGGCTACCGGACACAGGGTGTCTGAGCTGGCGGAGATGAGCAATACACCTAATTGCATACGGTTTGGTAGGCTCAATGAGTGTATTCATTTTGCACCTTCCCCGGCGTTCATCGCCAAAAATGAACAAAGTGAACATGTTTTTTCAGAGTTCACGGTGCCGGCGTTAAAAAGGGGAAAAGTGCACCATAATTTATGTCCAGTGCAAGCTCTAACCAAATATTTGAGAGTAGCACCTCTGAATCAACAGGGTGCTTTATGGGTAGCGAGTACGGGCCAACGCTTAATGAAACGAAAACTAGCTTCTCTCCTAGTCGAAGTCATTAAAGAGAGTAATCCCGGCATCGTGGGAAGAGCCCACGATTTACGCAAATGGGCGGCCTCTTTGCGTTTCCTTAAGAATTTTTCTGTTGAGGACATAGCGTCTACGCACCTGTGGTCCTCTAATCATAACTTTTTGACTCGATACCTTTCAGTAGCTCTAGACAGACCTTCCATGCCATGTATAGCTTTAAGGCAGAGGGTCTAGGGGGCCTCTCAGTCACTTATTGTTTAAGTTAAGAAAAGAGGGGGGGGGGGGTGCAGTCAGTGTAACATAGGACACCCTAGACCCCGCCGGAGTATGTGTACGGAGCATACGAGCTGTGATACTGTATATAGGTGTTGTGATATAAAATTTCTCTGTAATATGCATTACAGGAAATTGTGCTAAAGTACAATAGTAGTAAAACAACAACTCTTGTTGTAAGTAGTTTTGGCTGTGAAGCAATATCATTTTAATACAATCTCAGTAGTTGTGACTGCGAATTTTATTTTTGATGTAAGTACTTTTGCATAAGTACAAGAGTTCAGTACTTCTGCGAAAGTACAAGAGTTCATGTTATGTTTGGGTATATTTTTAGGAATATATCCACTAGTTTAATGGGGTTTATATGTGCACATGTAGACTTATAAGTTTTTATTTTTCACCACTTACTTAAGTGGGGTGCCTTCTTAACTAGCAGATCTGTGTACAGAGTCTCAGAGTTAACCCTTTTTATTCAAGCAGGCTTCTTCGAAGCACGCTCCTGCTTGTACCCCTTTTTGAATATATATGCTGTATAAAGTTTATGCACAAAATATATCTTTTTTACAAAGTATGAATACTATGTGGTTGTTTGATTATCTGCTTTTGCTAGAGTTATGATATGATTACGAATGTCCCCCTCCAGTCTTAGATATCAGGCATAATCGTCAATGATGGAGGGGCCACTAATAAATCATAGGTTTGACTCCTGCAAGGAGATAAAGAAAACCTAATATTTAGTAGTGGCCCCGTAATCATTGACGACTGGGGCCCTCCCGACCATCCCCTTCCCATTCCCATTCGTTGATGTATTAAGGATTTTGGTTTACTTGATATGTCAGTGAAGGAAGTATGATGCCTGAAGTCAGCGTCTGGTCAAATATCCACACAAGTACATCCACGAGTATATGGAAAGCTTATGAATAGTTATTCTTATTTTCTTTTTATTTATTATTTGTTACAAAGTTTTTTCGTAGTGAGAACCCAATTTCATAATGACAGAACCATGAGTGAGGTTGCGTGCGCTCATGATGAAGGCTCCTCAATTTGTTATGCTCTGCGCGGTAGATTCAAACTACGGTAAATGAGCGTTTGAAGAGGAGGCCTTATGTAATAGGCATAATCGTCAATGATTACGGAGCCACTACTAAATATTAGGTTTTCTTTATCTCCTTGCAGGAGTCAAACCTATACTAACACATCCAACATCCAACACCCTACCCTCTTTATCCTTTGCTCGTAACTGTCGAAATATATTAATTTCGACTGACCAGTCTCGTGGTACTGGGAAAGAATCTGAGGAATCTGATGTGGCCTCTATTGGTGTAAGGATGGGTACTTTGTCCCATTGACGAGGAGGGCCATAGAGAAGAGGTAGGTTTTTTTTAGGAGGGTCGGGATCAATCTCGAGAGCAGTCGGTGTAATGGGAGACAGAAAAATAGGTTGTTGAAGCAAGCAGCTCTGTTGCTTGGGTTGAGTAACTGGCTGTCCAAGAGTAATATTGGAAGATGGTTTAGGTAGAATAGGGTTGACTGCTAAGGGTATGGTCTGGTGGTCAGGTTTGGTCAGGGTGTGAGAAGGTGTTTTAGAGATAGCTTGCAACACCCTGTCTAGTTTACTATCCATATCTTTAGCCACTAGTGAAGCAAACTCTTCTAGGGATTCTTGAACTACATTAGTAACATATTCTTTAGATACGGAAGTATTATGAGACACATCTTCAGATGCCTGTGAAGGAGAGAAGGGTCGTTCATGGCTATGTTGACCTTGGAACCAAGGGTCATCTTCCTCATAAGATTGATAGTTAGGGAACCCTTCAAAATCTCCTTCACCTGGATCTTCTGGGTAGGTGTCGCAAATTATCCTGTGAATTTGAGAGATAAATTTCTTCGTCTACTCCTTGACCTGGTGTTAACTGACTATCTAAATTTCAGGCATGTCAGTTGCTAGTATGTAAGGTTGTTGAGATATAAGTTTGTTTTGGAGAGGAGTGATTGGAAGATTCCGTCTGACTGGTGAATCTCCTGAATGGTGAATATCAGCGTGAACAGTGATTACGGCTGGATTGATTGATGTAGTAGTCTGCAAAAATAGTTGTTGTTGTTGTTGTTCCCCAAGCTGCCTGGCCGAACAGCCCCAAGGCCCCGAGCAATTCCAAGGCCATAACCGAGCGCCCCCACAGAACCCTCCCTGCCGACCACAATAAAGCCTGGGTGACCGAAGCCACTCCATGCCGGGGAGCTGAGGAGGGTGCAGAAACGCCCGGGAAACCAAAGCCCCACCCAGGGCCCTGTGCCCCTCAGCAATTATGAAGAGAAAGTTGAGGGGCAAGGGAAAAATGTGACGCTTTGGCTTCCAATCTTGGTAGATTGGGAGGTCAATCCACGGAAAAGACGCCGTCACTTGAGATCTAGAAAATATATAAGTTAAAGGAACAGTCAGAGTAAGCTATGGGTATGGCAGAGATCGCTCAGTTCTCACTCTGATAGACCAGCCCATCACCACATAACTAGAACCCAATCCTCTCAGCATCAGCTAGGAAAGGCCCTAGAAAGTCGCCTTTGGGGGGGGGATAGCTCCCCTATTTCAACCCCTTTCGGGGTCGGGCACCCGCCAAAGTGGTTTAATCTGAAAGCTAGGTATGGAAGACTGAATTGACTCAAGAGATTGTTCTGGATAAGGAGTTTCGAGAGTTTCATGTTCTCTTAAAGCATTGGCTTGGTGATCAGAGTCCAGATTAATTGTGACAGCTGTGCTCGTATCAAACTGAGGGGAGTTACTCCGAGCAATTGTTTTATTTCTTGAACTAGAGCTTGATGAAGATTTACATTTCCGATCAGATGAATGTTTAGTCTTAGAGGGGGTTACTGAACGGCTAGTCCTCTGAGAAGGGGGAATAGTGATCTTCAAAAATTCAAGAGCTTTCGGGTCAGCCAAAGACGGAACCTTTTTGAGAACCTTTGAAATGTAAGTCTTGATCTCTTCCCATGCAGATAAAAGTACTTGTGTAGCAAGAGATTGACCGTGAGGGACACTATGCTCATGGAATTTGGTAACGTAGAAAGAACATGATTGGCAGACAAGGGTATTCCAAGCTGCCTTAGTGCGATCTATGCACGGTACATGAAATAAGCATTGATTATGTGCTATTAAGGGAATTTGATGACATCCCTCTGTTGAACACCCCTGGATGTGTTCCGGCGGTAGTGTACTCACCTAATTGTACTCACCTAATTGTAGTATACATCTAAATAATTCAGAGCTATTCTCATGTTAGTCAACACTCCATAGGTTTCACCAGTTATTTTATTTATATGCTGTTCAGGTGACAAGCTGTCTGCCACAACTACCCCTAGGTCTTTTGCTTTCACAGCTTTACTAATTATTTCATCTCCTATTTTATATCCCCAAGAAGGTCTATATTTACTTTTTCCCATCTCAAGAACCTGACACTTACTCGTGTTGAATTCCATTTTCCAAGTTTGACTCCACTCATATAACTTATCTAGATCTCTCTGTAATTCTTCACAACTACTCCTACTTGTAATATGCTTCATTAGTTTTGCATCATCAGCAAACATAGATATATATGAGTCTATTCCCATTTGAAGGTCGTTGATGAAAACCAAAAACATGATTGGGGCCAACACCGATCCTTGAGGCACTCCGCTTTTTACCCTTTTCCACGAGGAGAACTTTCCTTTTATTACTGTTCGCATTTCCCTCCCAATTAAATAGTTTCCATCCACTTTAATAATACTCCCTCAACCCGCCCCACAGTCCTGAGCTTCCACAACAATCTCTTATGAGGCACCTTATCAAATGCCTTCTTGAAATCTAAGTAGATACAATCTACCCACCCCTCCCTCCCTTGTACAATGTCAATTACCCTATCATAGTAACTCAACAAATTTGTGGTACACGAATGACCTTTTCTGAACCCGAACTGCTTGCTTGAAATTATTTCCCTCTCCTCCAACATACCCACCCATCTTTTTCTAATAATCTTTTCACAAAGCTTGCATATAACACTCGTTAAGGATACCGGTCGATAATTTAGCGGGTCTTCTTTATTTCCACTTTTATATATTGGAGTTATATTTGCTTGTTTCCATTCTAAGGGAAGCTCCCCCTTGTTTAATGAGTATTGAACAATATTAAAAATAGGTCTCACTAGTTGTTCAGAACATTCTCTTAATACCCATCCAGCAATGTTATCTGGGCCCATAGATTTTCTCACGTCCAATTCTTCCAACAATGATTTTAGTTCATCCTTGTTGACTTCTATCGACTCTAGTCCCTGTATCTCATTCAATTCCACCACAGGTTCTACATAGTCATCCTCCTCCACAAACACGGATGTTAATGTATGATTCATAATTTCACACATACCCACTGTGTCTTCATATAATTGACCCTCTACCCTAAGCTTTGTTATTTTGTCCTTTATTTTAGTTTTACCGTTGATATAACTATAGAACAGTTTGGAGGGATGTTGTTGCAAAGACGCCATTCGGAGGAAGGACCTGGAGTGGCGAATCCCGGGAACTCGCACTCGTCCTCCAGCGTGAAGTAGGACCTCGAGTGAAGAGGTGACAACCCAGGGGAGATTCCATAATCTGAGTTGGGTAATCTATCGTTAGTCTTGGTTAAAGTTGATTATGTCACAATTGTTGAGAGAAAGAATCAACCCTGGAATCTTGTAATGCTGATTTATGCTAGATTCCTATTAATTATTGAATACAATTCCCTTCAAGTGTGCCACTGTGTGAAGATTAAACATGGAAAATTCTGGTATCCCATTTAATTTATAGTGACCTTATTGGCTAGTGGTAATTAAAAACAAATTTACTAGTTAAACCAAGTAGTATTGCACGTAGGACTAATAACTTCGAATGTGCAATTTGGATGTTCGGTTGATAACCTGGAATTTTTTTATTGTATTCTGTTAATAAGAGTTAGTTTGTACTCACTCGTGTTGATACGAGAAGTCGGAATTTGGGGCGGAGTGGAGGCGAACAGGGCCTCTCACTCCGGCTTCCGGTGGGGGGTTTGGGTGAGGAAGGAGTGCTGGTAACTAGGGGAACACAAGAGCTCCGGCTTCTGTAAGAGTCTCCAGGCAACCGGAGTGTGTCCAGCTCTTCCTTGTCTCGTCTGGATAAGAATAAATATTATTAACTACTAGAGTTAAAAAATAACTTATTTTATATTGAAAATTACTAGAGGCAAGTGTATAATATTCAGAATTTAGACGACTGATTTATCTCAAACCCCCTGTCAAGTTTATCCTTGTTTTGATATTCTAGGTTGTTAGTGAACCGGATAAAATATGAATCTTTAAAATAATTGCTCCCGGAGTTATCGTAGCCCTCGGTGACCCGGAGTTAGTAAAAATTTGTGAAGGAAAGTTTCCTAACTCCGGGGCCCCGGAGATTCCGTGTGTATATATTTTTTTTTTTTTTTGGCGGTTAGCATAAACTAATGTCTCTTAACACTCAAAGAGCGGGTGGTGGAGTATATTTGACTGTGCCGCCCAGCGGGGGGTTTTACCGTAAACGAGCTTGTTTCCGTGCTAGTTTTCATGCATAAACAAGAGCCAGAGCGTAATACAAGTACAGTATTGTATCCCTGAAAGGGCGTTAAATGAGCTTTCCAATGACACCAGAACCATCCTTCTACGATCACTGGTTGTCTTGCAACGATCGTGCAACCGAAGGGAAAAATCGGTAAAATACGGTAATTTCCTTACATTATTACGTGTGAAACGAGTGAGGGAGGGTGGAGTAGGGCGGAGTACATCTCAGTAGCTCCACGGCCACCGTGGCGAGCGGTCATGAGGTAACCTACGCTCCTCCCACCGCTCCGCTCTCTCTCAGAGCACATTACGTGCTCAAAATTGCATGCGACTATAGCCGGGCCCCGCCACATAGTCCTTGGTTCTCTTGCCCGGCTATAGCCGGGCGCTGCCAAAGAAGGGTTAACAAAGAGGACCCAGACATCAGGCGGAGTTAAGCACAACCCGGAAAAACTCTGAGTGCCTGATAACGTTGAGGTGTATGACAAGGCACCTTGTATCAGTAAAAAGGTAGGTAAAAATACCCGGAGTTTCGTAGATAAAAACTAGAAACTCCGGCAGAGTAGGCACCAATAACAGATATACAAATGAGGCCCCATCCTCTGCCTACTCTGCTACCCCCCGGACTTCAATAAGAACACGGGGATCTCCTAGTGACCGGAGATATAAATAAGCCCGGTCTAACACTAACCGACCTAAAAGGACCGGAGTGCGACTCCCAAAAAGGGGCCTAACTGAAGGTTGGTTCGTAGCTTAAAAACATAAAAACTTGCAAGGATAGGCTACGTTGGCATGTGTGAAAAATAATTACATGTAACAGTATCATAACAGAACAATATAACTCCGCTTCCGCAACAAGACAGAAAATCTGGAAGGTACAGAGACTATGAAGACGTAAGAAATAATCGTCTAAAATTTTGTATATATAAAGTGCAAAATAAAATACATCGTAAAAACTTATTAAAATGTAACATTAAAAACTCAATGGCAAGAAAACATAAAAAGAATTAAATTTGAAGCGCTTAGAATTTTCGATAAGAAATTACAGAAAATGTGATCGCCCTCGTCCGCCATCAAAAAGTAAACGAACGCGCGACGTTTGGAGAAAAGTTAAGCTATCCGTACGAAAAGTTGAGACGAATAGAAACGACGATTGATCAAAAATATACTAATAATGGATAGTTAGAATTAAGAATATTGAATTTGGAGCTTGGAAAAGCATAAATGTAAAGGCCTAAAATTGGCGACTGCTAAAGACAACTAACGAAGTCTAAACAACTGAAATCGAGGCATTCTAACTAACCTGGCTTACATAACATAATGTAATAATATAAAGAGGAAAAGAAAGAAATATAGTAACTAATAATAATAATAATGTATAACGATAATGGTCGTAGCATGTGGTGCGTCCCGTGGAAGGTGTCAGCTCTCTGGAAATGCTCAATATAAACATACATATCTATGATGCCTCCTTACTATAAGATAACATACACTCACAGAGAGTTAGCAGGAGGCGGATCAACGATGAAGAGTAGCATTTCTTGAAGCACTAAAACACGCACATCCTTCCTCACGGGACGCGACCACAAGAAGAACGTATAACCCCAGCGTGTCCAGCTGGGAGACGCGTGCAAGGGAAAAACTGTATAACGGCGCGCTAATTGATTTAGTAAGACAACATTCATAGTTTCTAACCCTTACTCATAAAAATTTTCTTTCTTTTTCTAATGGTTACCTTTTTTAATGACGTTCCCTAGGAACTAAGTAAAGGGTTTCACCCTAGGGTGTACTTTTTATATATTTGGGTCGCGTTATGCTTTCTCCGGGACCCTCAGGGGGGTCACCGGGGAGCCCTTATATATATAAGGCTCTCACGTCATTGACGGAGAGAACCATTACTAAATTTACAGGTATAAGTTTTATACTGCCATCACCATAACATGTGAGTTCTCAATCTTTATGCATGTCAGTTTACTTAAAACATTTTACATTCTAGCTTTTTACATTCTAGCGTATTTTAAGGATTTTTGTTTATCATCAGTATTATCACAAGATAACGGAAGCCATAAGATAGATTTGTAACTTTGACAGTTAAAAAAAGCACTACCATTGCACACAAAAACTGAATGGTAAAGGATATGAAATACATTAACAACTCTTTAACTTTACAATATTTTTCCAATAATTCAGCTTTAAAAAAAATTCTGCTGGGTTTAAATCAGTCAAATAATGTACCGGTAACATAATCTTATCACATTAAGCAACCTCATACTCTAAACTCCAAAATAATCAAATTTAACAAAAATTAATAATCTTCTCTTTGGTCTCTATAATTAAGGATAGCAAGATTCAAGACAAATATAGACCTAACTTGCAAATGTTGCATTCAAGTTTTTGTTTAACTTTTGAGTAGACAAGTAACATGGTATATGTGTTGTGAAGTGGTGACAGGATTTAATGCTGTCACAGGTTTATTAATTGTATGAAGGAAAATGCACAAGTTTAAAATTTTGCCTTATATTTTAAAAAGTGCACAATCTCATTCACTCAGATAAAATTTATGTATTAAGTCATTGTGGTAGTACACGACAGCTAGCCCTCCACAGTACTTGTACCAGGTTCACTTGTCCCAAACTGTGCCACTTTGACTGTATGGGTTATAGGAAATAATAGAGGTATTAGTGTGAGTCGTCACCACTGCATTGAGGCCACCACCTGTCCTATAGATCACCAGTACCTGTATACCTATATAAGTGAGAATGAAATTGTATTCTTTTGAATTACTCAGTCTTAAACTCTAAGGGTTTTCATGTGTTTAGTGTACATGATCTCATTACTCCTTCAAGGATTTTATATATACAGTATATGGGTGCTGTTCCGAAGCAGCTGGGTCTTATACTGTACATCTATCAGTGAAATGCCGTAAGACTGGGGTGTTGAGTGACAAATATTTTACTCTATGCGAGGGTTCATCAGTGGCCTTGCACTTCAATCATGAAAGAGTAAAAGTGTATGAATGTACAGTATGTACTTTTTGGATTTGGTTTCATGTTTAGTAACATTAAGACAGTAGTAAAGGTTATGGTGACTTATATGGTGATTTGTATGGCAGGTGGCTCCTCGGTGCCACTAGCAGTGGCGAACTCAACATAGGTAAACATAGGTAGTGTTGTTAGCATTAATGTGAGAGCTACACAAGGGTTTACGATCGTATACCAAGAGCTTTACAATACTGTACTAGTTGTAATTACTTTGGAAATAAACCATCAGGTACGTCACCTTGTGCAGCAGAGAAAAAACAAAAGAAAACAATTGAACACTAGTAACACAGAGTATCTGTCTATTCTACAATGACCTTTGAGAAACATAACAATATACAAAATTAAAAAAAAATTTGGAAGCTAAATCTATCAAAACAACAGTAGGTGTTAGTGTAAGCTATATTTAAAGAGATATGTTAATAAATAGAAAATTAGAAATGCAGCAACTAAAAGGCCTCACACTGCCATTCATCACCATCTTCTCCAATCTTTTTAATCCAGACTTAACCTAATGTTTGTTAGCATTAGATAACTTAATTTGAGTTTAGGAGTAAATTCGGTTGGTGGAGGGAACATAATTAATCATGAAGGACTTCTCATAGCCAAATGGTTAACAAAATGCCGTAGTTCATCCTTGCCTACAACAGACCATTCCTAAAACAAATAATATTGTTCCACTGCTAGTTATAGAATAGTAGAAACAAAAATGACCATTAGTCACTTTGCTATTTGCTTTCAAAATCTTATGACTTTGGCGCACTGTCTCCGTCGCTTATGGGCTCTTGGAAATCAAAGTACTGTAAAGTTATAAGCCTTAGTATACACCCATTTGAATCTTTGAATTTACAAAGTCCTACTTTGAAGCACTTGGGATATCATATAACACTAACTGGAATACCGACATCCAGAATGTGAGACTGTACCTTTTAGGACTCATTCAGTCTTTAACATTTTCGCTGCGGGCATATTTCCGCTATATTAGGGCTCATTCAGGCACTCCTGAAAGCTTAAGCAAGTGTCTGAATGAAATAAAATGTAAAAGTGAAGGGTGCCCTTGCTGCGGTGGCTGTGGAGAATACGGGTTTGACAACCCGTAGGGAAGGAAGGAAAACCTTCTACTGTATTTAGGAGTGGTTCCGTAGTCAATGACGAAGAGCCTATACTATATATAGGCTGAGATTCCGGGACCCGTTCGGAATTCAACCGTTGCGTATATAGCATAAAAACAATCCTTGGTTAATACCCATTAAATCTTACCAAGGGCTCGTCATTGAAAATGAATACCACTAGAAATAAAATTTAAAGAAGAATCTATCATTTCAAACCTCCCGGTGCCTCAGCCCTCCAGCTGTGCTGTCGTTATGCTTCCCTTGCACGTGATGCCAGACTTTCTAGCGTGTTTATCTGCCTCAAATGTTATATCAAGTTGGGCATGTGCATGGGAAGGGGAAGTTGGGAGGGAACCTTTGCATCATTGACTACGGAACCACTCCTAAATAAAAGGTTTTCCTTCCTTCCCTACGGGTTGTCAAACCCGTAATTTAGTATTGGTTCCTTCGTCAATCACGAAGAGCCTAGAATACCACGACCGGAGGTGGGACATCAGATGCTCAACGTATCCAGAGAGAACCAATTAACAGATAGGCTGACACCAAGAGAAATTCAAATTACTGTATTAGAGAAAGAAGAGGCGGGTATACTGGGAAGCCTCATAAAGAAGGAAAGATGGAAGAATAGTCATAACTTAAAATGTGTTGAGGAGAACAAGATGTAAAAATTTGTATGAACGGATGCTTTAATGTCAAAGCATCTCATACTATAATGCTCCTGAAGCTGCTGTGCAACAAGTTAGCAAGCGCATTTCTTGCTTGCATTGGTATAAAATCCAAAAAATGAACTATTTGTTCATACTTTTTCAGTACATACAACTCGTACTTATTCCTTATAGAAGAAAAATCTTTGTCTTCGTATACTTATTTATGTTCTACATCCCCCCCCCCCCCCTTTTTATTCCTTTTGGAGATTCCGAAGGAGGAAAGGAGAACCAGACTCATGCAGTACATACAACTCGTACTATTTACTATAGAAGAAAAATACTTTGTCTTCTTACTTAGTGATGGTAGTAAAACTCTTTCAGTGTGACGCCCATTGCCTGATAGTGGTTACCGACTATTAGGCCTTCGATTTAGGGTGCAAGATAGGATCGCCAAAAGGCATCCTTGAGGTTCAACGTTATCAGTCACACGTCCTGATGAAGGAGTAGCCGTATCCGAGGCACTGTGATCATGCAAAATCTGTAATTTTGAGTGAGGAGAGGTCTCTGCCTGGTCTCATCTTAAAACTGTCTCGTTTGGGAACAAGAAACGTGCGGGATAGGAAAACTGTGGTTTCTTTTAGAACTGGCACTAATACCATCGGCTTTAATCATTCTTTGATTACTTCTATGACGTTTGGTGAAAGTATCATTGTATTGTTGTGCAGATCACATATGACAAGCAGCAAATCTATGTTCCTCATTTGGAACTTTATTGGGGCAATTGCAGTGATGGCTAGAGCAAATTTTGCCACCTCTAATGCCCATTCCACCCACGGACCTTGTCCCACTCCATTGAAGGTAACATGCGAGACTGAGGGTCTGTAGCAACAGTTTCTACCTTTGTAGAACACATTGAGGAGGGACTTTATAGCATTAAGAGCAGCAAGCTTAGAGAAATCTGACCAAGGCTCCCAGGATTTTGTGGCAGAAAATATTGGGGCAGGGTTGTCCACAAAACTGAATATCAGACCTGGAAGGGAAAGGAGGCACGACTATTTCCATTCCCCACCTTTCAGCATCTTTTGCTCGCAGATGTTTTAACTCATTTACCTCGAGGACCCCGGCTTGAGGGACCTGGTAAAGTTCAGGGATACCTGTCTCCGCGTCTTCCGGAATAGGAGGATCACCGATTGGTTGTCAAACTCGGGCAGGATCAGGGCAGGATCATAAAGCAAAGGCATTGGCTTGTTGGGAAACCCCGGGTCCTCCTCAAGGGCACCCGAAGTGAAGGGGTTATGAATAGCCCCACCTGTCAAGGGTGGGAATCGCTACTGATTCACCGGTTAGGGAACACTAGGACCAATTGACCCTGAGGGACGAGGCAGTGTGGTGGTCTTTATTCATATAAGAACAGGTTGTAAAGGAACAGTAGGTAGCGTAGAAGGCATTAGCTTAGAGGACAGCCTAACCTGGGGAGTCAGAGACTCTTGTCTCTGACTAAACTTGGACTTAATTGCTGCTAGAACCTTTGTTTGGAACAGGGTCTCCAACTTCATTGGGACGTGGGCAAAAGAATGTTTAGGAAACTCACGTAGGCATTATGGATAATGTCTGGGACTTAGGATATGTAACCTTTTACATCACTCCAAATGTTGAGCAAAACCTAAGCCGCAGTTATGTGGCCAATCATACAGGAGTCCTGCCGACTCCAGGGCTCGAAGTTTCCGAACTATTTCCATGTCAGAAGTGCTAACATAAGTAAGCAGGAACTTTTTAGCACCTGGCTTATATATTGAAAATGAAGTGAAGCCATCGAAAAACTTCATAATATAATTTCAATATTTGGCTTATGATAGGGATAGGACCCGGAGGAAACTTTTCCTTTATACAGTAGTTCAATAATAGCCCACACTATTGGCACCCAGCATATACATTGAAAAATGACAAATGAAGTAAATCCACCGCAAAACTTCATATAATACTTATATCTAGGAAGATCGGGTGGACCGAGGAAGACCTGGGATCGGACTATACGCGCCGATCTCAAATCCAAGAACTTGACAAGTGAAGCAGCCCTTAACAGGGTTGCCTGGAATGCCGCCATTAGGACAAGAGACTGAAACTGCACTGATGTGTGGAACACTCAGTCTTAAAATGTTATGTATGTATGTATGTATGTACAGTAAAAGTCTTGTAATCCGAATAGCAGGGGACCGGGCCTCGTTCTAATTACCGGATTTTTCGGATTATTGGAATTTACCCCTATGAACCTGTGCATTAATGGCCTGACGAAAACCTGAACACAATATACAATAGGCTATGCATATTCACAATATAATGCTATGCATCCAATATGACACAATGGTAAACATTTAAAGTGATTTCATGAACATCTGATATGTGTGTGTACCATTATGTGTTATTTGGGTGGGTTTTGAGTAGCCTAATGCCTCAAAAAGGGAACTTTGGGACTTTTAAAAATTCGGACTATCGGGTGAATTCGGATTTGGCCTCATTTTCAAAAATTCGGACTATTGGAGATTCCAATTATCGGTCGTCGGATTATCGGACTTTTACTGTACTAATCTATCTCTTGTGTTGTAACTTTCAGTAGAGTGAGGCTCTGAGCTATAGCCTATTGGTCACTTCCGCGCTCGATGTGACGAGCGTGAGAAAACTTCATAATATCGAGTCAATACTTGGCTTAAAAATAGGAATAGTATCCGGAGGAACATTGTTCCTTATAGGTCAACAATATCGGAACCATTGGCCCCCCGCTTATATGTTGACAAATGAAGTAAATCCCTTGAAAAACTTCATAATATAATATTTATATATCTATATAGGAAGAGATCATCTATCTCTTATATTATAAAATTCAGTAGTGATGCTCGAGCTAGGCCTATTGGCCGCTTCCGTAATCGTGCGCTCGCTTGAGAAATAAACTTTCACTTCATCCCAAATGTTTAGTAATACCTGAGTCGCCCCCGCTGCTGTTATGTGGCCACTCGGGTTGTGGTAGTGTTACACGAAGAGTGCACAATTTGTACATTTTTTAGGAGCCCACTTAGTCAATGTACGATTCACACAAGACATCTGGCGTACATACCTCGTCAGTTGTGGCTCAGATGAGGGGGCGGAGATTACTGAGGAGAGCTATAGCCCACCTGTCAGAAAAATTTGTATAAGGCTCATGCAATGTCGAGTAGCCTGCTGGCCCTATGAATATTTTAAAGAATTTAGAGTAGGGTAGCATATTCGCTACATCGTATATAAGAATGGATTTAAGTGGGATAGTCTATAGGCTATCATAAATGCCACTGGAGTACTCCCCTCCCTTCGTTTTCCATTCATTGTTCTACATTGAGAACTCGGAGGGAAACGTTGGTCTTTAATTTAACCGGAACCTTTTGGTACATCGGATGTTTGTTTCTGAAGGAAAACATTGTTTCCCCCCCCCCCCCCGGAGTACCCGGAGTACTTGGAGGAAATTCTCGTTCCTTAATTTAACCTGAACCTCATGGTTCCTTGGTTTTCAGTATTACCCGGAGTACCCGGAGTACTTGGAGGAAGCTATCGTTCCTTATTTGAATCTGAACCTCTTGGTTCCTGGGTTGTCAGTGTTTACCCTGAGTACCCGGAGTACTTGGAGGAAGCTATCGTTCCTTATTTGAATCTGAACCTCTTGGTTCCTGGGTTGTCAGTGTTTACCCAGAGTACCCGGAGTACTTGGAGGAAGCTATAGTTCCTTATTTTAATCTGAACCTCTTGGTTCCTGGGTTGTCAGTGTTTACCCTGAGTACCCGGAGTACTTGGAGGAAGCTCTTGTTCCTTAATTTTAACCTGAACCTCTTGGTTCCTGGGTTTTCAGTATGTACCCAGAGTTCAGTATTGCTGCGAGTACCCTGAGTACCCCTAGAAGGCCTACTTGGAGGAAGCCTTGTTCCTAAATTTAACCTGAACTTCTTGGTTCCCTGGTTTTCAGTACAGTAGTACCCGGAGTATTCGGAGGAAGCTCTCTTTCCTTAATTTAACCTGAACTTTTGGTTCCTTGGTTTTTGTATTACTCGGAGTACCCGGAGGAAGCACTCGTTCTTGGTTTTGTTGGTGTTTTGTGCACCTGGAGGAAAACTATGTTTCTCCATGTAACCGGAACTTCTTTGTGCATCGTTTTTTTTTTTTTTTTTTTTTTTTTCTCCTCGGTTTCCTTGAAACCATTTAGTACCCGGAGGTTTAAAACCCTGAGACCCGGAGAGAACGGAGGGACACAGGAGCCCCACCGACTCCGGGACTCGAAGCATGCAATTGTATAGGGTTAGTTGGTGCTCTTGCACTGGAGGAAACTGTGTTGGTCAATTTGTTCACATGCAAACTCTTTCTATTTTAAGAAATTAACACATAATTGTGTTGGTGCTCTTGCACTGGAGGAAATTTGTTGCTCCATTGGGTTTCATGCAAACTCTTTCTATTTAAGAAATTAACATATAATTGTGTTGGTGCTTATACTTTATTTACTCGAAACCATTTAGTACCCAGAGTTGTAAACCCGGAGACCCGGAGAGAACGGAGGGACACAGGAGCCCCGCCGACTCCGGGACTCGAAGCATGCAAATTGTATAGGTTTAGTTGGTGCTCTTCAACTTGGTCATGCAAATTCTTAGGAATCATTGGTATCGAAGCACTTCATAACATATTACTCATATAAGAAGAGAATAATTGGTCCCTCATGTAAAATTCAGTAGAGGGAAGCCGAGCTAGCTAGGCCTATTGGCCGCCCTCGTGGACACTTGCCCGAGGTGGCGAACAAAGCATGGCCTTATAAATAAGTACTGGTACAAGAATGGGACATATAAGGGAATCAATAAGTCTAGCTAAGACCCTATCAGCTCAAAGTAATGCTAGAAGCATGCAAACTATAAAGTGAAGCGACTTTGACAAATTTAATACTACTGTACTGGAGTAGAATTTCAGGAAATAATGTAGGCTACTTTACGACAAAGAAAACTTTGAATTAATAATATCCTTAGAGTTCAACGTGTATCCTGAGGGCACACAAATAAGATGAATAATAGCCTACGATAAGTAAATAATTAAAGGCAAGCATTGTATAGGATATAGCCTAATATAACAATAATAACTTACTACGACGAACAAATATTAAGAATGGCGAAGCAGTATCCATATACTTTCGGTGTGGACAGGCGTGGACGGTGGCCCTCTGAAACATACAGGGCGATTACTCAATTCATGTTTGGACCTAACTCAAATAATATATAAGAAGGACTCACTAGGAGTGAGAAAGCCAGGCAAACGCTGAGACGCCCAGAGCAAGGGGGCACACGTCCAACTCGCCTGGATCACAACCGTAAAGAGGCAGATAAACACGCTAGAAAGTCTGGCATCACGTGCAAGGGAAGCATAACGACAGCACAGCTGGAGGGCTGAGGCACCAGGAGGTTTGAAATGATAGATTCTTCTTTAAATTTTATTTCTAGTGGTATTCATTTTCAATGACGAGCCCTTGGTAAGATTTAATGGATATTAACCAAGGATTGTTTTCTAGGTGGGTTCGACCTGGAAGTTATGGAGGAAGTGGAGGAGATGAGCAAGGTGTTTAAGGATGAGATCTGTGCAGCATGTGAGGAGGTGTGTGGAGTGAGGAGAAGAGGGAGGGGAGTGAAAGGTACAGCATGGTGGACAGAAGAGGTAAGAATAGCTGTGGAAGAAAAGAAGAAAGCATATAGAGAGTGGTTGGGTAGTAGAGGGAATGAAGATTCCGAGAGACAGAAACGAGCGAGGTACGTGGAGAGTAAGAGGGTGGTGAAGAGAGTAGTGAAGGAAAGTAAGAGAAGAGTAGATGAGGAATTTGGAAGGAATCTGAGTGTAAAATGGAGGGAGAGTAAGAAACTGTTCTGGAAAGAAGTCAAGAAAGTTAGGGAAGGTAGCAAGGGAAACAGTAAGGGTGTGAAAGATAAGAATGGGAGAATGCTAGCCGAGAAGCAAGAGAGAGAGTCGAAAGATGGAGGGAGTACTTCAGTGAGTTGCTAAATGAAAGGAATGAAGAGCCAGCAAACATAGCTGGATATGGTATGGGAGGGAGAAGAAGAGAAGTAGTGGAGGAGGAGGTGGGGATCAGGAGGTCAGAAGTGTGGGAAGCCATGAAAAGAGTGAAGTTGGGGAAAGCACCAGGAACAGATGGAGTGTGTGGGGAAATGTTGAGGTATGGTGGTGAGATAGTGATAGAATGGGTATGGAAAATGTGCAAACTAGCATGGGAGAAGGGGAGTGCACCCGATGACTGGAAGACTGGCATAATAGTCCCCCTATATAAGGGCAAAGGGGAAAGAGGAGTGTGTGGTAACCACCGAGGAATATGTCTTCTAAGCGTAGTAGGGAAGGTATACAGTAGGGTAGTGATTGAGAGAGTGAGAGTGAGAACGGAGAAGAACTGGATAGGCGACGAGCAGGGAGGTTTTAGGAAGGGAAGAGGATGTGTAGATCAGATTTTTACCCTGAATTGTGTTGTGGAGAAGTATCTGGAGAAGAAACAAAAGGTGTATGTTGCCTTTATGGACTTGGAGAAGGCCTATGACAGAGTGGATAGAGAAGGTTTGTGGAAAGTACTTAGAATATACGGAGTAGAGGGCAAGTTGCTGAAAGCAGTGAAGAGCATGTATGAGGGTGCGAAGGCGGCAGTACGTGTGGAGAGTGAGCAGAGCGAGTTCTTTGACCTGAATGTTGGTTTGAAACAGGGGTGTGTGATGTCCCCGTGGTTGTTTACTGTATATATGGATGGAGTCATGAAAGAAATACTATCAAGAGCAGTGGATGTTGGTGTATCGCTGAAAAGGGAGGGAATTAAGTGGAAGCTACCTATACTGCTGTTTGCGGATGATACAGTTCTGATGAGTGATAATGAATGGGAGTTGCAGGGTCTGGTAAATGAGTTTGGAACAGTGTGCGAAAAACGGAATTTGAAGGTAAATACGGGGAAGAGCAAGGTTATGGTCTTCGAAAGGGGTGAAGTCACAGAGTGTGAGGTGAAGCTGAACGGTCAGGCTATGGAGATCGTCAACTCTTTTAAGTATCTGGGCAGTGTGTTGAGTAAAGATGGGACTATGGATGAAGAGGTGCGGGAGAGGGTACAACAGGGGAAGAGGGTTGTAGGAACGCTAAAAGCAGTAACAAGAAATAGGGTGGTCAGTATGGAAGTGAAGAAGTCCTTGCATGACAGTGTGGTAATCCCGACACTGACTTACGGAAGCGAAGCATGGACGTTGGTTGAGAGACTCAGACCAAGAGTGAGAGCAGTGGAAATGAATTACTTAAGGAGTGCGTGCGGAGTTACATGGAGGGATAGACAGACTAATGAGGAAGTAAGAAGGAGGTGTGGTGTGGAGGTAGATGTGCTGGAAAGTGTGAAAAGGAACAACTTGAGATGGTTCGGCCATATGGAACGTATGGAAAGCGAGAGAATGACTAAGAGGGTGTATGAGAGCGAGGTGGAGGGACAAAGGGGGAGAGGTAGACCGAATATGAGGTGGAAGGATGGAGTGAGAAACTACATGAACGAAGGCGGTGCTGGTTGGGGGGAGGGGCGTCGACTGACTGGGGACAGAGGTGCATGGGGGCGGTTCGTTCGTGGCCACCCCTTCGGGGATCACGGCGTCAGGCAATAGATAGATAGATAGATTGTTTTTATGCTATATACGCAACGGTTGTGATAAGAACTCCGGGGAATCCCGAACGGGTCCCGGAATCTCAGCCTATATATAGTACTGTATAGGCTCTTCGTCATTGACGAAGGAACCAATACTAAATAGAGAGTATTGGTGACAGAATGGATATCCTTGACACTAAAGTTGCTGCCCCCGACATTCCCTTGTTTGCCAAGATAGTTCAACAAACATTTGAAGAGACCAAAAAGGAGCCGACCAAACGCACCACTGAGGTGGTAGATGGTGGAAAGAAAAAAACTGTCTGGGACCATCAGGTCCTGGTAGTGAAGCCAAAAGACCGATCCTCCGAGCCAGTAAGCCCACCAGATACAAAGGCAATCGAGACTGCTTTGGCTTCGGTTCCGGTTAACAAGTTAACTAGAACTGATTCAGGTGTACTGGTGGTACGACTTCCATCCAAGAAAGCCAAAGAAGACGCAGGAAGGGCCATCAATCAGTGTTTGGGGGTGGACAGTGCCTTCAGTGTCTCCGAACCAAAGAAGATGCTGCCAAAAATGACTCTGGTAGGCATTGCTACTGACACTGAGGATAATGAGATAATTCCCAGCATCCTCAACAAGAACCCAAGAATAAAGTCCCTGGTCGACGATGGCTTAGCTATGAATTTGCTATTCACCAAGCAAAAGAGTGATACACACACAAAGACTGCGGTAGTAAAAATGTCACCTGAAATACGCTCTTCCATTGTGGATGATGGCAATTCTGTGTATGTTGGACTTGTGAGATGTCGTGCATACGATCGCTTCTGGGTAACACAATGTTACCATTGCCAGGGCTTTGGCCATACCAGTGACAGGTGTTATCGGAAAAATTAGGATCCAAAATGCAACTTCTGTGCCGGTACTCATAACTCAAAAGACTGCACCAACAAGACTTCCCCCAAATGTATAAATTGTATGAGCTCCACATCAGTTACGGAGCCTCATTTCGCCTCAAGTAGAAATTGTCCTCTAATGACAGCTCAGAGAAATAAAGTTATTGAAAACACAAATTTTGTAGGTTAAAAAAACTGAAAAATGCACAAGGGAGCCGGTTGAAACTGGGTCTGTTGAATGTTCGTTCCTTGCGTAACAAAATGGATCATATTTGCGAGATCTTGGATGAATGTAACCTTGATGTATTATGTCTCACTGAGACCTGGTTGTTCGAGTCAGATCTGAATATTATCCAGGCGGCATTGCCTAAAACCCATTCCATAATAAATGTTCCTAGGCCTAGGGGAGATCATCCGGGTGGTGGAGTGGCAGTTGTCTACTCTACATCTCTGGTAAATATCTTGCAAATAAGCCATAACCCAGCCCCTCTTTATTATGAACTGTTGGAAGTGGAAATAAAACTCCATCAACAAATTCTAAGAATGGCAGTTGTCTATAGGCCTGGCCATCGTGGCACAGATAGGGGTTTTATGGAAGAGTTTGGGCAGTTTCTCGAGGAATTTTCTGCTAAAACCGGAAGACTTTTGATATGTGGAGATTTTAATTACTGGGTTGACAGCCCTCATCTGAAGCCGTTCTCTCCTGAGTTCCTTGAGTTGACTGATCAGAAATTTTTTGTAAACCATGTGTCCCACCCAACTCATATCTTGGGACACACCCTTGACTTGGTTCTCTCTCCTGTGGGTTGTGGTGGTATTCTGGATGTTAATGTTGAGAATGCTGACCCTAATACCTCTGATCATGCTTTGATTACTTTCAGCTTTGATTTCCCTAAGCTACTCACACATGAAAAAGTAATCAGATTTAGAAATTATAAAAATACAGACCAAAATTTGGCTAGCAGTGAAGTAAAACAGTACTTGGGAAGTATTGATACTTCCAACCTTACTTCAGATGAGCTGGTGGAGGTTCATAGAAATGCACTTAAATTAGTGTTCGATCATCACTGTCCAGAAGTAGAGAAGAAAATCATAGTACGAGATGATTCACCCTGGTATAGCACTCGAGTTAAATTTCTTAGAAGAGCGCGTAGAAGAGCTGAACGTGAATGGCGGAAAAATAAAACAGACTCTACATGGTTGCAATATCTGTCAGCCAGAAGAGCCGTGGTCCACACAATCAAGGATGAAAAGAAAGTGTATTATCAGGGAAAAGTTGACTCATGTGGTAACGACCAGAGGAGGTTGGCTTCAATTGTAAACAGTTTACTTGGAAAAACAAGAGTCAGCTTAAGACCTTCTGTACCTGATGCCGAGTTGGCTGCCAACTTTGTGTCATTTTTTGCTGGCAAGATAACTCGCATAAGACAGGAACTGGATGATGTTTCTGTTGGTGAAGAACTTTCAGTTGTACTCCAACCCCGACACATTCCTAATAATGTCCTCTCATCCTTTCACTCAGTAGAGGTGGACATGATCTCGTCCTACATAAGAAACCTCAATAAAACATTTTGCCCGTTGGATCCCATAAATGTGTCCAAGCTACCAAGAGTCTATGATCACACAGTTGAGTTTATTTCCAAAATAATTAATAAGTGCTTCTCTGAAGGTAACTTCCCACATTCTGAAAAGCATGCACTACTCCGACCTAGCCTAAAGAAACCTGGACTTGATGTTGAGAACATGTTGAACTATCGTCCTGTCTCCAACCTGTCAAAGATATTAGAGCGTGCAATACTTGACCAATTACAACCACTACTTCAGCAGAATGAAACTATCCCAATTTTTCAGTCTGCTTACCGACAGCATCATTCAACTGAAACAGCATTGATTAGAGTACAGTACATATAGTTGAGAACATTTGCAATGGTGTGGCCTCACTATTGGTCTTGCTTGATCTCTCTGCGGCCTTTGACACAGTGGATCACGAGTTGTTATTGAGTGATCTTTATGATTGTGGTGTGCGTGACTCCGCTCTCTTGCTTCTTGGGTCGTACTTGTCAGGTAGATTCCAGAGTGTGATGGTAAATCAAATGGTCTCGGACTCGACACCCCTGCAGTATGGTGTTCCGCAGGGATCAGTTTTAGGTCTTATCCTGTTCATAATTGATATCAGCAGTTTGTCTCTTCTGCTTCGTGCACATAATGTCACCTTTCATTTTTATGCAGATGACACCCAGATTTATGTGAGAATCACAAATATAGTTGAAATATGGAGTAAGGTGGAATTGTTGATGTCTGATATCAAGAAGTGGATGAGAGCGAGAAAACTTAAACTAAATGATGTTAAAACTGATATTCTCATCATCCGAGGAAATAGAAGAGCTGATGATATAGTAGGTGCCCTCTCCATCAATGTGGGTGGATCTCAGCTGCGACCGGCCAACTCTGTTCGAAATCTGGGTGTATATGTGAACTCCCGATTAGATTTCAAAGAGCATGTAAACCAGATAGTTAAAAGTTGTTACTTGCACATCAGAAATCTCTATTTGGTGAAGCCGTTTATAACCAGACGTTACCTCCTGACGTTGGTTCACTCATTGGTCTTCTCTCGTGTTGATTATTGCAATGCCCTGTTGGTGGTTCTTCCAAATTATATTTTAAAGAAAGTTCAGTCTGTTCTTAACAGGGCTGCAAGACTCATTTTTGGTGTTCCACCTAGAACTCCTACTACATATCTTCACATAGAACTGCACTGGCTGCCAGTAAGAGCAAGAATAGAATTTAAGTTGTGTTTAGTGACTTTTAATCCGTTGAGCCCCGGCTAGTTATAATATTTTGTTCACCCCAGTCCCAAGCCATTTTCACTTCTTTTTTTTGTTTGCTAAAATGGAAGACAAGGATGAGAAATGAAAAAAAAAAAATACAAAAATCACCTCGGATATTTTTTTTTTGGGGGGGGGGGCCTCAAAAAAATGTGTTGAGCCAAAATGGAAGAGAATGGTGAGAAATGAAGAAAAAAATTAAAAAAAACTCACCTCGGTCATTTGGGGGGGGCGGGGGGGGGGGGGGGGGGTGTCGAAAGTTTGTCTCCCCCGCATGACCACCCGCCCGGGAGAACTAGGGTGAAAACTGAGTATGGCATTGTACGGCATACATCCTAAGGAGTGTCTCACAGAAATCTCAAGCCTCTAGCTCCCATACGACCGGAGTAATGAAGGTTCAAAGTGGCGGTGAACTAAGGGTGTAAAGTATCCCCACTAAGCCCACCACCACCGGCCGCGCGGCTGTCTTGGCCCGCTCACACCTACCGGCCCGGCTCCCACACACACTACGGTACCTCCCCCTCCTATTCTCCCGCCATTTCCTACCTTACGAGCCACGTAAATGATTTTAATATGCCGGACGCACGTGATGCGTCGCTGGGAGTTGGTGATAACAAACTGCCGACGCATCACGTGCGACGCTGGGTCTCAATGGGTTAAGGTTCTCAAATTTGGTGAGCCTAGATACCTTGCGGAGCTGCTCAGGCACCCACCGGCACACCATGGTGTAGTTGTGCGTCATGACAATGACCCTTTTCGTCTTGATGAACCAAGGGCTTTCCAGCAGTCTTCTTTCTTTGAGAGGTCATTCTCCTACATGGCTCCGAGGTTGTATAACAGGTTGCCGCTGTCCATGAGACAACTGAGTTCTGTTGAATGCTTCAAGAGACAACTTAAGACTTTTCTCTTTGAGAGAAGCTATGATCTTGAGAGAGGTGTCATGACAGATGGCTATAGAGTTTAGGCTATTTTGCCACTGCTAGTGATTGTTAAATGTGTGTTGTATATAAGCTTTCTTTTGATGCATTGATTTTGTTCTTTTTTCTTTCTCTTTCCGAGCGCTAGTGAATTCTTCGGAAAAATTGGCGCTTATGAGAAATAAGTAACATGCTTATTATTATTATAATTATTATTATTCAGCAAAAAAAAAAAAAAAAATAGAAGAAAATTGCTTCAAAATTACACCAAAACAAGATTCGTAGCAGGCGTGGTTCACCCGCAGCGCTACCACAGATATCGTCAAATATTCGCTAATAATGAGGAATGTCGCGCAACATTTGCCTTTGGCAGCGCTGCGTAGGTCTTGTGAGATATGACTCTCACCCCTCAGTGCCCATGCTGCTGTGCTGGAGAGCGGACGGGGGCCTGCCGTGCTCCCGCTCACTCGCACTCGTCTCCACAGGCTTACGCGGCTGTAAATTGCAGTAAATTGCAAAAACGTTCCGGAACGGGTCCCGCAATGAAAGGGCTAATGTTATGGATGTACTGTATGTAATATCAATGTATGTATGTACAGTATGTAATATCATCCCTCATTTGGGTATGATACTGATTTAATTGGGTACACTGTATACTTATTATGGCACTATAAATCAAAATTTGGGACTCAAATGCATTTGAAACCTCTACCTTCTGTCTACAGTTTGGAAACCTTCACCCATGAAATAGGGCCATTTTATCAGCTGGGTAGTTTCGGGCTTGCTCGTAAAATTCAAATTTGGGTATTCAATATACAGGTATTACAACTACAGTATTAAAGGTGAATTACAAGGATGAAAGAAAAAATTAAGTTTACTACAGGATCATAACTTGGCACTAATATACAGTACTGTAATATGTATATGGGCAATATCGATATAATTCCATTAAACTTCAGAAAAAAATACGGGTTTGACAACCCGTAGGGAAGGAAGGAAAACCTTCTATTTAGGAGTGGTTCCGTAGTCAATGACGAAGAGCCTATACTATATATAGGCTGAGATTCCGGGACCCGTTCGGGATTCCCCGGAGTTCTTATCACAACCGTTGCGTATATAGCATAAAAACAATCCTTGGTTAATACCCATTAAATCTTACCAAGGGCTCGTCATTGAAAATGAATACCACTAGAAATAAAATTTAAAGAAGAATCTATCATTTCAAACCTCCCGGTGCCTCAGCCCTCCAGTTGTGCTGTCGTTATGCTTCCCTTGCACGTGATGCCAGACTTTCTAGCGTGTTTATCTGCCTCAAATGTTATATCAAGTTGGGCATGTGCATAGGAAGGGGAAGGTGGGAGGGAACCTTTGCATCATTGACTACGGAACCACTCCTAAATAGAAAGTTTTCCTTCCTTCCCTACGGGTTGTCAAACCCGTAATTTAGTATTGGTTCCTTCGTCAATGACGAAGAGCCTAGAATACCACGACCGGAGGTGGGACATCAGATGCTCAACGTATCCAGAGAGAACCAATTAACAGATAGGCTGACACCGGGAGAAATTCAAATGACTGTATTTATTAGTGGCCCCTCCATCATTGACGAACATGCCTATTACATAAGGCATCCTCTTCAAACACTAATCCGCCGTAGTTTGAATCTACCGCGCAGAGCATTTAAAAACTGAGGAGCCTTCATCATGAGCGCACGCGACCTCACTCATGGCTTCAGTCATTATGAATTGGGTTCTCACTACGAAAAAACTTCGTAAAAAATAAAAACAAAAAGAAAATAAGAATAACTATCCAATAAGCTTTCCATCATATCGTGGATGTACTTGTGTGGATTTCTGACCAGACGCTGAATCAGGCGTCATTCCTCCTTCTTTGCTCTGCGCTCAGCCTGCCCGGACGTACCTTTCAGGCTCCGCTGGTTCCGCATTCGTTGCGTCCCTAGTGAGTTTTTTCTCATTTGTTTACTCTAGGATGTATCGAGTAAGGTTAGGATAGGCGTAGCAGGAGTGTCCTGGGCTGGTTGCCCGCAGTGCAGTGTATTTTGGGTCGTGTGTATGGGGCATCTATTTCGGATGTACCCTCGTGGTCCTGTTGTGGACACGTGAACTTTTCACAGTTGTGTTAGTTGGTGATTCAGGCGGCTTTCATTACGCGTTAATTATTGCTGCCTTTTATCCTTCTGATGAGGTAAGCTGTGTGTTTGCTGACGTTCCCAGCGTATTTTTCTTCACTTAGTGAAGTTTTTTCTGGGTCCGTGTCAGGCTTCCCGGGGTGGGAAGTTATCGCTACGGTGGTGTGTTGGCGGTGGTTCCTGTTGTGATATTCCAGTGTGTGTTTATATTTCAACTATTTTCATGCCGTCTACCTAGGCCTAGCCAGCCGCTCGTAGCTTTGCCACATGTCTAGTGTTATTATTTATTTTATAAATATGCCCTACTGTGTCATGTGTATCCGGGTTTTAGTTGTGTATTGGCTAATTCCTCGGACTATAATTGTTTCCTGGTTTAGTTGTGTATTGGCTAATTCCACGGATTATGATGTGACCTTGGTTAGTCGTGCGTATCTCTCCTCGTGTCGTATTGTTCAGAAGGTGTCTGTTCAGGGTGGGGTTTGCCTTCCGGCGGGTTTTTTCTCGGTTTCACCATGAAAAATCCTGACCGATGAGCAGTGTTGGGCCACACGTGGTTTTTAACTCTGGCTGGTTCCCCGGCGTGGGGAGGTGTCTGTGGCTCTCCAGGACTGCGTCTCTGTGGGTGCCTGGTTTCAGGCCTCCTTTAAATTCCCGGCGGGATGGCTGTACCCATCCTTACATATATATATATATATATATATAAAGAAACGACGTTCTTGAGAACACTTGTTTTTATAGGTTTTTCTACCTGGTTTACGACAACCACGTGGAAAACCTAGCTGTTGTTTAGGCGTTCCTCCCCGGCGATCTTTTACAAAGAAGTGGGGTCAGGAACTTGTGGGGTTAACTTTTAGACTTCTCACCCGGCGGGTGCACCTGAGCAGGGTGGGATAAACGACTTAGGTCTCATATAAGTTAACCAATCCATTTGAGTGATACTCTGTGTATCGCTGCCTTTACTCTTACGGCAATTGAAGGTTCAGTGAGGTTTAACCAAATCGATTCCCACACCCGGCGGGTGCCCCTAAGTGGAGGAACTAAGGAATTTATAAACAAATTCAATTTCGATTAACCTTAATTGGGTGATACTTTCAGTATCGCCGCCTTCTATTTTTACGACGATCGTTTGGGACAATTCGTTAAAAAATCAGATCTCGTATATTCCTGCCCTGGGCTATTCTACTAAAATATTTCAAGGGCCGGCGTCTTTATGAAGGGGGCTTTGTTACAAAATTGAATCTTGAGACAGTCACCACCTCCTACAGACTATAAGTGCCATACTGGACCATTATATCAGAGGGTATTCTTCATGTTCTTTAGCTAAGAAGATTTGTTTAGCCTCTTTACACCCAGCCGCGTAGCGAGATGTGTTAGCTGTGTCTTTGCATCCCGTTACCCGGCGGGTTATTAACACTTGTATGCGAACACGTGGGTTAACCTTATGAGCATTAATTCCTGGAAATTTTTCTTTATTTTTCCAGAGCTGAGCTCCGGCGGACCAATACAGACCCGGCGGTAGTTTCCTCACACCAGTCTCTGTCATGGCTACTGTGGCCCCAGTTTTTGCCCTGTGCATTACCCCTACTTGCGCGGGTATCCCAATTTTTGCGCATACCCTTTGCATAAGGTGTGTTAGATGTCTAGACCGTTCAAGGGGTCTCTGGGTTACACTTAATTGTTCCTTTTGCTCCCAATTAGCCAATAAAGTCCTGTGTGACAATGACAAGACCGCGGCGGTAGCGTTGAGAGAGGTCAGACAACAAATGTCGGCCTACACTACCATTGTCGCACATAAGTCACTTCAATGTGACAACGTCCCACTTTGGGATAAGTTGCTGTCAGAGCACCCTCCCCCTAAACGTACCTCTAGAGTAACGGGTTTTTAAGCCGACAGAGACTAGCCAGGGTTCTGTATCGTCTGTGGATACGTCTAAACGCCCGAGAGAGCCTACTCCCCCGGCAGCCACCTCCTCGTCGCAGGCGAGATCGAGGTCAAGGTCACCTCTCAGACAGCAGTCTTCAAGTCGGGCCTCTTCCCCGGCGAGTAAGAAGTGTAAGACTGAAGCTTCCCCCAGTGGTCATGGTGGTGATTCTTCCAAAACTAGGTCTAGTTCGCGGTCACACCGTAGCCACAAATCCTCCAAAAAGGATTCCCATAGGAAGTCCTCTCGACATTCTCCTAAGTCTAGTGCATCTCATCGTACCTCTACACCTAAAAATGTTTCTGTTACAGCCTCAGAGTATAGTGAAGCGCCTGTCCCTAAACAAGATTTACCTATTGATATTTTAACCCTAGAAACGGAAAGTTCAGGAAATTCAATAATTGAGAATGTTTCAGACTCTCAAGAGAGCGTAGGCCAGAGCCTCGGTGTTTGGCGGTTTGCTCAGCCAGGGTCTGACCATCCACGTCCGACTCATACGAGTCACACAGTAGCCGATGTCCACAGGGACGCGGCGACCCCATCCTCTATCCCTGACTTATCTTGGAAACAAGGTGCCCCTGCCTCGGCGGGGTCTTCTCAGGAGGATCGGGAGGAACAAGAGGAAGTGTCAATAATTTCAGATAGGGATGGACAAGGGTCAGGCTTAGGCCTGGATGCCGCCCATGATAATACTGATTCACCTGAAAGTTCTGCATCTAACCAGTTTGTTACAGCACAAGAAATTGATGGGTTACTTACGCATGCTCTATCTAAATTCTTTAATCAACAACGAGAAAACCCCACAATGGACTTGGGGGCTCCCTTGACAAGTTCTGCGGTACGGCCTCTGATAACGTCAATCGATTTATCTAAGATTCCTAACCCTCCTACTCTGTCACCGGCAGGGAGCTCTAAGCCAGCTACGGCGGCATTCACTACGTCAAATGTCAGGGTCATTACGGATGTTAATCCACCCCCTCTAGACAAAGCGCCTCTTAGAAAGGTAGCTATGCCCCTGCTTTATGGGCCAGACGAGTCATGGGTTCCTTTGAACCCCTCTAAGCCAGAGCTTGCCCAGCCTACCTTGTCAGGGGAACTCCCGGTACCACGTGAGTGGTTTATCCAGGGAAATAAGTCAAAGAAACTAAGGGCATTGGATGCCTTGGGTAATGTTTTGGACGTAAATATCAAGGCTATACCTAGTTATTATCATCAGGATTATTTTGTTTATGCATCTAAGCCTGCTTTACCCCCTGCCTCAGCTTCAAAACTTTTTTCAGACTGGTCTAAGCTGGATGGGTTTAATGATATTAAGGCTCTGTCGGCTCTTACTCCTGAACTAGATTTACAGACCGTCACAGACGAGACAGCTAATCCAGTGTTGAAGGTGGGACAGTTGGGACCAGGACCCTGGGTGGATTGGGAGGTAGAGGCTCAAAACTTTGCAACCACTTTCACTTCTAAATCTTCCCACCAGATCCCTCAGGATACACATTCATGGTTCTCCATGCCGGTAGGTTCTGCCGGCGGAGTTCCGTCAGCTTTATTTTCTTTTCTAGCTGCCCCTAAGATTAATCTTTGTGAACTAAAGGAACCATTCACTACCCCTACCCCTTCTCACCTAGACAGAGAATTTAGGCTAAGGGGAAAAGCTTTCCGCCTGTTTTCACAGTACATAGTTTCTCAACAGGTGGCTAAGTCTTTACTCAGGTCTACTCAGGCAATCGCAGACGCGGATGCTCGAAGATCAGTTGAGTTATCCCGGCGTCTGATTCTTCAGTCGTCGATTCAATCCTTAGGTGACATACGCACAGCCTTACTTGAGGCGGTGCGAGCACGACAGGATCTTAGGATGTCATTAGTTCGCAAGCTGCCTGATCGCATTGCTAACCAGGTGGTAATGTCCCCAGTACTTACTCCTTCTTTAATGTCCCCTGATGTATGGCGAACAGTGTTTAACATGGCACAGGCCGTGAAGCACAGTCCCGCACAGGCTAAGAAACCTGCATTTAACTTCCCCAAACCTAAGCCTCCTACTAAAGCTCAGCCAGGGGGTTCTAAGCCGTTTCTTCCGCCTAAGTCCTCCCAATCCCCCCTGGGTCAGTTCAGGCATAGACAGAGAGGGTTTTCAGGACAGAGGGGACGCGGCCAGTATAAGCCGGGGCAGGGCCAGTCTTCGGCCCACACCAGCCAGCCGGCGAAGCGTCCAACACCACCAAACCCACCATCAAAAAACTAAAGTCTTTCTCACTCCCAGTGCCTGTCTTAGAGCCGGAGGAACCGAGGGAAGTACAGCCGGCGAACCCTTGTCTGCTAACTGGGTCGTTCCGAACGTGTCACCAAGCATGGCCGTTAAAATCCTGGGCACGGATGGTGGCACGCAAAGGCATCACTTGGCAGTGGCTCCGGCGACCTCGCTTACGTCAGCCGACAACGGCAAATTGTGTTTCATTAGAGGTGGAGTCGCTGGTCCAGGAGATGATTGCCAAGAATGTCATCATCCCGGTCCCTCCAGATTACCCTGTATTCACGTCAAAACTGTTTTTGGTTCCCAAACGGGACAGTGTTCAGATGAGGCCGGTCGTAGACCTGTCTTATCTGAATCTTCACATTTACAACGAGTCTTTCAGAATGTTAACAGTTCATCAAATCAGGCTAACACTTCTGCCGGGAGGCTGGATGTGTTCCCTAGACCTGACAGACGCCTATTGGCACGTGTCGGTCAACAAAAGATTTCAAAGGTTTCTGGCCTTGAGGATCAGGCACCAAAATTTTGTTTTTCAGAGGATGCCGTTCGGTTTGAACCTAGCACCTCGATTATTCACGAAACTAGTCCGGCAAGCCCTGATGCCGTTGTTAAAACAGGGAATCAGAGTGTTGTGGTATCTAGACGACTGGCTGGTGGTGGCAGAGACACAACAATTATGCATAAAACATGTCAATATCATTTTAAATCATGTCAAAACTCAAGGTAAATCTGGTAAAGTCAAACCTTGTTCCCTCAAGAGTAATTCAGTGGATAGGGCTGGTCTGGGACACCGCCGCTCTCACTCTGAGTCAGAGTGTGGACAATCGCAACAGGTTTCGCAGGAAACTGTTCCGGTTTCTTCACAGTCTGACTACGACACGAAGAGTCTGGGAGTCTCTGGTCGGCTCTCTCAACTGGATTCAGCTAACTGTCAAGTTGGGCCGGTTGAAAGTAAAACGATTAATATTGGAAGGCAACAAATATTTCCCACTCTTACCGGCGGGAAAATTATGGCCCATACCAAAATTAATCCACACCTTACTAGCGGTCTGGGCGAAGAGGGAAACATTGCACTCAATCATGTCATGGACCTCTCCTCCTCCAACGGTATGGGTAGACACGGATGCGTCAGGCACCATAGGGTGGGGATTTCAGTCAAATCAGGGGCACCAGGGTCAGGGACTTTGGTCCCACTTAGAAATCTCTCACATAAATGTCAAAGAGTTACTAGTCCCCTTGTATTTCCTTCAGGCTCACGGCCTGGCGTTACGGGGCAAGTCAGTGGCCTTCAGAATGGACAATCTGAATGCAGTTCACTGTATTCAGAAACAAGGGTCAACGAGGTCAAGGAAGTTGCTACTCGTGTCGGAAGAGATTTTTGTTCTAGCCACCAGTCTAGATATTTATCTTCACGCATCTTATCTCCCAGGCGTAGCGAACGTCTGGGCAGACGCTCTGTCCCGGAGACAGAGCACGACAGTAGAATGGGAGCTCAAGCAACCCATTTTCGACCTAATGATTGCGGAGCTCTCCCATCCACAAGTGGATCTTTTTGCATCCGAGGAGACTCACAAGCTCCCTCTATACCTCACCCGCCGGGCGATAACGCCCTAGTGACAGACTGGAACAGATGGAGCTCCATCTATCTGTTTCCGCCGCCAGATGCGTCACTAATGTGCCACGTAGTGAACAAACTACGAGTTTATCGAGGCTTAGTCTCGCTAATCGCGCCCCTGTGGCCGGCGCAGGTGTGGTACCAGCAATTAATAATGTGGTGCCCGGACCCGGTATCGCTCCCGGTCGGGTACTTCCACTTAGACACGATTGGCAACCTAGAGACCTCGCTGACTTTTGCATTATGGACATTCAGGAGGCCAAGTGGCTAGCACCATACGGTAGGGATGTGACCAATAAATTGCTCAATCAATATACTCAGTCTACTAAGCGACAATATCAATCTCATTGGAAAGCTTTTACTTCTTGGATTGTTAGAACGGAACAAACTGTACCCTCAGTGGCATTGGTTTTTAATTACTTGAACTATCTGTTTGAGCAGAAACGTTTATCTGTGGTTACTTTGAAGAATCACTTAACTGCGATTAGAGTGCCCTTTTTCGACCTTACAGGTCTATCCATACCGGTGGCGGAGGAAACAGGATTTATGAGAGCGTGTTTTAAACTCCGCCCACCTCCCCGTCAGCTCATGCCTACTTGGTCTCTGGACAAAGCTTTGTCTTTACTTCATTCTCGTCTGTATCAAAATACTGCAGACTTTGCTTTAATCTTAAAGAAGGCAGTTTTCCTTTTGGCTTTGGCCACCGGAAACAGAGTGTCTGAGCTGGCGGCGATGAGCAACACACCTAATTGTCTTAGGTTTGGTAGACTTAATGATTCAATTTCCATTGCACCCTCCCCGGCGTTTGTAGCCAAGAATGAGCATAGTGCACACATGTTTTCTGAGTTCACGGTGCCGGCGTTAAAAAGGGGAAAGGTGCATCATAATTTATGTCCAGTGCAAGCTCTAACCAAATATTTGAGAATAGCTCCTCATAACCCCCAAGGTGCTTTATGGGTAGCGAGTACGGGTAAACGCTTATAAACGGCGATTAGCCTCTCTTCTGGTAGAAGTCATTAAAGAGAGTAATCCCGGCGTTGTGGGTAGGGCCCACGATTTACGCAAGTGGGCGGCCTCTTTACGTTTCCTGAAAACTTTTCAGTTGAAGATATTGCGTCCACACAGTTGTGGGCGTCTAATCATACGTTTCTCTCTAGATACTTGTCAGTTGCTCTAGACAAACCTTCCTTACCATGTATAGCTTTAAGGCAGAGGGTCTAGGTGGCCCTGTAGTCACTTATGTTTATTTTCACGGAAGGGGGGGGGGTGAAGTCAGTTGACATAGGACACCCTAGACCCCGCCGGAGTATGAGAGCTGTGATACAATTTAAGGTTAAAATGTGATATGAAAATTTCTCTGCGAGAATTTGTGCTAGTACAAGGTTTAGTACAAAACAACGGTGTTGTTATAGTAGTTTTAGCTGCGAAAGCAATGTAATATTAATTCAATGGAGTTCATTAGCAATTGATCTCCACATGTATTTTGGGGTTTATGATGTGCACATATAAACTTATAACTTATTATTTTTGTCACCACTCGTTGAGTGGGGTGCCTTTTGTAACTACAGATCTGTGTTCAGAATCTTCAGGGTTACCCATTTTTGTCGGGCAGGCTTCTTTGAAGCACGCACCTGCCTGAACCCCTTTTTCTTGTATATTTCCGGCCTACGCCGTATTAAATACATTTTTCAAAAAAGTAAGAATACTATGTGGTTGTTTTTATTATCTGCTTTTCTAGAGTTATGATATGATTACGAATGTCCCCCTCCAGTCTTAGATATCAGGCATGTTCGTCAATGATGGAGGGGCCACTAATAAATTATAGGTTTGACTCCTGTAAGGAGATAAAGAAAACCTAATATTTAGTAGTGGCCCCGTAATCATTGACGACTGGGGCCCTCCCGACCGTCCCCTTCCCATTCGTTGATGTATTAAGGATTTTGGTTTACTTGATATGTCAGTGAAGGAGGAATGACGCCTGATTCAGCGTCTGGTCAGAAATCCACACAAGTACATCCACGATATGATGGAAAGCTTATTGGATAGTTATTCTTATTTTCTTTTGTTTTTATTTTTTACGAAGTTTTTTCGTAGTGAGAACCCAATTCATAATGACTGAAGCCATGAGTGAGGTCGCGTGCGCTCATGATGAAGGCTCCTCAGTTTTTAAATGCTCTGCGCGGTAGATTCAAACTACGGCGGATTAGTGTTTGAAGAGGATGCCTTATGTAATAGGCATGTTCGTCAATGATTACGGGGCCACTACTAAATATTAGGTTTTCTTTATCTCCTTACAGGAGTCAAACCTATAATTAGAGAAAGAAGAGGCGGGTATACTGGGAAGCCTCATAAAGAAGGAAAGATGGAAGAATAGTCATAACTTAAAATGTGTTGAGGAGAACAAGATGTAAAAATTTGTATGAACGGATGCTTTAATGTCAAAGCATCTCATATTATAATGCTCCTGAAGCTGTGCAACAAGTTAGCAAGCGCATTTCTTGCTTGCATTGGTATAAAAACCAAAAAATTTACTATTTGTTCATACTTTTTCAGTACATACAACTCGTACTTATTCCTTATAGAAGAAAACTCTTTGTCTTCATATACTTATTTATGCTCTACATCCCTCCCCCCCCCCCCTTTTTATTCCTTTTGGAGATTCCGAAGGAGGAAAGGAGAACCAGACTCATGCAGTACATACAACTCGTACTATTTACTATAGAAGAAAAATACTTTGTCTTCTTACTTAGTCATGATAGTAAAACTCTTTCAGTGTGACGCCCATTGACTGATAGTGGTTACCGACTATTAGGCCTTCGATTTAGGTGTAAGATTGGATCGCCAAAAGGCATCCTTGAGGTTCAACGTTATCAGTCACACGTCCTGATGAAGGAGTAGCCGTATCCGAGGCACTGTGATCATGCAAAATCTGTAATTTTGAGTGAGGAGAGGTCTCTGCCTGGTCTCATCTTTAAGCTGTCTCGTTTGGGAACAAGAAACGTGCGGGATAGGAAAACTGTGGTTTCTTTTAGAACTGGCACTAATACCATCGGCTTTAATCATTCTTTGATTACTTCTATGACGTTTGGTGAAAGTATCATTGTATTGTTGTGCAGATCACATATGACAAGCAGCAAATCTATGTTCCTCATTTGGAACTTTATTGGGGCAATTGCAGTGATGGCTAGAGCAAATTTTGCCGCCTCTACTGCCCATTCCACCCACGGACCTTGTCCCACTCCATTGAAGGTAACATGCGAGACTGAGGGTCTGTAGAAACAGTTTCTATCTTTGTAGAACACATTGAGGAGGGACTTTATAGCATTAATAGCAGCAAGCTTAGAGAAATCTGACCAAGGCTCCCAGGATTTTGTGGCAGAAAATATTGGGGCAGGGTTGTCCACAAAACTGAATATCAGACCTGGAAGGGAAAGGAGGCACGACTATTTCCATTCCCCACCTTTCAGCATCTTTTGCTCGCAGATGTTTTAACTCATTTACCTCGAGGACCCCAGCTTGAGGTACCTGGTAAAGTTCAGGGATACCTGTCTCCGCGTCTTCCGGAATAGGAGGATCACCGATTGGTTGTCAAACTCGGGCAGGATCATAAAGCAAAGGCATTGGCTTGTTGGGAAACCCCGGGTCCTCCTCAAGGGCACCCGAAGTGAAGGGGTTATGAATAGCCCCACCTGTCAAGGGTGGGAATCGCTACTGATTCACCGGTTAGGAAACACTAGGACCAATTGACCCTGAGGGACGAGGCGGTGTGGTGGTCTTTATTCATATAAGGACAGGTTGTAAAGGAACAGTAGGTAGCGTAGAAGGCATTAGCTTAGAGGACAGCCTAACCTGGGGAGTCAGAGACTCTTGTCTCTGACTAAACTTGGACTTAATTGCTGCTAGAACCTTTGTTTGAAACAGGGTCTCCAACTTCGTTGGGACGTGGGCAAAAGAATGTTTAGGAAACTCACGTAGGCATTATGGATAATGTCTGGGACTTAGGATATGTAACCTTTTACATCACTCCAAATATTGAGCAAAACCTAAGGCGCCCCAGCCGCAGTTATGTGGCCAATCAGATTGTGATGTTTCACAAAGGGTGCACAGTTTGTACACTTCTTAGTAGCTCACTAGCTAGCGTACAATCAACACAAGACAGATGGCGTACATACTTCGTACGCCCAAGAAGGGAGAATTTGTTGCATCTTGTGAACCCGAACCACTGCACAATGGTCGTGGCGATTACAGGAGAGAGCTGTTGCTCATCAGGCCAAGAATTAATGCTACATAATACTAGAGCAAAGAACAAAATCATGTACCGGCTCGTCATGCATAAGGCCTATGGAATGCCGAGTAGCCTGTTGGCTATATGAATGCAGTAAAAGAAGTTAGAACGGGGTAGTATATCAGCTGTATCTTATATAAAGATGGATTAGAGTGGGATAGTCGATGGTTATCATTAATATGATTAGAGTATTCCCCCCCCCCACCCCCTTTCTCTCATTCGTGGTTCTACATTGAGAACCCAATGTTAAGACTTTTAACAGCGACTCAACAAGAAATTACGTTGGATAACACCTGGCGGTGAATAGCCTATTGGCTATATGAATGCCGTAACAGAGGTTATAGTAGAGTAGCGTATCTGCTATCTCTTATATAAATTCATTGTCCTCCATTGAGAACCTATGGGAAAGATGTTTATCATTGACCCGGAAAGACACGCCGTTGGGCAGCACCCGGAGATGGAGGTGAAGCCCGAAGACCTTCATAGCAACCCGATCGGGAATACGGAACCGGAGAGAGTGGACCGTAGGTAAGAGTCAAGGTCTATTTCAGTTCAATTCAATTCGAGAGACTGTAATTGCAATTTGCAGAACTTAAGTTATAACAATGGAATAATAATAATAATAATAATAATCAGTAGATTATCAATGTCACCGGAGGTCCGTTGGGTACCCGATACCCGGACACCATTGGTTAGTCCGTGTATATCAATTCAATATTGGGCTTATAATAGTGATAGTATCCGGAGGAAGCTTTGCTCCTCATCTGTCCCTAATATCCCACTGGGGCACAGAGTCTCGCCGACTCCAGGGCTCGAAGTTTCCGAACTATTTCCATGTCAGAAGTGCTAACATAAGTAAGCAGGAACTTTTTAGCACCTGGCTTATATATTGAAAAATTAAGTGAAGCCATCGAAAAACTTCATAATATAATTTCAATATTTGGCTTATGATAGGGATAGGATCCGGAGGAAACTTTTCCTTTATAGTTCAATAATAGCCCACACTATTGGCACCCAGCATATACATTGAAAAATTACAAATGAAGTAAATCCACCGCAAAATTTCATATAATACTTATATCTAGGAAGATACTAATCTATCTCTTGTGCTGTAACTTTCAGTAGAGTGAGGCTCTGAGCTATAGCCTATTGGCCACTTCCGCGCTCGATGTGACGAGCGTGAGAAAACTTCATAATATCGAGTCAATATTTGGCTTAAAAATAGGAATAGTATCCGGAGGAACATTGTTCCTTATAGGTCAACAATATCGGAACCATTGGCCCCCCGCTTATATGTTGAAAAATGAAGTAAATCCCTCGAAAAACTTCATATAATATTTATATATCTATATAGGAAGAGATCATCTATCTCTTATATTATAAAATTCAGTAGTGATGCTCGAGCTAGGCCTATTGGCCACTTCCGTGATCGTACGTTCGCTTGAGAAATAAACTTTCACTTCATCCCAAATGTTTAGTAATACCTGAGTCGGCCCCGCTGCTGTTATGTGGCCACTCGGATTGTAGTAGTGTTACACGAAGAGTGCACAATTTGTAAATTTTTTAGGAGCCCACTTAGTCAATGTACGATTCACACAAGACATCTGGCGTACATACCTCGTCAGTTGTGGCTCAGGTGAGGGGGCGGAGATTACTGAGGAGAGCTATAGCCCACCTGTCAGAAAAAGGCCAAGAATCAATGTTACATAGTATAAGAGCAAAGAACCAAAGCATGTACCAGTTCCTTATGTATAAGGCTCATGCAATGTCGAGTAGCCTGCTGGCCCTATGAATGTTTTAAAGAATTTAGAGTAGGGTAGCATATTCGCTACATCGTATATAAGAATGGATTTAAGTGGGATAGTCTATAGGCTATCATAAATGCCACTGGAGTACTCTCCTCCCTTCTTTTTCCATTCATTGTTCTACATTAAGAACTCGGAGGGAAACGTTGGTCTTTAATTTAACCGGAACCTTTTGGTACATCAGATGTTTGTTTCTGAAGGAAAACATTGTTCCCCCCCCCCCCGGAGTACCCGGAGTACCCGGAGTACCGGAGTACTTGGAGGAAACTCTCGTTCCTTAATTTAACCTGAACCTCATGGTTCCTTGGTTTTTAGTATTACCCGGAGTACCCGGAGTATTTGGAGGAAGCTATCGTTCCTTATTTGAATCTGAACCTCTTGGTTCCTGGGTTGTCAGTGTTTACCCGGAGTACCCGGAGTACTTGGAGGAAGCTATCGTTCCTTATTTTAATCTGAACCTCTTGGTTCCTGGGTTCTCAGTGTTTACCCTGAGTACCCGGAGTACTTGGAGGAAGCTCTTGTTCCTTAATTTTAACCTGAACCTCTTGGTTCCTGGGTTGTCAGTGTTTACCCTGAGTACCCGGAGTACTTGGAGGAAGCTATCGTTCCTTATTTTAATCTGAACCTCTTGGTTCCTGGGTTGTCGGTGTTTACCCTGAGTACCCGGAGTACTTGGAGGAAGCTCTTGTTCCTTAATTTTAACCTGAACCTCTTGGTTCCTGGGTTTTCAGTATGTACCCGGAGTTCAGTATTGCTCGGAGTACCCTGAGTACCCCTAGTACCCGGAGTAGGCCTACTTGGAGGAAGCCTTGTTCCTAAATTTAACCTGAACTTCTTGGTTCCCTGGTTTTCAGTAGTACCCGGAGTACTTGGAGGAAGCTCTTGTTCCTTAATTTTAACCTGAACCTCTTGGTACCCGGAGTTCAGTATTGCTGCGAGTACCCTGAGTACCCCTAGTACCCGGAGTAGGCCTACTTGGAGGAAGCCTTGTTCCTAAATTTAACCTGAACTTCTTGGTTCCCTGGTTTTCAGTAGTACCCGGAGTATTCGGAGGAAGCTCTCTTTCCTTAATTTAACCTGAACTTTTGGTTCCTTGGTTTTTTTATTACTCGGAGTACCCGGAGGAAGCACTTGTTCTTGGTTTTGTTGGTGTTTTGTGCACCTGGAGGAAAACTTTGTTTCTCCATGTAACCGGAACTTCTTTGTGCATCGTTTTTTTTTTTTTTTTTTTTTTTTTTTTTTTTTTATTGTTCCTCGGTTTCCTTGAAACCATTTAGTACCCGGAGGTCTAAAACCCTGAGACCCGGAGAAAACGGAGGGACACAGGAGCCCCACCGACTCCGGGACTCGAAGCATGCAATTGTATAGGGTTAGTTGGTGCTCTTGCACTGGAGGAAACTTTGTTGGTCAATTTGTTCACATGCAAACTCTTTCTATTTTAAGAAATTAACACATAATTGTGTTGGTGCTCTTGCACTGGAGGAAACTTGTTGCTCCATTTGGTTTAATGCAAACTCTTTCTATTTAAGAAATTAACATATAATTGTGTTGGTGCTTATACTTTATTTACTCGAAACCATTTAGTACCCAGAGTTGTAAACCCGGAGACCCGGAGAGAACGGAGGGACACAGGAGCCCCGCCGAGTCCGGGACTCGAAGCATGCAAATTGTATAGGTTTAGTTGGTGCTCTTGAACTTGGTCATGCAAACTCTTAGGAATCATTGGTATCGAAGCACTTCATAACATATTACTCATATAGGAAGAGAATAATTGGTCCCTCATGTAAAATTCAGTAGAGGGAAGCCGAGCTAGCTAGGCCTATTGGCCGCCCTCGTGGACACTTGCCCAAGGTGGCGAACAAAGAATGGCCTTATAAATAAGCACTGGTACAAGAATGGGACATATAAGGAAATCAATAAGTCTAGCTAAGATCCTATCACCTCGAAGTAATGCTAGAAGCATACAAACTATAAAGTGAAGTGACTTATAAAAGTGAAGCGACTTTGAAAAATTTAATACTAGTAGAATTTCAGGAAATAATGTAGGCTACTTTACGACAAAGAAAACTTTGAATTAATAATATCCTTAGAGTTCAACGTGTATCCTGAGGGCACACGAATAAGATGAATAATAGCCTACGATAAGTACAGTAAATAATTAAAGGCAAGTATTGTATAGGATATAGCCTAATATAACAATAATCACTTACTACGACGAACAACAAATATTAAGAATGGCGAAGCAGTAACCATATACTTTCGGTGTGGACTCTGAAACATACCGGGCGATTACTCAATTCATGTTTGGACCTAACTCAAATAATATATAACAAGGACTCACTAGGAGTGAGAAAGCCAGGCAAACGCTGAGACGCCCAGAGCAAGGGGGCACACGTCCGACTCGCCTGGATCACAACCGTAAAGAGGCAGATAAACACGCTAGAAAGTCTGGCATCACGTGCAAGGGAAGCATAACGACAGCACAGCTGGAGGGCTGAGGCACCGGGAGGTTTGAAATGATAGATTCTTCTTTAAATTTTATTTCTAGTGGTATTCATTTTCAATGACGAGCCCTTGGTAAGATTTAATGGGTATTAACCAAGGATTGTTTTTATGCTATATACACAACGGTTGTGATATGAACTCCGGGGAATCCCGAACGGGTCCCGGAATCTCAGCCTATAATAATATTATAGGCTCTTCGTCATTGACGAAGGAACCAATACTAAATTACTAGTTTGTAACGCCATTGGCATCCTAGGCCGTCTGTTGGGAGAGTAACACGAACCAAATGCCCCCATGCACCTCTATCCCCAGTCAGTCGACGCCCCTCCTCCCAACCAGCACCGCTCTCTCTCTCTGTGTGTGTGTGTGTGTGTGTGTGTGTATTTACCTATTTGTATTTACCTATTTGTAGTATACAGGAGTTGAGCTTTTTAGGCCCGTATTGTCCCACTTCCTGAGTTACAATTATCTAACTTTGCCTTAAAAATATGAATGTTTTTGGCACACACCACTTCCTCTTCCAACTGATTCCACTTACTTATACTTCTGTAAGGGAAACTATACTTTCTCACATCTCCTTTACATCTTCCTTTCATTAGTTTATATCTATGCCCCCTAGTTCTACCATTATCTTTCACAATATAACCCTTCTTGTCCACCTTTTCGAGTCCTCTCACACATTTGTACATCATAATCATATCGCCTCTCTCCCTCCTATCCATTAGAGATGGTAAATCTAATTTCTTTAATCTCTCCTCATATGGTAATTCTCTCAGTTCTGGTATCATCCTAGTTGCAGCTCTCTGAACCTTCTCCAGCTTCTTTATATGCTTTTTTAAATGTGGTGCCCACACCACTGCCGCATACTCCAGTCTTGGTCTCGCCAATGTTTTTATTATTTTCTCCAGCATCTCCTCGTTTATATAGTTAAAGGCTATTTTTATTCTGTTTAGCAGTCCATATGTTTCTCCCACTATCTTATTAATATGATTCTCAGGTGAAAGATCACTCCTAACAGTTATCCCTAAGTCCTTTTCTTTCTCTGATGGGTTAATAGTGTTTTCTCCTAACTTATATTCCATATGAGGCCTTTTTTTACTTACTCCCATTTCCACTACATGACATTTATTTGTGTTGAATTCCATTTTCCACTTCTTGCTCCATTGATCTATCCTATCCAAATCCCTCTGTAATTCCCTACCACTGTTTTCATCTTCTATACGCTTCATGATCTTGGCATCATCTGCAAACATATTCATATATGCATTTATATCCTTTGGCATGTCGTTAATGTATATTAGAAACATTATGGGAGCCAGCAACGCTCCCTGCGGAATTCCACTTGTGACATCTTTCCACGTAGAAAATTTATCTCTGATAGTAGTCCTCATCTGTCTCCCTGAAAGATAGTCCTCCATCCAATTTAACAAAATACCCTGAATCCCTCCATACTCTTTTAATTTCCACTTCAGCCTGCTATGCGATACTCTGTCAAAAGCTTTCTTCATGTCAATATATACCCAGTCCACCCATCCATCTCTCTCTTGTAATATGTCAACCACTCTGTCATAAAAACTGAGTAGATTTGTAACACATGAGGTACCCTCCCTGAATCCAAATTGCCTGTTAGATAGTTTCACATAGACACAATATTAAGGGCTCTTCCTGTCTGATGTAATCATTTATTTCTAATTTCTTTGATAGCAGCCCATCCACATTGCTATAGACCATCTTGCACCTGTTGCTTTTACCATTATGATTGATATTCCCTGTCTTTATCCTACTATTTCCCCTTCCTGTTGCACCTCTCCCTCCAATCCTTCTTCCTGTACCACCACTTCTTTTCTCCCCCCCCCCCCCTCCGCCCCTATCTTCTCCCCCTTCTTCAGGTACCACTTCCTTACTTTCCCATCCATGTTTCTGTAGAAAAAAAAAACCTTCTCCACTTCTGATCTATTATCGTTCTTTTCTTTGACTTCTCTATTTATTTCTCTAAATTTTTCCCTCTCTTCCACATTTAGATCTTTCCTTAGTTTAACATTTCTGTATTCCCCCTCCTGACTTAACTTCCAGCTGGATCTGAGTACCTCCTCTGCTACTTTGGTTGACTTAAATCTAATCTTCATTGGCCTCATTTCTCCTTTCTTGTATTTCCCTAGTCTCCATCAATCCTCTACCTCTCTCTTCCATCCCTCCTTATCTTGTCTATCTATCACATCAATCATCTTCTCAACTTTCTTCATCTCCACACCCTTTCTCGTATTTCTATCTAATATTTCCCCTTCTACATCTCCAAACATAATTACACATCTCTTCTTATCAATAATATCACTGACCTGTTTCTCATTTTGTCTGATGGCATTAACTACCCTCTTGTTCAGGTTCTCCTCCTGCTGTCCCTTTTGCTCCGCAATAATTGCTTTTAGTTGTACCTCTGCTTCACCCACTCGATCACCCCAGACATTTTTCATTTGAGATACCTCTTCCTCTATTTTTTGTGTCCTGTCCTGATTTGTTTCCACTCCTTGTTTTAGCCTAGCATTCTCCTCCCTCAATTCTCAAATCTCTCTCTCAGCCCTCTCCCTATACCCATCATCTATCTCTTTCACTCTCTCATTTAAATGTTTTTTGTATTCCTCAATCTGTTCTTTTAAAGCCACATTCTCAGATACCAATTCGTTGACCCTAGCAGTTAAATCATTTAAACCCTCCCCCGGGACACAGCTCTCTTCCACTACAGTCCCAATGGTCTTCCTCCACCCCTCCATTTCCTTTCTCCACTTTATCAACCCCATCAGATTCCTGTTCAGGAAGGTGATGTGTGTACTTACACTAGTTGTACTTACACTAGTTGTATTTGCGGGAGTGAGCATGCTCGTTAATTCCCGCCTCCTAAGATATGTTTGTCATACCGTGCTTTGAAACTATGCACTGATGGTGCAGACACTACTTCGGCTGGCAATTTGTTCCACCCACTAATCGAGTTGGTAGGAAATCTTTTACTTTTCAGATCAGATTTACTATTTAGCACTTTTAGTTTGTAGCTGTGACCTCTTGTCCTCTCACCTCCATCCCTCTCTATGAAGTTTTCTTGGTCGATTTTGTCAATACCTCTAACACATTTATATTTCTGAATTTGCTGTCCTCGTTTCCTTCTCTGTTCCAGTGTAGGTAGATTCAATCTCTCGAGCCTCTCTTGGTACTCCAAATTTTCCAAACCTGGGATCATCCTCGTAGCTGCTCTCTGTACCCTCTCAATTTTGTGGATATGTTTCTTCAAGTGAGGGGACCACACTACAGATGCATATTCCATCCTGGGTCTTATTATTGCCGTTATTATTTGTTTCATGGTGTTTTCATTAAGATAATTGAAAGACATCCTAATATTTGCCAATAATGCCAGTGATTCTCTCACTATCTTATTTACGTGGCTTTCTGGAGACATGTTATCCCTAAATTCTATCCCCAAGTCTTTTTCTTTTTCTGCTTTGGGAATCACTTCGTTTCCTAGTTTATAATCTTTTCTAGGTCTTTACTTGCTTTTACCCATTTCTAGAGTCTTACATTTCCCTGCATTGAACTCCATATTCCATTTGATGCTCCATTCATGGATCTTTTGCAAATCTGCTTGGAGCTCAAGGCAATCCTCCTGGGTTCTGATCGTTTTAAGCAGCTTAGCATCGTCCGCAAACATACTCATGTAGCTTGTTAGTCCCTCAGGCAAGTCATTTACAAATATTAGAAACATGATTGGGGCTAGAACAGATCCTTGTGGTACCCCACTCGTAATTTGAGTCCAGTTTGACGATTTCCCCCTTACTGTTGTTCTCATCTGTCTTCCGCTAAGGTAGCTCTCCATCCATTTCAGCAGTTTGTCTCCTACTTTTCCCTCATGTTTTAATTTCCATAGCAATCTCTTGTGTGGAACTTTGTCAAATGCCTTTTTAAAGTCTAGGTAGGCACAGTCTACCCATCCTTCCCTCTTGTCCACTGTGTCTATTACTCTAGAGTAAAAACTCAACAAGTTGCTTATACATGATCTGCCACCTCTGAATCCAAATTGTCGGTCAGTAATTAATCTTTTGGATTCCAGGTATTTCACCCATTTGTCCCTTATTAATCCTTCCAGAATCTTCATGAGGATGCTCAATAGTGATACAGGTCTATAGTTCAGTGGTTTATCTCTGCTTCCTCCCTTAAATATAGGAATAATGTTTGCTCTTTTCCATTCTGTAGGTACTATCCCTGTGTCCAATGATTTGGTCATTATGTCATATAACGGTATACTCAGTTCCATAGCATTTTCTTTAATAATCCAGCCTGATACTCCGTCCGGTCCAGCGGCTTTGTTTGGATCCACCTTACTCATTTTGTCTATGAGCTCTGGTCTGTTAAATGTTACTTCCGGCATTTCCTCTGTACCTATCTCATTGGTTTCTGGTGCAATGAATTCTCCTTCTTTTGTAAATACTGATGCAAAATTTCTATTTAGTTCTTCCGCAATCTCCGTATCCTCTTCTATGATTCTGTTTCCACTTTTAATCTTAACGATCGTGGCTTTTATCTTCCTTTTGCCGTTTACAAACTTGAAAAACATTTTTGGATTCTTTTCATAGTTCTCCACTATCCCTTTCTCATGGTTTGCCTCTGACCTCCTCCTCATTTCTGTGTATTTGTTTCTCTCCTCTTTATACTTTTGCCTGTTATCTTCCGAATCCCAGTTTCTCATCTTTTTCCAGGCTTTGTTTTTTGCTTCCTGTGCTTGCCTACATTCGCGGTTAAACCATACTTTGCGATTACTTTTTTTCCTTTTATTAATGTACTTAGGGACAAAAGTTTTTATACCAGTATCATAGATCTCCATGAATGCCTTGAGTTTTTTGTCTACCTCACTTTCAGATAACACCTGATCCCAATTTTGTGATTTGAAAAAATCCCGTAGTCCTACGAAATCGGTTCTGGAATACATCCAGTGATTTTCCTTGTGTTTTTCCCTTCCCTTGGGTAGATTATACTTCAATAGTAAGTCTATGTCTAGAACTGCATGGTCGCTTTTTCCTAGTGGGCATAGGTACTGAATACTTTGAACCTCCTCCTCCCTTCTTGTGAATAGAAGGTCCAATCTAGCTGGTTGATCACTTCCCCTTACTCTTGTTGACTCTTTTACATGTTGGTATATAGAATTTTCCATGGCCATACTTAAAAATTCATAGCCCCAACTTTCCTCTCCTGCTCCGGCTTCAAGATCTTCCCAATTCACTTCCTTGCAGTTAAAGTCCCCACACATGACTATTTCATTCTTTGAAGCCAAGATATTTCCTAGCACACTAATTGTTTCCTTACGCATTAGGCTATGCTCCTCCTTACCCCATGTCTTCGTCTTGGGAGGTACATACGCTACTATCACCACTATTTTTTCGTTTCCACCAATCTCTATTGCTAAAACTTCTGCTGTTGAAGTTACCAGTTTTATCTCAGACACAATCAAATCTTTCCTAGTAAGGATGCACACTCCACCTCCATGTCGAAATTTTCTGTCCCTCCTCCAAATCCTGTATTCAGACCATCCTAGTAAATTTATATCGAGGTCTTCTCTTAGTTTTGTCTCAGTGAGACATACTATTTCTGGTTTCTTAGTATTGAGTAAGTCTGTTAGTTCTAGTTTCTTAGAGATTAGCCCATCGACATTGCTATATAGAATCCTTATACTTTCTAGTCCCCCAATACCTGTTCCAAGCCCCTTAACTGCGGCGGTCTGTTCCCTACCCTCTTTTACTTTTAGTTTCTTTTTACCGAAAGTTTCATAATCTTCCCCTTTCTTACTCCGTAAAAAAACTTATTCTTTTCATGTTCTGTCCTCTTGCTATTTTCCTCCCTGGCAGTTTTCCTTAGTTCAGCCTCCTTCTTTCTCTCTTCTTCTGGTAAGTCTCGCCTGATGTAGATTTTGTCTTTACCCTCTAACCCTTTTAGCCTAGCCGCTACTGCCATGATTTCATCACATGTCCTTCTTGACTTAAATTCGATTTTTACCAGTCTATTGTATTCCTTTGTATATTTTCCCAGCCTAAACATGTCTGATATTTCCTCCTTCCAGGTGTCCTCCTCATCTTTAATAGAATCCAGAATCTTGTTGATGCGACCTTCATCCTGTTCTTTTCGTTTTGTCCAGTCTAGTTCCTCCTTTTCTTCCACCCCTGATATTATGAGGCAGTTAGCCCTACGACTTTCTTCCTGGATGGCCTGAGAGTTTTCGTGGATGCCTTGCTTAACCATACTTTTTACCTGTGTGTGTGTGTGTGTGTGTGTATTTACCTATTTGTATTTACCTATTTGTAGTATACAGGAGTTGAGCTTTTAGGCTCGTATTGTCCCGCTTCCTGAGTTACAATTATCTAACTTTGCCTTAAAAATATGAATGTTTTTGGCACACACCACTTCCTCTTCCAACTGATTCCACTTACTTATACTTCTGTAAGGGAAACTATACTTTCTCACATCTCCTTTACATCTTCCTTTCATTAATTTATATCTATGCCCCCTAGTTCTACCATTATCTTTCACAATATAACCCTTCTTGTCCACCTTTTCGAGTCCTCTCACACATTTGTACATCATAATCATATCGCCTCTCTCCCTCCTATCCATTAGAGATGGTAAATCTAATTTCTTTAATCTCTCCTCATATGGTAATTCTCTCAGTTCTGGTATCATCCTAGTTGCAGCTCTCTGAACCTTCTCCAGCTTCTTTATATGCTTTTTTAGATGTGGTGCCCACACCACTGCCGCATACTCCAGTCTTGGTCTCACCAATGTTTTTATTATTTTCTCCAGCATCTCCTCGTTTATATAGTTAAAGGCTATTTTTATTCTGTTTAGCAGTCCATATGTTTCTCCCACTATCTTATTAATATGATTCTCAGGTGAAAGATCACTCCTAACAGTTATCCCTAAGTCCTTTTCTTACTCTGATGGGTTAATAGTGTTTTCTCCTAACTTATATTCCGTATGAGGCCTTCTTTTACTTACTCCCATTTCCACTACATGACATTTATTTGTGTTAAATTCCATTTTCCACTTCTTGCTCCATTGATCTATCCTATCCAAATCCCTCTGTAATTCCCTACCACTGTTTTCATCTTCTATACGCTTCATGATCTTGGCATCATCTGCAAACATATTCATATATGCATTTATATCCTTTGGCATGTCGTTAATGTATATTAGAAACATTATGGGAGCCAGCAACGCTCCCTGCGGAACTCCACTTGTGACATCTTTCCACGTAGAAAATTTATCTCTGATAGTAGTCCTCATCTGTCTCCCTGAAAGATAGTCCTCCATCCAATTTAACAAACTACCCTGAATCCCTCCATACTCTTTTAATTTCCACTTCAGCCTGCTATGCGATACTCTGTCAAAAGCTTTCTTCATGTCAATATATACGCAATCCACCCATCCATCTCTCTCTTGTAATATGTCAACCACTCTGTCATAAAAAACTGAGTAGATTTGTAACACATGAGGTACCCTCCCTGAATCCAAATTGCCTGTTAGATAGTAGATTATTCTTTTCCAAGTAAATCATCCATCTTTTCTTAATTATTTTCTCACAGATTTTGCACACTATACTAGTAAGTGACACAGGTCGATAATTCAATGGATGTTCCCTGTTCCCACCTTTATAAATCGGTACAATGTTGGCTCTCTTCCAGTCCATTGGTAATTTTCCCACTTCCAGAGAGTATTTCATTATCTCATATAAGGGTTTCACTAGTTCGTCAGCACATTCTTTCAAAATCCATCCCGCTACATTGTCAGGTCCCACTGCTTTTTTCACATCTAGTCCTTTCATTATTTCTACTAGCTCCTCTGGGAGAAAATTAATCTCTCCCAGTTTTTCACCAATTTCACCTACCGGTACTTCTTCAAAGTTATCATCTTTAGTATATACTGAGTGTAGTGTATTGTTCATAATTTCACACATATTCTGGTCGTCATCATAAGTGGTCCCTCAACCTTCAACCTGACTATTCTATCCCTTACCTTCATTTTACTATTTATAAACCTATAGAACAGCTTAGGATCACTCTTACATTTTTTCACAATGTTCTTCTCATATTTTCTGGCTTCTTGTCTCCTGATTGCAGCATATACATTTCTTAATCTCTTGTATCTGTTCCAAGTTTCTCTATTACACCTTTTTCTAGCTGCCTTCCACGCTTGGTCTCTCTTTTCCTTGGCTTTCCTACATTTTTCATTAAACCAATCCTTTTCCTTCGCTGACCTATTACCTTGTTTAGGGACATATTTATTAACTCCTTCTTCATATATTGTTTTAAATACTCCATACTTCTCGTCTACACTATTTCTCCGATGTATTTCACTCCAGTCAACATCTCTAAAGTATTGTCTCAGTGATTGGTAGTCTCCTTTTGCATAGTCAAACCTAGTTTCCTTGTGCTCCTCCCTCTCCTCCATATTGGAATAACCCAATAGGATTTCTATATCCATTACAACGTGATCGCTCTTGCCTAAAGGTGGTAAGTATTTTATATCAGAAATTACATCTGGGTCTCTAGTAAACATTAGGTCCAATCTGGATGCTTCATCATTTCCCCTTCTTCTTGTATTTTCCTTTATATTTTGCACTAATAAATTTTCTGTTACCATATCCAGTAGCCTATACCCCCACGAGTTCACGTTGCTACCAGCTTCTCTCTGCTCCCAATCCACCTCTTTACAGTTGAAATCCCCTACTATAATTAATTCATTGTTTCTACGAGTTAATTTTTCAATACAAATAATCATCTCATCTTTGATAAATTTGTATTCCTCCTCTTCCCAAGCCCCTGTGTAGGGCGGCATGTAGGCCACTACAATATCCGCCTTTTGATTGTCATCATCTGTCAATTCTACTGCTAATATTTCCGCTTTACTATTATTCAGATCAATCATTCTTGTTTTCAATTTATTATGTGTAAGAATTAGCACCCCTCCCCCCATCTTGTCTTCTCTATCCCTTCTCCAGATATTATAGTTGTTCCATCCCATTCCCTCCAAACTTATCCCTTTATTTAGTTTAGTTTCACATAGACACAATATTAAGGGCTCTTCCTGTCTGATGTAATCATTTATTTCTAATTTCTTTGATAGCAGCCCATCCACATTGCTATAGACCATCTTGCACCTGTTGCTTTTACCATTATGATTGATATTCCCTGTCTTTATCCTACTATTTCCCCTTCCTGTTGCACCTCTCCCTCCAATCCTTCTTCCTGTACCACCACTTCTTTTCTCCCCCCCTCCGCCCCTATCCTCTCCCCCTTCTTCAGGTACCACTTCCTTACTTTCCCATCCATGTTTCTGTAGAAAAAAAAGCCCTTCTCCACTTCTGATCTATTATCGTTCTTTTCTTTGACTTCTCTATTTATTTCTCTAAATTTTTCCCTCTCTTCCGCATTTAAATCTTTCCTTAGTTTAACATTTCTGTATTCCCCCTCCTGACTTAACTTCCAGCAGGATCTGAGTACCTCCTCTGCTACTTTGGTTGACTTAAATCTAATCTTCATTGGCCTCATTTCTCCTTTCTTGTATTTCCCTAGTCTCCAACAATCCTCTACCTCTCTCTTCCATCCCTCCTTATCTTGTCTATCTATCACATCAATCATCTTCTCAACTTTCTTCATCTCCACACCCTTTCTCGTATTTCTATCTAATATTTCCCCTTCTACATCTCCAAACATAATTACACATCTCTTCTTATCAATAATATCACTGACCTGTTTCTCATTTTGTCTGATGGCATTAACTACCCTCTTGTTCAGGTTCTCCTCCTGCTGTCCCTTTTGCTCCTCAATAATTGCTTTTAGTTGTACCTCTGCTTCACCCACTCGATCACCCCAGACATTTTTCATTTGAGATACCTCTTCCTCCATTTTTTGTGTCCTGTCCTGATTTGTTTCCACTCCTTGTTTTAGCCTAGCATTCTCCTCCCTCAATTCACGAATCTCTCTCTCAGCCCTCTCCCCATCATCTATCTCTTTCACTCTCTCATTTAAATGTTCTTTGTATTCCTTAATCTGTTCTTTTAAAGCCACATTCTCAGATACCAATTCGTTGACCCTAGCAGTTAGATCATTTAAACCCTCCCCCGGGACACAGCTCTCTTCCACTACAGTCCCAATGGTCTTCCTCCACCCCTCCATTTCCTTTCTCCACTTTATCAGCCCCATCAGATTCCTGTTCAGGAAGATGATCTGGTCCTCCTTACCTTCAGGAAAGCCTGAATAATCCCCTTCCTCGTCATAAAAACATTCCCCACTCATATCCGTGGCTTCGATGTCAGCCATTGTTGTTGTCATGTGACGTCACCAGCCGTACCAGCTGATTTCTCAAAACAAACTCTCTAAGTTTCGTTTAAACATTCATATTTTTAAATAGCTTTGACTGAACACTTTCCTGTAATAATATTATTAGCGGGACAATACACAATAATTTCCTGTATACCCCACTTTAGGCAAGTCAGATGGTAGTTTGAGGAGCGCCAGCCAACGACGTCCGCTCCCACTCGTCTCGTGTGTGTGTGTGTGTATTTACCTATTTGTATTTACCTATTTGTAGTATACAGGAGTTGAGCTTTTTAGGCTCGTATTGTCCCGCTTCCTGAGTTACAATTATCTAACTTTGCCTTAAAAATATGAATGTTTTTGGCACACACCACTTCCTCTTCCAAATGATTCCACTTACTTATACTTCTGTAAGGGAAACTATACTTTCTCACATCTCCTTTACATCTTCCTTTCATTAGTTTATATCTATGCCCCCTAGTTCTACCATTATCTTTCACAATATAACCCTTCTTGTCCACCTTTTCGAGTCCTCTCACACATTTGTACATCATAATCATATCGCCTCTCTCCCTCCTATCCATTAGAGATGGTAAATCTAATTTCTTTAATCTCTCCTCATATGGTAATTCTCTCAGTTCTGGTATCATCCTAGTTGCAGATCTCTGAACCTTCTCCAGCTTCTTTATATGCTTTTTTAGATGTGGTGCCCACACCACTGCCGCATACTCCAGTCTTGGTCTCACCAATGTTTTTATTATTTTCTCCAGCATCTCCTCGTTTATATAGTTAAAGGCTATTTTTATTCTGTTTAGCAGTCCATATGTTTCTCCCACTATCTTTTTAATATGATTCTCAGGTGAAAGATCACTCCTAACAGTTATCCCTAAGTCCTTTTCTTTCTCTGATGGGTTAATAGTGTTTTCTCCTAACTTATATTCCGTATGAGGCCTTCTTTTACTTACTCCCATTTCCACTACATGACATTTATTTGTGTTAAATTCCATTTTCCACTTCTTGCTCCATTGATCTATCCTATCCAAATCCCTCTGTAATTCCCTACCAGTTTTCATCTTCTATACGCTTCATGATCTTGGCATCATCTGCAAACATATTCATATATGCATTTATATCCTTTGGCATGTCGTTAATGTATATTAGAAACATTATGGGAGCCAGCACCGCTCCCTGCGGAACTCCACTTGTGACATCTTTCCATGTAGAAAATTGATCTCTGATAGTAGTCCTCATCTGTCTCCCTGAAAGATAGTCCTCCATCCAATTTAACAAAACTACCCTGAATCCCTCCATACTCTTTTAATTTCCACTTCAGCCTGCTATGCGATACTCTGTCAAAAGCTTTCTTCATGTCAATATATACGCAATCCACCCATCCATCTCCCTCTTGTAATATGTCAACCACTCTGTCATAAAAACTGAGTAGATTTGTAACACATGAGGTACCCTCCCTGAATCCAAATTGCCTGTTAGATAGTAATTATTCTTTTCCAAGCAAATCATCCATCTTTTCTTAATTATTTTCTCACAGATTTTGCACACTATACTAGTTGTTGTTGTTGTTGTTCCCTAAGCTGCCTGGCCGAACAGCCCCGAGTCCCTGAGAAAGGCCATGGCCACGATCGGGCTTTCCCACAGAGCTCTCATTGAGTGTAGATTGTGTTGTTGGCGTAAGTGGTTGTGTGAAATGCAGTCTTCTGTGATGTGTTTAATGGTATGGGGTGCTGTGTTACATCCCGGGCAGGCGTCGACAACGGAGTCATCCAGTCTCTTCTGATAGCTCAGGAGAGCTGGATGGTGTCCGCATCTCAGCCTGGCCAGGTGGACTCTGTCCTCCCGAGGCTGCCAACCGCGGATGGCTGCCGACCCTCCACAGCCGAAGACAAAATCAACGACCAGTGGAGGAAAACCGGATGCCGGCCGCGGGGAGCAGTTTCGGGAGCCAAACCGTCACAACCATCCCCTGCCCCCTCCCTGGGGGCACGGGTCCTTGGAGCGGCTTCGGTCGCGCCGGGAATTTCCACACTATACTAGTAAGTGACACAGGTCGATAATTCAATGGATGTTCCCTGTTCCCACCTTTATAAATCGGTACAATGTTGGCTCTCTTCCAGTCCATTGGTAATTTTCCCACTTCCAGAGAGTATTTTATTATCTCATATAAGGGTTTCACTAGTTCGTCAGCACATTCTTTCAAAATCCATCTCGCTACATTGTCAGGTCCCACTGCTTTTTTCACATCTAGTCCTTTCATTATTTCTACTAGCTCCTCTGGGAGAAAATTAATCTCTCCCAGTTTATCACCAATTTCACCTAACGGTACTTCTTCAAAGTTATCACCTTTAGTATATACTGAGTGTAGTGTATTGTTCATAATTTCACACATATTCTGGTCGTCATCATAAGTGGTCCCTTCAACCTTCAACCTGACTATTCTATCCCTTACCTTCATTTTACTATCAGCCTGCTATGCGATACTCTGTCAAAAGCTTTCTTCATGTCAATATATACCCAGTCCACCCATCCATCTCTCTCTTGTAATATGTCAACCACTCTGTCATAAAAACTGAGTAGATTTGTAACACATGAGGTACCCTCCCTGAATCCAAATTGCCTGTTAGATAGTTTCACATAGACACAATATTAAGGGCTCTTCCTGTCTGATGTAATCATTTATTTCTAATTTCTTTGATAGCAGCCCATCCACATTGCTATAGACCATCTTGCACCTGTTGCTTTTACCATTATGATTGATATTCCCTGTCTTTATCCTACTATTTCCCCTTCCTGTTGCACCTCTCCCTCCAATCCTTCTTCCTGTACCACCACTTCTTTTCTCCCCCCCCCCCCCCCCTTCGCCCCTATCTTCTCCCCCTTCTTCAGGTACCACTTCCTTACTTTCCCATCCATGTTTCTGTAGAAAAAAAAAACCTTCTCCACTTCTGATCTATTATCGTTCTTTTCTTTGACTTCTCTATTTATTTCTCTAATTTTCCCTCTCTTCCACATTTAGATCTTCCTTAGTTTAAAATTCTGTATTCCCCCTCCTGACTTAACTTCCAGCTGGATCTGAGTACCTCCTCTGCTACTTTGGTTGACTTAAATCTAATCTTCATTGGCCTCATTTCTCCTTTCTTGTATTGTCCTAGTCTCCAACAATCCTCTACCTCTCTCTTCCATCCCTCCTTATCTTGTCTATCTATCACATCAATCATCTTCTCAACTTTCTTCATCTCCACACCCTTTCTCGTATTCTATCTAATATTTCCCCTTCTACATCTCCAAACATAATTACACATCTCTTCTTATCAATATCACTGACCTGTTTCTCATTTTGTCTGATGGCATTAACTACCCTCTTGTTCAGGTTCTCCTCCTGCTGTCCCTTTTGCTCCGCAATAATTGCTTTTAGTTGTACCTCTGCTTCACCCACTCGATCACCCCAGACATTTTTCATTTGAGATACCTCTTCCTCTATTTTTTGTGTCCTGTCCTGATTTGTTTCCACTCCTTGTTTTAGCCTAGCATTCTCCTCCCTCAATTCTCGAATCTCTCTCTCAGCCCTCTCCCTATACCCATCATCTATCTCTTTCACTCTCTCATTTAATTGTTTTTTGTATTCCTCAATCTGTTCTTTTAAAGCCACATTCTCAGATACCAATTCGTTGACCCTAGCAGTTAAATCATTTAAACCCTCCCCCGGGACACAGCTCTCTTCCACTACAGTCCCAATGGTCTTCCTCCACCCCTCCATTTCCTTTCTCCACTTTATCAACCCCATCAGATTCCTGTTCAGGAAGGTGATGTGTGTGTGTGTGTGTGTGTGTGTGTGTGTGTGTGTGTGTGTGTGTGTGTGTGTGTGTGTGTGTGTGTGTGTGTGTGTGTGTGTGTGTGTGTGGTCTGTGTGTGTGTGTGTGTGTCTGTGTGTGGTCTGTGTGTGTGTGTGTGTGTGTGTGTGTGTGTGTGTGTGTGGTCTGTGTGTGTGTGTGTGTGTGTGTGTGTTGTGTGTGTGTGTGTGTGTGTGTGTGTGTGTGTGTGTGTGGATGTGTGTGTGTGTGTGTGTGTGTGTGTGTGTGTACTTACACTAGTTGTACTAACACTAGTTGTATTTGCGGGAGTGAGCATGCTCATAATTCCGCCTCGTAAGATATGTTTGTCATACCGTGCTTTGAAACTATGCACTGATGGTGCAGACACTACTTCGGCTGGCAATTTGTTCCACCCACTAATCGAGTTGGTAGGAAATCTTTTACTTTTCAGATCAGATTTACTATTAAGCACTTTTAGTTTGTAGCTGTGACCTCTTGTTCTCTCACCTCCATCCCTCTCTATGAAGTTTTCTTGGTCGATTTTGTCAATACCTCTAACACATTTGTATATCTGAATTTGCTGTCCTCGTTTCCTTCTCTGTTCCAGTGTAGGTAGATTCAATCTCTCGAGCCTCTTGGTACTCCAAATTTCCAAACCTGGGATCATCCTCGTAGTGCTCTCTGTACCCTCTCAATTTGTGGATATGTTTCTTCATGTGAGGGGACCACACTACAGATGCATATTCCATCCTGGGTCTTATTATTGCCGTTATTATTTGTTTCATGGTGTTTTCATTAAGATAATTGAAAGACATCCTGATATTTGCCAATAGTGCTAGTGATTCTCTCACTATATTATTTACGTGGCTTTCTGGAGACATGTTATCCTTAAATTCTATCCCCAAGTCTTTTTCTTTTTCTGCTTTGGGAATCACTTAGTTTCCTAATTTATAAACTTTTCTAGGTCTGTACTTGCTTTTACCCCTTTCTAGAGTCTTACATTTCCCTGCATTGAACTCCATATTCCATTTGATGCTCCATTCATGGATCTTTTGCAAATCTGCTTGGAGCTCAAGGCAATCCTCCTGGGTTCTGATCGTTTTAAGCAGCTTAGCATCGTCCGCAAACATGCTCATGTAGCTTGTTAGTCCCTCAGGTAAGTCATTTACAAATATTAGAAACATGATTGGGGCTAGGACAGATCCTTGTGGTACCCCACTCGTAATTTGAGTCCAGTTTGACGATTTCCCCCTTACTGTTGTTCTCATCTGTCTTCCGCTAAGGTAGCTCTCCATCCATTTCAGCAGTTTGTCTCCTACTTTTCCCTCATGTTTTAATTTCCACAGCAATCTCTTGTGTGGAACTTTGTCAAATGCCTTTTAAGCCCTTAATTAGCGGCGAGCAACATAAGTCGAGTTAAAAAAAAGCTGGACTATGTGGCGGCGCTCGACATAACTCGAGTGGCAATTTCAGCACGTAATGTGGCTGAGAGAGAGACAAGTGGTGGCAGGAGACTAGCGAGCGTATATGACTGCTCCAGACCACCGCGGCGAACCTACTGACACAAATCTCAGCTCCCTCCTCCCTCTCTCACTCGCTACATACTCAATTATGTACTGAAAGTACCGAATTACCTGCTTTTTGCACTCGCGTTGCACGGTTATTGCAAGAAAACTATCCATCATACAAGGATCGTTATGGTGTCATTCGAAAGCTCTGTTTATGCCCTTTCAGGGATAGGTACTTGTTTTACGTTCTGGGTCTTATTTAGGCATGAAAATGATCACGTAAACAGCCCTATTTTGGCTAAAAACACCCCGCTGTGCGGTACACATAAATAAACCGCATAGGCCGCTCGTAAGGTGTTAAAGTCTAGGTAGGCACAGTCTACCCATCCTTCCCTCTGGTCCACTGTGTCTATTACTCTAGAGTAAAAACTCAACAAGTTGCTTACACATGATCTGCCTCCTCTGAATCCAAATTGTCGGTCAGTAATTAATCTTTTGGATTCCAGGTAGTTCACCCATTTGTCCCTTATTAATCCTTCCAGAATCTTCATGAGGATGCTCAATAGTGATACAGGTCTATAGTTCAGTGGTATATCTCTGCTTCCTCCCTTAAATATAGGAATAATGTTTGCTCTTTTCCATTCTGTAGGTACTATCCCTGTGTCCAATGATTTGGTCATTATGTCATATAACGGTATACTCAGTTCCTTAGCATTTTCTTTAATAATCCAGCCTGATACTCCGTCCGGTCCAGCGGCTTTGTTTGGATCCACCTTACTCATTTTGTCTATGAGCTCTGGTCTGTTAAATGTGACTTCCGGCATTTCCTCTGTACCTATCTTATTTGTTTCTGGTGCAATGAATTCTCCTTCTTTTGTAAATACTGATGCAAAATTTCTATTTAGTTCTTCCGCAATCTCCGTATCCTCTTCTATGATTCTGTTTCCACTTTTAATCTTTACGATCGTGGCTTTTATCTTCCTTTTGCCGTTTACAAACTTGAAAAACATTTTTGGATTTTTTTCATAGTTCTCCACTATCCCTTTCTCATGGTTTGCCTCTGACCTCCTCCTCATTTCTGTGTATTTGTTTCTCTCCTCTTTATACTTTTGCCTGTTATCTTCCGAATCTCAGTTTCTCATCTTTTTCCAGGCTTTGTTTTTTGCTTCCTGTGCTTGCCTACATTCGCGGTTAAACCATACTTTGCGATTACTTTTTTTCCTTTTATTAATGTACTTCGGGACAAAAGTTTTTATACCAGTATCATAGATCTCCATGAATGCCTTGAGTTTTTTGTCTACCTCACTTTCAGATAACACCTGTCTCTGTTGTATTTACCTATTTTTACCTATTTGTAGTTTACAGGAATTGAGCAGCGCTCGTGTTGTCCTGTCTTAGTTACTTTATAATCAATCCATTTTACTTAGACAAGTATCGTAATGGATATTCCCAGTTCCCAGTATTTTGGACTAACATATCATAACTTATGTTGCCCTATTTCCATATTTACTTTTATCCAACCTAGATTTGAACATGTTAATGTTCCTCGCTCTCACCACCTCCTCCTCCAAGTTGTTCCAAGTCTCTATACTCCTATATGGGAAGCTGAATTTCTTTGTGTCCTTACGACATCTGCCCTTCCTCAGCTTAAACTCGTGCCCTCTTGTCCTTCCATTATCCCTCACGAATAGATCTTCCCTATCTACTCGTTCCAAACTTTTTACTCCTTGAACATCGTTATTAAGTCGCCTTGTTCCCTTCTCTTTCAAGGTAGGCAGTTGTAGTGTCTTAAGTCTTTCCTCATATGTCAACTCCTTCAATCTTGGGATCATCTTCGTTGCTATCCTTTGGACTTTCTCTAATATTGTTTATATGTTTTTTTCAAATGTGGTGACCATATCACTGCTGCATATTCTAATCTTGGTCTTATCATAGTCATTATCAATTTTCTTAACATTTCTTCATCCAAATAGTTAAATGCCACTCTCATATTGGTTATTATTCCATATGCTCCTCCAATGATCATGTTAATATGCTTCTCCGGGGATAGATCATCTTGTATTATCACTCCAAGGTCCTTCTCATGCCGTGTTTTGCCGATTATTTCAATTCCTAATTTGTACTCCCAGCTTGGCCTTATCTCACTTGTTCCCACTTCCAAAACATGACACTTTTCTGCATTGAAACTCATTTTCCAGGTTTGGCTCCATCTGTGCAACTCATCTAGGTCCTTTTGAAGATTCTGACAACTTTCTATACAGGTGACATTCTTCATGATCTTAGTGTCATCCGCAAACATATTCATATGACTATTCAAGTTTTCTGGCATGTCGTTTACATAAAGTAGGAACATTATCGGACCCAACACTGATCCCTGTGGTACTCTGCTCGTCACACTCCTCCACTGTGAATATTAGTCTCGTATCGTGGTCCTCATTTCTCTTCCTATTAAAAAGTTTTCCATCCATTTTAACATCCTACCATGTACACCTCCAACAACCTGCAATTTCCACAATAACCTTTTGTGAGGCACCCTGTCAAAGGCCTTTTTCAGGTCCAGGTAAACACAGTCAACCCATCCCTCTCTCTCCTGTACTTACACTAGTTGTACTTACACTAGTTGTATTTGCGGGAGTGAGCATGCTCGTTAATTCCCGCCTCCTAAGATATGTTTGTCATACCGTGCTTTGAAACTATGCACTGATGGTGCAGACACTACTTCGGCTGGCAATTTGTTCCACCCACTAATCGAGTTGGTAGGAAATCTTTTGCTTTTCAGATCAGATTTACTATTTAGCACTTTTAGTTTGTAGCTGTGACCTCTTGTCCTCTCACCTCCATCCCTCTCTATGAAGTTTTCTTGGTCGATTTTGTCAATATCTCTAACACATTTATATATCTGAATTTGCTGTCCTCGTTTCCTTCTCTGTTCCAGTGTAGGTAGATTCAATCTCTCGAGCCTCTCTTGGTACTCCAAATTTTCCAAACCTGGGATCATCCTCGTAGCTGCTCTCTGTACCCTCTCAATTTTGTGGATATGTTTCTTCAAGTGAGGGGACCACACTACAGATGCATATTCCATCCTGGGTCTTATTATTGCCGTTATTATTTGTTTCATGGTGTTTTCATTAAGATAATTGAAAGACATCCTAATATTTGCCAATAATGCCAGTGATTCTCTCACTATCTTATTTACGTGGCTTTCTGGAGACATGTTATCCCTAAATTCTATCCCCAAGTCTTTTCTTTTTCTGCTTTGGGAATCACTTCGTTTCCTAGTTTATAATCTTTTCTAGGTCTGTACTTGCTTTTACCCATTTCTAGAGTCTTACATTTCCCTGCATTGAACTCCATATTCTATTTGATGCTCCATTCATGGATCTTTTGCAAATCTGCTTGGAGCTCAAGGCAATCCTCCTGGGTTCTGATCGTTTTAAGCAGCTTAGCATCATCCGCAAACATACTCATGTAGCTTGTTAGTCCCTCAGGCAAGTCATTTACAAATATTAGAAACATGATTGGGGCTAGAACAGATCCTTGTGGTACCCCACTCGTAATTTGAGTCCAGTTTGACGATTTCCCCCTTACTGTTGTTCTCATCTGTCTTCCGCTAAGGTAGCTCTCCATCCATTTCAGCAGTTTGTCTCCTACTTTTCCCTCATGTTTTAATTTCCACAGCAATCTCTTGTGTGGAACTTTGTCAAATGCCTTTTTAAAGTCTAGGTAGGCACAGTCTACCCATCCTTCCCTCTTGTCCACTGTGTCTATTACTCTAGAGTAAAAACTCAACAAGTTGCTTATACATGATCTGCCACCTCTGAATCCAAATTGTCGGTCAGTAATTAATCTTTTGGATTCCAGGTATTTCACCCATTTGTCCCTTATTAATCCTTCCAGAATCTTCATGAGGATGCTCAATAGTGATACAGGTCTATAGTTCAGTGGTTTATCTCTGCTTCCTCCCTTAAATATAGGAATAATGTTTGCTCTTTTCCATTCTGTAGGTACTATCCCTGTGTCCAATGATTTGGTCATTATGTCATATAATGGTATACTCAGTTCCATAGCATTTTCTTTAATAATCCAGCCTGATACTCCGTCCGGTCCAGCGGCTTTGTTTGGATCCACCTTACTCATTTTGTCTATGAGCTCTGGTCTGTTAAATGTTACTTCCGGCATTTCCTCTGTACCTATCTCATTGGTTTCTGGTGCAATGAATTCTCCTGCTTTTGTAAATACTGATGCAAAATTTCTATTTAGTTCTTCCGCAATCTCCGTATCCTCTTCTATGATTCTGTTTCCACTTTTAATCTTAACGATCGTGGCTTTTATCTTCCTTTTGCCGTTTACAAACTTGAAAAACATTTTTGGATTCTTTTCATAGTTCTCCACTATCCCTTTCTCATGGTTTGCCTCTGACCTCCTCCTCATTTCTGTGTATTTGTTTCTCTCCTCTTTATACTTTTGCCTGTTATCTTCCGAATCCCAGTTTCTCATCTTTTTCCAGGCTTTGTTTTTTGCTTCCTGTGCTTGCCTACATTCGCGGTTAAACCATACTTTGCGATTACTTTTTTCCTTTTATTAATGTACTTAGGGACAAAAGTTTTTATACCAGTATCATAGATCTCCATGAATGCCTTGAGTTTTTTGTCTACCTCACTTTCAGATAACACCTGATCCCAATTTTGTGACTTGAAAAAATCCCGTAGTCCTACGAAATCGGTTCTGGAATACATCTAGTGATTTTCCTTGTGTTTTTTCCCTTCCCTTGGGTAGATTATACTTCAATAGTAAGTCTATGTCTAGAACTGCATGGTCGCTTTTTCCTAGTGGGCATAGGTACTGAATACTTTGAACCTCCTCCTCCTTCTTGTGAATAGAAGGTCCAATCTAGCTGGTTGATCACTTCCCCTTACTCTTGTTGACTCTTTTACATGTTGGTATATAGAATTTTCCATGGCCATACTTAAAAATTCATAGCCCCAACTTTCCTCTCCTGCTCCGGCTTCAAGATCTTCCCAATTCACTTCCTTGCAGTTAAAGTCCCCACACATGACTATTTCATTCTTTGAAGCCAAGATATTTCCTAGCACACTAATTGTTTCCTTACGCATTAGGCTATGCTCCTCCTTACCCCATGTCTTCGTCTTGGGAGGTACATACGCTACTATGTGTGTGTGTGTGTGTGTGCGCATGCTCATTAATTCCCGGCTCCTAAGATATGTTTGTCATACCGTGCTTTGAACTATGCACTGATGGTGCAGACACTACTTCGGCTGGCAATTTTTTCCACCCACTAATCGAGTTGGTAGGAAATCTTTTACTTTTCAGATCAGATTTACTATTAGGCACTTTCAGTTTGTAGCTGTGACCTCTTGTTCTCTCACCTCCATCCCTCTCTATGAAGTTTTCTTGGTCGATTTTGTCAATACCTCTAACACATTTGTATATCTGAATTTGCTGTCCTCGTTTCCTTCTCTGTTCCAGTGTAGGTAGATTCAATCTCTCGAGCCTCTCTTGGTACTCCAAATTTTCCAAACCTGGGATCATCCTCGTAGCTGCTCTCTGTACCCTCTCAATTTTGTGGATATGTTTCTTCATGTGAGGGGACCACACTACAGATGCATATTCCATCCTGGGTCTTATTATTGCCGTTATTATTTGTTTCATGGTGTTTTCTTTAAGATAATTGAAAGACATCCTGATATTTGCCAATAGTGCTAGTGATTCTCTCACTATCTTATTTATGTGGCTTTCTGGAGACATGTTATCCTTAAATTCTATCCCCAAGTCTTCTTCCTTTTCTGCTTTGGGAATCACTTTGTTTCCTAGTTTATAATCTTTTCTAGGTCTGTACTTGCTTTTACCCATTTCTAGAGTCTTACATTTCCCTGCATTGAACTCCATATTCCATTTGATGCTCCATTCATGGATCTTTTGCAAATCTGCTTGGAGCTCAAGGCAATCCTCCTGGGTTCTGATCGTTTTAAGCAGCTTAGCATCGTCCGCAAACATACTCATGTAGCTTGTTAGTCCCTCAGGCAAGTCATTTACAAATATTAGAAACATGATTGGGGCTAGAACAGATCCTTGTGGTACCCCACTCATAATTTGAGTCCAGTTTGACGATTTCCCCCTTACTGTTGTTCTCATCTGTCTTCCGCTAAGGTAGCTCTCCATCCATTTCAGCAGTTTGTCTCCTACTTTTCCCTCATGTTTTAATTTCCACAGCAATCTCTTGTGTGGAACTTTGTCAAATGCCTTTTTAAAGTCTAGGTAGGCACAGTCTACCCATCCTTCCCTCTGGTCCACTGTGTCTATTACTCTAGAGTAAAAACTCAACAAGTTGCTTATACATGATCTGCCACCTCTGAATCCAAATTGTCGGTCAGTAATTAATCTTTTGGATTCCAGGTATTTCACCCATTTGTCCCTTATTAATCCTTCCAGAATCTTCATGAGGATGCTCAATAGTGATACAGGTCTATAGTTCAGTGGTTTATCTCTGCTTCCTCCCTTAAATATAGGAATAATGTTTGCTCTTTTCCATTCTGTAGGTACTATCCCTGTGTCCAATGATTTGGTCATTATGTCATATAATGGTATACTCAATTCCATAGCATTTTCTTTAATAATCCAGCCTGATACTCCGTCCGGTCCAGCGGCTTTGTTTGGATCCACCTTACTCATTTTGTCTATGAGCTCTGGTCTGTTAAATGTTACTTCCGGCATTTCCTCTGTACCTATCTCATTGGTTTCTGGTGCAATGAATTCTCCTGCTTTTGTAAATACTGATGCAAAATTTCTATTTAGTTCTTCCGCAATCTCCGTATCCTCTTCTATGATTCTGTTTCCACTTTTAATCTTAACGATCGTGGCTTTTATCTTCCTTTTGCCGTTTACAAACTTGAAAAACATTTTTGGATTCTTTTCATAGTTCTCCACTATCCCTTTCTCATGGTTTGCCTCTGACCTCCTCCTCATTTCTGTGTATTTGTTTCTCTCCTCTTTATACTTTTGCCTGTTATCTTCCGAATCCCAGTTTCTCATCTTTTTCCAGGCTTTGTTTTTTGCTTCCTGTGCTTGCCTACATTCGCGGTTAAACCATACTTTGCGATTACTTTTTTTCCTTTTATTAATGTACTTAGGGACAAAAGTTTTTATACCAGTATCATAGATCTCCATGAATGCCTTGAGTTTTTTGTCTACCTCACTTTCAGATAACACCTGATCCCAATTTTGTGACTTGAAAAAATCCCGTAGTCCTACGAAATCGGTTCTGGAATACATCTAGTGATTTTCCTTGTGTTTTTCCCTTCCCTTGGGTAGATTATACTTCAATAGTAAGTCTATGTCTAGAACTGCATGGTCGCTTTTTCCTAGTGGGCATAGGTACTGAATACTTTGAACCTCCTCCTCCCTTCTTGTGAATAGAAGGTCCAATCTAGCTGGTTGATCACTTCCCCTTACTCTTGTTGACTCTTTTACATGTTGGTATATAGAATTTTCCATGGCCATACTTAAAAATTCATAGCCCCAACTTTCCTCTCCTGCTCCGGCTTCAAGATCTTCCCAATTCACTTCCTTGCAGTTAAAGTCCCCACACATGACTATTTCATTCTTTGAAGCCAAGATATTTCCTAGCACACTAATTGTTTCCTTACGCATTAGGCTATGCTCCTCCTTACCCCATGTCTTCGTCTTGGGAGGTACATACGCTACTATGTGTGTGTGTGTGTGTGCGCATGCTCATTAATTCCCGGCTCCTAAGATATGTTTGTCATACCGTGCTTTGAACTATGCACTGATGGTGCAGACACTACTTCGGCTGGCAATTTTTTCCACCCACTAATCGAGTTGGTAGGAAATCTTTTACTTTTCAGATCAGATTTACTATTAGGCACTTTCAGTTTGTAGCTGTGACCTCTTGTTCTCTCACCTCCATCCCTCTCTATGAAGTTTTCTTGGTCGATTTTGTCAATACCTCTAACACATTTGTATATCTGAATTTGCTGTCCTCGTTTCCTTCTCTGTTCCAGTGTAGGTAGATTCAATCTCTCGAGCCTCTCTTGGTACTCCAAATTTTCCAAACCTGGGATCATCCTCGTAGCTGCTCTCTGTACCCTCTCAATTTTGTGGATATGTTTCTTCATGTGAGGGGACCACACTACAGATGCATATTCCATCCTGGGTCTTATTATTGCCGTTATTATTTGTTTCATGGTGTTTTCTTTAAGATAATTGAAAGACATCCTGATATTTGCCAATAGTGCTAGTGATTCTCTCACTATCTTATTTATGTGGCTTTCTGGAGACATGTTATCCTTAAATTCTATCCCCAAGTCTTTTTCCTTTTCTGCTTTGGGAATCACTTTGTTTCCTAGTTTATAATCTTTTCTAGGTCTGTACTTGCTTTTACCCATTTATAGAGTCTTACATTTCCCTGCATTGAACTCCATATTCCATTTGATGCTCCATTCATGGATCTTTTGCAAATCTGCTTGGAGTTCAAGGCAATCCTCCTGGGTTCTGATAGTTTTAAGTAGCTTAGCATCGTCCGCAAACATGCTCATGTAGCTTGTTAGTCCCTCAGGTAAGTCATTTACAAATATTAGAAACATGATTGGGGCTAGGACAGATCCTTGTGGTACTCCACTCGTAATTTGAGTCCAGTTTGACGATTTCCCCCTTACTGTTGTTCTCATCTGTCTTCCGCTAAGGTAGCTCTCCATCCATTTCAGCAGTTTGTCTCCTACTTTTCCCTCATGTTTTAATTTCCACAGCAATCTCTTGTGTGGAACTTTGTCAAATGCCTTTTTAAAGTCTAGGTAGGCACAGTCTACCCATCCTTCCCTCTGGTCCACTGTGTCTATTACTCTAGAGTAAAAACTCAAACAAGTTGCTTACACATGATCTGCCTCCTCTGAATCCAAATTGTCGGTCAGTAATTAATCTTTTGGATTCCAGGTAGTTCACCCATTTGTCCCTTATTAATCCTTCCAGAATCTTCATGAGGATGCTCAATAGTGATACAGGTCTATAGTTCAGTGGTTTATCTCTGCTTCCTCCCTTAAATATAGGAATAATGTTTGCTCTTTTCCATTCTGTAGGTACTATCCCTGTGTCCAATGATTTGGTCATTATATCATATAATGGTATACTCAGTTCCTTGGCATTTTCTTTTATAATCCAGCCTGATACTTCGTCCGGTCCGGCGGCTTTGTTTGGATCCACCTTACTCATTATGTCTGTGAGCTCTGCTCTGTTAAATGTGACTTCCGGCATTTCCTCTGTACCTATCTCATTGGTTTCTGGTGCAATGAATTCTCCTTCTTTTGTAAATACTGATGCAAAATTTCTATTTAGTTCTTCCGCAATTTCTGTATCCTCTTCTATGATTCTGTTTCCACTTTTAATCTTTACGATTGTGGCTTTTACCTTCCTTTTGCCGTTTACAAACTTGAAAACACATTTTTGGATTCTTTTCATAGTTCTCCACTATCCCTTTCTCATGGTTTGCCTCTGACCTCCTCCTCATTTCTGTGTATTTGTTTCTCTCCTCTTTATACTTTTGCCTGTTATCTTCCGAATCCCAGTTTCTCATCTTTTTCCAGGCTTTGTTTTTTGCTTCCTGTGCTTGCCTACATTCGCGGTTAAACCATTCTTTGCGATTTCCTTTTTTTCTGTTATTAATGTACTTTGAGACAAAAGTTTTTATACCAGTATCATAGATCTCCATGAATGCCTTGAGTTTTTTGTCTACCTCACTTTCAGATAACACCTGTCTCTGTTGTATTTACCTATTTTTACCTATTTGTAGTTTACAGGAATTGAGCAGTGCTCGTGTTGTCCTGTCTTAGTTACTTTATAATCAATCCATTTTACTTAGACAAGTATCGTAATGGTTCTGGAATACATCCAGTGATTTTCCTTGTGCTTTTCCCTTTCCTTGGGTAGATTATGCTTCAATAGTAGGTCTATGTCGAGAACTGCATGGTCGCTTTTTCCTAGTGGGCATAGGTACTGAATACTTTGAACCTCCTCCTCCCTTCTTGTGAAGAGAAGGTCCAATCTAGCTGGTTGATCACTTCCCCTTACTCTTGTTGACTCTTTTTAAATGTTGGTATATAGAATTTTCCATGGCCATACTTAAAAATTCATAGCCCCAACTTTCCTCTCCTGTTCTGGGTTCAAGTTCTTCCCAATTCACTTCCTTACAGTTAAAGTCCCCACACATGACTATTTCATCCTTTGAAGCTAAGATATTTTCTAGCACACTAATTGTTTCCTTACGCATTAGGCTATGCTCCTCCTTACTCCATGTCTTCGTCTTGGGAGGTACATACGCTGCTATCACCACTATTTTTTCGTTTCCACCAATTTCTAGTGCTAAAACTTCTGCTGTTGAAGTTTCTAGTTTTATCTCAGACACAATCAAATCTTTCCTAGTAAGGATGCATACTCCACCTCCATGTCAAAATTTTCTGTCCCTCCTCCAAATCCTGTATTCAGACCATCCTAGCAGATTTATATCAAGTTCCTCTCTTAGTTTTGTCTCAGTGAGACATACTATTTCTGGTTTCTTAGTATTGAGTAAGTCTGTTAGTTCTAATTTCTTAGAGATTAGCCCATCGACATTGCTATATAGAATCCTTATACTTTCTAGTCCCCCATTACCTGTTCCAAGTGCCTTATCTGCGGCGGTCTGTTCCCTACCCTCTTTTTCTTTTAGTTTCTCTTTACCGAAAGTTTCATAATCTTCCCCTTTCTTACTCCGTAAAAAAAAATATTCTTTTCTTGTTCTATCCTCTTGCTATTTTCCTCTTTGGCGGTTTTCCTTAGTTCAGCCTCCTTCTTTCTCTCTTCTTCTGGTATGTCCCGCCTGATGTAGATTTTGTCCCTACCCTCTAACCCTTTTAGCCTAGCTGCTACTGCCATGATTTCATCACATGTCCTTCTTGACTTAAATTCGATTTTTACCAGTCTATTGTATTCCTTTGTATATTTTCCCAGCCTAAACATGTCTGATATTTCCTCCTTCCAGGTGTCCTCCTCATCCTTAATAGATTCCAGAATCTTGTTGATGCGACCTTCATCCTTCTCTCTTCGTTTTGTCCAGTCTAGTTCCTCCTTTTCTTCCACCCCTGATATTATGAGGCAGTTAGCCCTACAACTTTCTTCCTGGATGGCCTGAGAGTTTTCGTGGATGCCTTGCTTAACCATACTTTTTACCTGGTCCTTTATCCTAACATCTTGTTGTTTCTGTTCATCCATTATCTTCCTGAATTCGTCACTGTTTGCCGTCCTTACACTGTCTAAATCTTTTACCACTTGGTCTCTAGTCATGCCCCAAGTATTTTTACCTTCAGAGAAACTGGTGTCTAGCCTAGTCATTATCACTGCCTTTTCTCTCTCCACTAACTCCAACCTGTTCTTCATCTCACCATTCTCTGTAACAATTTCCTTCTTAACTATCTCCAAGCCGGTCACTCGGTCCTCCAAGTTCTTGATTTTGTTCAATAGCATGTAGCAAAATTTTCCAGTGTCCTCAGCCGTCCATGTTTTCATGAAACCGGGAAAATCCGGCTCTCCCTCCGATTCGTCACTCCCGCCTTTATCACCCCTCTCTTCCTCAGCCCCCTCGTCACCTTCATTAACCATCTTCCCCACCTATTTCCTCTTGTAGCTGGAACCAAATATCTTGCCTCTTGTGCTGGGTAATACACTTACATATGACATATACTTTTACCCACCATACTGAGTCGAGAACTTCCCGCGCCGAAACAACAATATTGTGCGGTTTCTTCCGATGATTCACTCACACCCTCTAGTATTAGTCACTAATTTCCCACTTGCCAGCCGAAGTTTACTTGTTTTTTATCACCATCCTTATCCCTGGAGTCCCCTTTACATATGAATAAGAGATAGATTATAGCTCACTCCCGCCTGCAACCATGTAAGTAGAAATCAGCTGGAGCCTGTGGACCGCTTCCTCTCGAGTCAGCTGGTGTGTGTGTGTGTGTCAATCATATTTAACCCTGGTCTAGCAGCTCTATGAATTAAAATTTTATACAAAATTCGTCATTTAACATAATATACCTTATATCTAGTTACCCATGTCAGAGCAAAATTATCCCAATATATTGTCAGAATACAGTTGCCAGATAAAACACTAGTGTGAATTTACTGTTAGGAGTATTATCTATCTATCTATCTATCTAGCTATAACCAGAGATAAACAATAGGTTATAATTGTGGAACAGATAAAACATTTTGTTAATTTTACCTATATGCTGAGAGGTAGCACTGTTTAGTATGTGCTGTAATGTTTATACATCTAGGATATGCTAAGTAAATAATGACTACTCTGTACAAATGTACAATTAAGCTCAGTTATCATGTATAAGCACATACTTCAAGCCATACAACCTGTAACTGTTTGTGTTTATTTGGATAGTTAGGTGCACAGTTATCCTGTTAGTAAATACAAATTAATGCAATTGTACATCCCCATTCAAATAAAAGAACAGCCACACACATTTCTAGATAAAAGGTTTTCAGGATATCATAAATTGCACCAGAGATACTGCGAACAATCAAACCAAAACAAGCTTGTACATACAAATAAGAAATAGGAATTGACTTTACAAGGATAAGCCTGAACACATAATAGTACAGTACTGTACCTTGTTCATACAATCATATCATTAAGCATGAATTTTCTCAATGCATTAGCCATACATTTTCCTTGATGCAAGAGAAAAGGACCAATTAAAAGGTAAATATCACATGAAGCTAACCTTGTCAAAACTGCTCAAGCATCTTGTCTTTTGAGGAAAATAAAGGCATGATTATAATACTGGCAACCTTTATCACTGTCATAGCATAGTGACTAATCTAGACTCATTATGCCATTATTTTCTGCATACAAAGGAACAACTACAAGTCAAATCTGTTACACTCTGAAACATCCACAGACCAAAAAAGTAAGTCTCCAAATCTACCTAAATCAAACCTACCATACTATAACCTAAAAAATAAATAAACCAAGTGCAACCTAACCTAACTTAATCTAACCCCTAGCGTGCTTAGGATTGTGGACATTTTGGTCTGTGGCTATTTTGATTATACCCATTTCAGAGTGTGACCCATTTGACCTTGTTTCAAAACATTCATGTGAGAGCTTTGAGATGGCTAGTCTCATACAACGTGATGGTCAAAAGTGAGCAAGACTGGAGGGCAGGACCAACATGCAAAATATGAATCATGTATCAGTGGTCTTACCGTTGTGGGTGTGGTAGTGGCGGGGGTGGGAGCGAAGGGAGGAAGGGGGGTGATGGAGTGTTCCGCCACACCGCCCAACCACACAATATGCGTTCCACCAACCACACCCATGATCCAGGGCTACCAGGGGGGGTGGGGACATGCCGAGAGGAGGGGGGGGGGGGGGGGGGGAGGGGAGGGGAGGGCAAGGCGGTTACTTAAGGGAGGGTAAGGGCTGCTGGGAGGATAATATAAAACTTGGAAGGTCTAACAACTCCTCTCTACAATTGAGGTCATCAAAGTTATCATCCCAAATTTGTTTCACAGAAGTGGTTTGAAGACACAAGAACTACTGTACGGCATTATAGAATTAAGAGAGATCAGGGTTAAGATGCATCGTTCAGGAGAGGAGTTGAACTTTACAATATACATGTACAGTACAATAACAGTACAGCCGGATTCAATAGTTCATCGACAACCAAGATGACTAACTGCGTAAATTAAGGATGAAGCACTATGTCTTGACAGTCCTTACTTGTTTTCAGTCACCCTTTACCCCCTTGATGGCAAACAAATTTAAAAAATTTTAACCCATTTTTCTTCTAAAGGAAAATGATAGAGTTTTACCCTATCAGGGTATTCATACTTCAGACACCAAAAACTTCTCTGTAGTTTTCTTCATCTTGCTGTGGCGATGAGTTAAATATATAGCTTTGCACTATTTTGTAGGGTTGAAAAGTATCACTGAAACATAGGGGATGCCAAGTGAGGGTGAAATCCAGAGAGTGTGTCTCTTGACTAAGAACAGCTGCACACTAAAACTGTGTGGGTGAGTCTCTTCCTTACAGATGCCACTGAAGGCAAAAAAAAATAAGGCCTTTGAGTGTACTCCTGTCACCCGCCTTTCAAGGATTAACAGGTGTTAATTATTTTACCTCGTAAGATTGTCAAAATAAAGTGCGTTTCTCTCTGGAATGTACACAATTTTCATCAATGTTGTTACAGAATATTAGAATCCGAGTATACATTGATTGACGAAGAACAAATTTGAGCCAAACAAGAATCAATTACCAGATCACGATTCAGGGATTGCTTCAGTCTTACTGTGAGAACCTGAATATCCTATAAGGATCAAAGAACTAATGCTAGGAGAGTTTCATCATTCGCAACTTCACACTCAAAATCACTACACAAAATTAATCAACTACACTACAAACTAAGAGGATAAAATATAAGAAAACAAATAGCCTTCTCAAAAAATGTGTTGCTAGGACATTGGATGCTTGGAACCACCTTTATGGTTTCAATGACTGTATACAGTAATTGACAGACCACAGCCAGTAATAACAACCATTAGTTAGGCCAACATTCATCAAGAATTGTATTTCAGAATACATCTACAGTACAGTGCACCCCCAGTGGATGCGCCTATATGGGCTGCAAAATGCGCCGCATTTACGGAATCCGCATATTGTGGAGTTAATAATCTATCTATCTATCTATCTATTGCCGGACGCCTTACTCCCCTTACGAGGGTGGCCATACACAGAATGCCCCCAAGTGGACCTATTCCCTGTGAGAGGGACAACCCGAGCCAGTTTAGTGAAGGACTTACAGGATTGACCACTCAATTTAGGATCCGTCCGACTCCAAGGCCCTCTGTGTATCTTGTTAGCACTATTTTTTTTACAGTGGTTTTCGGCTAATCCATCCACTAACCTGCCTTACCCTTAGGTAAGCAGTACGGATTTGTATCAGGTTTACTCCCCTAGACAGGTTGCCAACCAAGGCTGACGAGTCCCATCCACCCGGATTTGTATAAGGTTGTCTCCCCTAGATGAGTTGCCGACCAAGGCTAACGAGTCCCATCCACCCGGAAATAATCAATGGGAATAAATGCTTATGGTCAGACAGCCCCTCCGAACTAACCCCTTTTTAGCCTACCATACACCCGATAACCCACCCAATAACCATTTCTGAAAGAAAGATACACTTTACATTTGAAATATCAAATAAAACAACAAATATAACACCATTTACGGTAGATAGAGGACTGTTGGGCGTGATGGAAGGGAGGGAGGATATCGGCCTCATTTTTGGTAGGCGAGGCTCGGTAATATGGCGGGAAGTACGTATTTCCCCTTGAATCAAAACGGCCAAACCGCATATACAGAATTTCGAGCCGCGTTTACAGAGTCCTTAAAATATATTATTTCTGATTAGCCACCGCATATAGGGAATCCGCATTTAATGAAGGCGCATTTAGTGGGGGAGCACTGTACATATGTTTTTGGTCCTAAATAAGGTAATATAATTTACTATCAAATTGACTTGCAGAATGTAAATCCATTGTTCACATTATTCACCAGATTTAAAGTTTATTCTAATATTATGTTACTACAGTATAGTAGTACTGTACTGTATACTAACATATGTATATTATTTATAGTTAGTTCAAGTGTACTACAGAGCTATAGCCTACATATACAGTAGATTGCACAGATCTGAGCAAATACTGGACTGGTTTGGTTGGTACTGTTCAAGTGTACTACAGAGCTATAGCCTACATATACAGTAGATTACACAGATCTGAGCAAATACTGGACTGGTTTGGTTGGTACTGTTCAAGTGTACTACAGAGCTATAGCCTACATATACAGTAGATTACACAGATCTGAGCAAATACTGGACTGGTTTGGTTGGTACTGTTGTGAGTCTTGGTAAAACAGAGGACGGATCTAAGAGAACAATGGCAGAGCCCCTGTAACGTCTGTATGCAAACATCATGCAAATGTATACCCCACTTTAAATCAAGGATAAGGAATTGACTTTTTCATTATACTTACTGATAATTCTTAGTAAATACAAATATGATTTACTGTATAGGCCTAGAAGTAACTTTTTTCATGCTTGCATTGGTTAGTCTGGGTATACCTAATGGTAACTCTATAGAAGGCTGAGCCACAGATCTGACCAACATCACTAAGCTGATTATATCTGGTGATTATTAAACCCTATCAAACTGTGAAATTTACTATACATTAAGACTTGAAACTTGATGTTATTTGAATAGTTAAAAATGTGAGCGCTATTGAATCTGCTGACGTGGAGCACTTACGCTTTTGACGACAGAAAACACCATTTAAAAAAAGTATTTATTATTATTATTATTATTATTATTATTATCAATACAGTGCATCCTATTCAGAAAATTGGTATGTTTCAATTTCTAAATTTGACCTTGGATTTTCACTGTAGATATTTAGAGTAAACCATTTTCATCACCTGCCTCACCCTCCACAAATAAGCAGAACTTCCCCATAGTATCATAAATTACAGTTTATGCTTCCTGTATTATCTCTTTCAAAATTTCTTGAAGATGATGAAATACAGTACATTGTACAGTACTGTATAGGGAAATTCTGCATGTCACTATAGTCATACAAACACTTTCAAACTCTGCTATACTAGTAATCACAATAGTGACTGAACATTTCACTCTGATAGCTTATCCCATAGATGACACTGCAATACTATCATTCTAGAAACATTTAATAAACACATAAATCTATATGGCCTAAAGTACTGTACCTTACACTAACCCTGTATAATGTAGGTAAGGTTTCATACTTCTCATACAAACAGAGAATATAAAAACTCGTACATAAAGCAGCCAGATCAAATACACTGACTGAATTGAAATAGTTCACACACTAATGTTAATGCATATTCAAAACTGAACAATCACTATATGACAACATTTTCACCAAGAGTTAAACTTTCATAAAAGTTACAAACATAACTTCTCATTCACCAAGAAGAAAGACAAAACATCTCAAATATACAACATTGCAAAATATTTAAAAGAATGTACGTAGCCAAGCTTAACATCAAAACTGATTACAAAATATATAATTACATCAAATTTCTAAGAACTCCCTAACAATATAAATTCAGTGCCCAGTAGATCACACTTGACAAATATAATAAATCTTTTTCAGCCAGTAGCGGACATTAAATCCAACGAGAGTACAACATTTTATATAACCCACAATTACCAAAATGCATAAGGAGTATAATAAAGGAACTTCAACCACCAATAGTTTTTCCCCTTAATTATAACTAAATTAAATTAAAATATCCAAATTCACACAGATAAAATAAAAAAGCTCACACTTAAAATTAAATCATCCACAGACTCACACTTACCACAATGACAGCTGACAATCAGAGTACTGTATAAGGCAAGCAGGAGAAAGTAATGGCATGGCAGACATTCACCACACTACAGGCATGTCCAGGAAGTTGAAAGAATGTGTGACAAACTACCTCATTTTGACATATGTCCCTCTTGCTTTCAGCCTTTCAATCCCAAATATAACTGAATATATTACCAGTAGTTCCGTTACTTTCTTTTATACTATTAAAATTGGAAAGATATCAGAAAATGTACTAGCAATGCTTAGATAATCATTAGTCAAGTATTATAACAGGAACATTTAAGGGATTTGAGTTCAAGACAAAGATGGATAGCTGTCAGTGCCTCATAATTTACTACCAGTTAAAATTTGTTAAAATTTAAACCATGTTCCTGCAAAATTGTATAGGCCTAATGTTAAAATATTATATGCAGCTCCATACCAACAATACTGTACCAGGATGGATAGTCCAATAAAAAAGTCACAACTAGGTCATAAATCATCATAAGACTGACTAGGTAATTTTGTCAAATTTTAAACATACTGTACTCTAAATTTGCGTATAAATAATGTAGAAACTGTATTTGCACATGCTAGAACGTAGCCCAGCCTTCCAATTATTCCTTAGAACAGAACTTCAAAAAGGTTCATTGACACCAGATATCCAATCAACTATTAGTTAAAGAGGTTATCAATACCTGTATGAAGAAGTTGCCCATTTGTCTCAATCCTGCTCGGCAACCTCCGAGACTTTTCACTTTTGAACTGACATTTAAATCAAATTTGAGATAAGATCACTGATTCTTGACCAAAGAGGATATATAATATACAGTAATGTTAAAACACAAGATTGGTCTTACTGTGAAATGTTTTGTTTAATGAGTATAATGTATATGTGTGTTACCCTATAAAACACAAGATCTGTCTTACCGTGGAAGCTTGTATGTTGGCAAAAGAACTCACCATAGCTCTGCAGATGTGGCGGGACCTTAGGAGGAAGAATGTCCTCATCGGCCTTCATAGTGACCGGTTCCTTGCGGTCGATGAGGAAGTATGTGGTCATATCACCCTTACCCTTGACCTTGACCTTCCCCCGGCACTGGAACTGATAGGGTCGGTGTCGCAGCACTTGGTACACCTCTTCCGTCACCTGTTAAGACAACGCATTTACTGTACAATGCTGAACGGCTTTAAATTAGAACATAAAAATATTGATACTTGTCACTACTTATCAATATAGGTGGTGGCCATGAACAAAATGCCTCCAAGCAGCTCTGTTCTCCGTCAAAAGGCAGCTATCCATTACCCGTCTACCTCTGTCAACAAAGAATCTGTCCACTCAGAAGGCAGCTATCCATTACCCGTCTACCTCTGTCAACAAAGAATCTGCCCACTCAGAAGGCAGCTATCCATTACCAGTCTACCTCTGTCAACAAAGAATCTGTCCATCTTCAAGAGTTAGTATTAAAATTTTAACACAGGTGTTTTTCACAGAGCTAGGAAACTGGTTGATCCACCAAAGAGGGGAAAAAAAAGGAAGAAATATTGCAATGCATTAAGGAGTATGGAACATCTACACTAGACACAAACAGGCATGCCTCCGACGACAGCGTAGTGAAGATGGAAACGCACATGAACATCTGGATTAGCATTAAGGAAACAGGAGTGCCCCTAGATAAAGCCCAAATCATGTAGCAGGCCATGTCGTTTTGCCAGTATATCTGCTGTAAGTCAATATCTCTGCCCAGCATTTTTAACTCCCAGGCTTCGGGGGTTTAAATCACGCGCCAATTGCCCCACCCGGGATATTTGGCGTGCAAACGCCTTGTTTATAGATGTTTTATCTCTGTATATACTGTACTTTACATACAATATTTAATCAAATATCATGATCACATACCTTCATTCAGCTTGAGAATGGTGAAAACCGCATTCTTCTACGTTGCTTTGTTCGATGTTTATCACCGTGAGAGCATCAAGCAGTTTGCTCTCCAAAACACCTTCTCTATCTATCAATACACTATACCACAAACACCAAACATACACAAGCATATACACACACATACCTCACCCAATAAACCATCAACAACAGACCACACAACACAATCCTAAACTCTCCACCTCCGAATATTAATCTATCAGAAAACATGCTTTCCAGAGAAACCAGAGTCACACTCGCACACCTTAGGTCCAGCCATCACCCGTTACTACAAGATTACAAACACAGAATAGATTCAACTCAAGATCTTTCTCGTCCCCGCTGTCAATATCCCACTGATAAAATAGAACATTTATTGGTGGCTCCTTACGTCAATGACGTAAGGGCCTATGATAATATGGCCTCGTTCCGGGCTCCTCAGAGCCCGGGTTAACCTCGATTACGGCGGTCGAGAACCAATATCATCTTAGGGGGTACCCCATAACCATTCCTAAGGTACGTCATTGAGACGGAGCCACTGAAAAGTAGGAAATAAAAAAGAAAAGAAATAACACAGTTTGAACACCGCGCCTCAGCGCATTCCGATCTTCCTCTGCTTCCCATGAACCTGACTCATACCTCCTCCTGCCCAGGAGCGACCTCTCTCGACCGACGACCAACAGGAAACAACACAAATCCCTTGCTCCCTTTCTCAGTTTCCATAGCCCCTCCCAAATGCATCAGCTGTTAGTCCATAGTGAGTCTAATTGCATAGGGAGTTGTTTATGCGTTTGGGAATGTATTTTTCGTAATTGTATTTCACTTGTAACCTGAATAAGCAAGGACTTAGTTTTCCAGGCTGACCGACATTCGTGTATTCAGGACCACTTTGCTTCAACTAAATATACGAGCCTTGGCTCTTTAGCTGCAGTGTCCCTTTTTTCTGTGAAAGTGTGTACTGTATTAACATTGTAACTAATATTTATTTCCTCGAGTGTTGAATGCTATGTTAGTGTCAAATTCATAAAATTTTATCTATCTATCTATCTATTGCCTGACGCCGTGATCCCCGAAGGGGTGGCCACGAACGAACCGCCCCCATGCACCTCTGTCCCCAGTCAGTCGACGCCCCTCCCCCCAACCAGCACCGCCTTCGTTCATGTAGTTCCTCACTCCATCCTTCCACCTCATATTCGGTCTACCTCTCCCCCTCTGTCCCTCCACCTCGCTCTCGTACACCCTCTTAGTCATTCTCTCGCTTTCCATACGTTCCGTATGGCCGAACCATCTCAAGTTGTTCCTTTTCACACTTTCCAGCACATCTACCTCCACACCACACCTCCTTCTTACTTCCTCATTAGTCTGTCTATCCCTCCATGTAACTCCGCACGCACTCCTTAAGTAATTCATTTCCACTGCTCTCACTCTTGGTCTGAGTCTCTCAACCAACGTCCATGCTTCGCTTCCGTAAGTCAGTGTCGGGATTACCACACTGTCATGCAAGGACTTCTTCACTTCCATTTTATCCCTTTGCTTGAACTCCCCATAGTTGTGCCCAGGCCAGGGGTTACTTTCATAACCAATCACTGCTAAGTTACTCATTAATTTATCACATATTGTAGAAAATAGATGGTTCTTCCCATATCAACTGCAATACCTTCAGTACCTACCATCAAAACCTTCTATGAGATGGTGGAATTCTTAATGCCTCACATTATTCAATCAAGAGTGCTTTTTCATACAGTATTTGCCTTCAAGACAGATATATGCATTATTTTCAGTGTTAAACACCAAATGTTTATAGCTGATAACATAATTTTGTGATGTAAAATACATATACAGGGTACAAACTTTTATAGTAGCCTGTTTCACTACTTTTAGGCACTCATATTTATTTTTCCAAAGAGTACCAATTTATTAGTGGCCCCTCCATCATTGACGAACATGCCTATTACATAAGGCATCCTCTTCAAACACTAATCCGCCGTAGTTTGAATCTACCGCGCAGAGCATTTAAAATCAAAGGAGCCTTCATCATGAGCGCACGCGACCTCACTCATGGCTTCAGTCATTATGAATTGGGTTCTCACTACGAAAAAACTTCGTAAAAAATAAAAACAAAAAGAAAATAAGAATAACTATCCAATAAGCTTTCCATCATATCGTGGATGTACTTGTGTGGATCTTTGACCAGACGCTGATTCAGGCGTCATTCTTCCTTCTTCTCTGCTCTGCGCTCAGCCTGCCCGGACGTGTCTCCCCACGCTCCGCTGGTTCCGCATTTGCTGCGTCCCTAGTGAGTTTTTCTCATTTGTTTACTCCGGGATGTATCGAGTAAGGTTAGGATATGCGTAGCAGGAGTGTCCTGGGCTGGTTGCCCGCAGTGCAGTGTATTTTGGGTCGTGTGTTTGGGGCATCTATTTCGGATGTACCCTCGTGGTCCTGTTGTGGACTTGTGAACTTTTCACAGTTGAGTTAGCTTGTGATGCAGGCGGCTTTCATTACGCGTTAGTTATGCTGCCTTTTATCTTTCTGATGAGGTAAGCGTTGCTTACTGACGTTCCCAGCGTATTTTTCTTCACTTAGTGAAGTTTTTTCTGGGTCCCGAGTCAGTCTTCCCTTTGCCGGAAGTATTTGCTACAGTGGTGTGTTGGCGGTGGTTCCTGTTGTTATATTTCCAGTGTTTTTTGTTTATATTTCAACATTTCTTATGCCGTCTACTTAGGCCTAGCCAGCTTCTCGTAGCTACAAGTGTTATTATTTATTTTATAAATATGTCCAACTGTGTCATGTGTATCCGGGTTTAGTTGTGTATTGGCTAATTCCACGGACTATGTATGTTTCCTGGATTAGTTGTGTATTGGCTAATTCCACGGATTATTGTGTGGACCCTAGGCTAGTCGTGCTTGGCTTTCTCTCGGGTCCTATGTGCGTTCAGATGGTTTCTGAACGGGGTGGGTTACTTTCCGGGGTTTTTTTTCTCGGTTACACCATGAAAAAACCCGGCCGAGAGCCGTGTTGGGCCACGCGTGGTTTCAACACAGGCTTGTGTCCCCGGCGATGAGGTGTCTGTGGCTCTCCAGGACTGCGTCTCTGTGTTGGTGCCTGTTTTCAGGCTCCCTTTGAATCCCGGCGGATTGGCTGTACCCATCTAACATTGTTCATGCGGACATATGTTATGAAGTTTTTCTACCCGGTTTTACAAACCACAGGAAAAACCTAGCTGTTGTTAAGGGCTTTCCTCCCCGGCGATCTTTTACAAAGAAGTGGGGACAGGAACTTATGGGGTTAACGTTTTGACATCTCACCCGGCGGGTGCACCTTGGTAGGGTGGGATGAACGACTTGGTCATTCAGTTAGTTAACCGATCCATTTTAGTGATACTAAGTGATACTAAGAGAGAGCCAGGATGTGGTGGAGAGGGTGGAACAGAGGGAGAGAGAGGGGGGAGGAGAATAGAATTAGTGGGGGAGGTGGAATGGGTCAGGGAAGGGATGGAGGAGGAGGAGGTGAACCTGGTAGGAGGCAGAGAGGGAAGAGAAACAAGGAGGTGGATTCAAATATACTGTGCTACTACACTAATATAGATGGAATAAACAGTAAAAAGGTAGAGTTAGATAATATATTAAGAAAAGACCAACCACAGATAGTCTGTTTGACAGAGACAAAGCTGAACCAGGACTTTGACAGCAACATAGTGTTTAGTGAAGGATATAATATATGGAGAAATGATAGAAAGGGTAAAAGGGGAGGTGGAGTGGCAGTATTAGTTAAGAACCCTATGACAGCAAAGCACGTGGAGTTAAATAATGACAAGGCAGAAATAATGGCAGTTGAACTCAATGATATAGAAGGAAAAAAGCTAGACATAGCAGTAGCTTACATGCCACCAAAGACCAGAGCATGGAGGGAGTTGGAGTTTGAGGAGATGGTAGAGGATATGATTCAGTCATTGAGAAGATTGCTTTTAAGGAAGAATCGATTGATCTTGGTAGGAGATTTCAACTGTAGTGAGGTTGATTGGGAATCGGGAGATGCAGGGCCAAATCAGAGATCTTGGGGAAGTCGGCTAGTGGAGTTGGTTACGGAAAATGTACTTACACAACATGTGAAGGAAAATACAAGAATGAGGGGTAATAACGAACCTTCTAAACTCGATCTGATTTTTACAAAAGATCCTCACGAAATTAGTGATATAAACTATCTATGTCCTGTAGGTAAAAGTGATCACCTATTACTAAAATGGAAGTTGACCTCGAGTAATGCCAATAGATTAGACAATAGCTACATAAATGACAGATTAAATTATAGTAAAGCTGATTATGTATCCTTGAAAAGATATTTAGAGGGAGTAGATTGGGATCTTATTTTGAAGGAACGGGACGTACAAGGTAAATATAGTAGATTCCTCGAAATTTATAGAGTAGGAACCAATATGTTTGTCCCAAGATATAAAACTGGAAATTTTACTAAGCAGAAAGATTGGTTTAATTTGAAATGCAAAAGAGCTTTGGGTAGGCGTGATGCAGCTTGGGCTAGATTAAGAAGAAGGAACACTGAGAGTAATCGGAATAAATATAAACAGGAGAGGAATAGATATGTTAACATAATTAGGCAAGTTAAAATGAACTATGAGAAGAACATAGTAAATAAATGTGAAAGTGACCCTAGATTATTTTATAAATATATAAACAGTAAGTTGAAGGTAAAGAAACAAATTACTAAATTAAGAGTTGATGCTAGGACGTATGAAAATGTATCGGACATGTGTGAGGTAATGAATAACAAATTGGGGTCAGTTTTTACTAGAGAGGAAGGTTTTGACGAACCACAGGCGGGAGTACTGGAGAGTGGTCTTAGTAAGATTGAAATAACTAGAGATGAGCTGTTATCTGCGATGAGAGGACTTGAAGTAAGGAAAGCTATGGGACCGGATGAAGTGTCTGCCTGGGTTTTAAAGGAGTGTGCAGAGCAATTAGTGGAGCCAGTGAGGGACATAATTCAAGCTTCCTTAGATAAAGGACAGGTTCCTGTTGAATGGAAAAGAGCTAATATCATTCCGATATACAAGAATGGAAACCCTGAGGACCCTCTAAACTATAGACCAGTTTCACTTACTAGTATTGTATGCAAGATTTGTGAAAAGCTAATTAGGAAGAGATGGATGAAAATGTTGGAGAGAAAGAAAATAATAACCCCAAAGCAATTTGGATTCAGAGAAGGGACATCTTGTGTTACCAGTTTGCTATGTTATTACAGTAGGGTGATAGATGTACTCCAAGAAAGAGGCGGATGGGTGGACTGCGTCTACTTAGACCTTTCCAAAGCATTCGATAAGGTACCACATAAGAGATTGTTATCTAAGCTTGAGACGCTAGGATGTGTCAGGGGGAGTTTGCTGAAATGGATGGAGAGCTATTTAACAGATAGGGAAATGAGGACCAACATTAGAGGAACTTACTCATCGTGGCGGAAAGTTGAGAGTGGTGTGCCGCAGGGATCTGTGTTGGCACCTCTCATGTTCCTTATGTACGTGAATGACCTGCCGATAGGCATAAACTCTTACATGTCAATGTTTGCAGATGACGTAAAAATTATGAGACAAATAACAAATAAAAGTAGTTGTGAGGAGCTGCAAGGGGATTTAGATAAAATATACGAATGGAGCACCAAGTGGAAAATGAAATTTAATATAAGTAAATGTCATGTGTTAAATATGGGAAGAAGTGTGAATAGACCAAATTGGGAGTACAGGATGGGAGATAATAAAATTAGCAAGGCCGAAAAAGAAAAAGATTTAGGGTTGATTATACAAGATAATTTGTCGCCAGAGAAACATATTAACAAGCTCTTTAGCGGAATGTATGCAATGGCCGGGAATATGAAAGTTGCTCTGAACTATTTGGATGAGACCATGGTAGCGAAAATTATGAAGAGTATGATTAGACCAAGATTGGAGTATGCAGCAGTGGTGTGGTCCCCGCATCTAAAGAAGCATATTCACAAGTTAGAAAGAATCCAGAGAGCAGTCACTAGATTGGTTCCAAGTCTCAGAGAACTGCCATATGAAGGGAGGCTAGACAAATTAAATCTACCGAGTCTAAAAGAGAGGAGAGAGAGGGGAGACATGATAATGATGTACAAATGTACCCGGGGGCTGGAGAGGCTGGATAGGGAGGATATATTAATTATGGATACAGGAATAACTAGAGGCCACAGCTACAAAGTAAAAAGACCTACCTGCAAGAACGATATCAGGAAGTTTAGCTTCCCCTATAGATGTATTGACAAATGGAATGGGCTGGAGGAGGAGGTGGTAGGGGCAAGGAACATCCATATTTTCAAGAAAAAATTGGATAAAAAGTAGACTGAGAGACGGGACAACACGAGCTTAGCTCAACTCCTGTAAACTACAATTAGGTAAATACAATTAGGTAAATACTATATGTATCGCCGCCTTCACACTTACGGCGATCGAAGGTTCAATTAGGGTTAACATCTTTTTTCACACCCGGCGGGTGCTCCTGGGAGGAGGAAATAAGGAATTTACAATTCAATTTCGTTAACCAGTTAATTGAGAGATACGTTAATGTATCGCCGCCTTCAAACTTACGGCGATCTTTTGTGACAATTCGTTAGAAATCAGATCTCGTATCAGCCTGCCCTGTGTTATTCTGCTAAATAATTCAGGTGCCGGCGTCTTTGTGGTGGGTTGTTTTCCAAAATTGAATCTTGAAACAGTCACCACCGGAAAGACTATAAACGCCATCCTGGTCCTTTATATTATGTCACTTTCTTAACCCTCTGTTCCCGGAAGGGCTCTTGAACGCCCATAAAAAAGCATACACGAGCTACCCGGAAGGGCTCTTAAACACCCATGACGTCAAAGCCTGTGAGCTTGGTGTGCGAGGCGTCGGTCCGACGCATGTAAACAACAGCCGGCTGGACCGACGCTCCGCATCTCCGGCCACAAGAAGGAGAGCGTCGCTTGTTCGTGTGTGCCTGTATGTTGTTGTTAAGTATCGAAAAGTGGTGTAAAGTGGCTGTTTTGGCCATAAAGTTATCTCCAATGAAATCATCATCACAGCTCAACCAGTTGACTTAGAGAGCTCTACTTAATGCCATTCTACAGGTAAATAACACAGCTACGCTTGGGGATGCGCGGGAATGCGGGAAGCAGTCTGATTAACGAATATACGGTAGCCTAGCCTAGACGTTTTTCGGCCAAAACACCCGGTTTTCGAGGAATATATATATAATACATAGCCGGGGCTGGAGGGTTAAAGACATGTTTAGATATTCTGAAATCTTTATAGAACCCCGCCGCGTAGCGAGCTGTGATCGTTGTGTCATTACGTCTCGTTACCCGGCGGGTTATTAACACATGTGTGCGAACATGTTGGGTTAACCTTATGAGCATTAACCCTCTCACCACGGAAGGGCTCTTGAACGCCCATAAAAAAGCATATAACAGGTACCCGGAAGGGCTCTTGAACGCCCAGTGGTTGAAAGCCTGTGAGCTTCGTCTGCGAGGCGTCGGTCCGACGCATGTAAACAACAACCGGCTGGACCGACGCCCCGCATCTCCGGCCACAAGAAGGAGAGCGTCGCTTGTTCGTGTGTGCCTGTATGTTGTTGTTAAGTATCGAAAAGTAGTGTAAAGTGGCTGTTTTGGCAATAAAGTTATCTCCAATGAAATCATCATCACAACTCAACCAGTTGACTTAGAGAGCTCTACTTAATGCCATTCTACAGGTAAATAACACAGCTACGCTTGGGGATGCGCGGGAATGCGGGAAGCAGTCAGATTAACAAATATACGGTAGCCTAGCCTAGACGTTTTTCGGCCAAAACACCCGGGTTTCGAGGAATATATATATAATACATAGCCGGGGCTGGAGGGTTAATTCCTGGAAATTTTATTTTTTTCCAGAGCTGGGCTCCGGCGGACCAATACAGACCCTGCAGTAGTTTTCCCCACCAGTCTCTGTCATGGCTACCTTTGCCCCAGTTTTTGCTTTATGCATTACCCCTATCTGTGCCGGTATCCCTATTTTTGCGCACACTCTTTGCATCAAGTGTGTTAAATGTCTAGACCGTTCAAGGGGTCTGTGGGTGATGCGCAACTGTTCCTTTTGCTCCCAATTAAGTGTCAAGGTCCTCCGCGACAATGATAAGACCGCAGCGGTCGCCTTACGAGAGGTTAGGCAACAGATGTCAGCGTATACTACGTTTGTGGCTCATAAGTCACTTCAATGTGACAACGTCCCTCTTTGGGATAGGCTTCTTTTCGAGCACCCTCCCCCTAAATGTTCCTCTCGAGTAACTAGTCGTAAGCCGGCGGAGACTGGTCAGGGTTCTGTGTCTTCTGATGCTACTACGAAACGTCCAAGAGAGCCTACATCCCCGGCGGCAGCCTCCTCGTCTCGGGAGAGATCTCGGTCTAGGTCACCTCTCAGACACCAGCCACCTAGTCTTGCCTCTTCACCATCGAGTAAGAAGAGTAAGACGGAAAGTTCCACCAGTGGTCACGGCGATAAATCCTCCAAATCGAAGAGTAGTTCACGGTCACACCACAGCCATAAATCTTCAAAAAAGGATTCCCATGATAGAAAGGCCTCCCGATATTCGCCAGTTTCTAGTGCTTCTCATCGTACCTCTACCCCAGACAGAGTTTGTGTTCGGTCTCAAGGGTCCAGTATAGTGCCTGTACCTAAAGATGATTTACCCATTAACATTGTAACCCTGGAATTGGAGAGTTCAGGGGGATCAGTGATTGAGAGTGTTTCAGACTCCCAAGGGAGTGTAGGCCAAGGCCTCGGTGTTTGGCGATTTTCTCGGCCGGGGTCTGACCACCCACTTCCTGCTCAAACTATTCACACAGTGGCTGACGTCCACCGGGACGCGGCGATCCCATCCTCTATTCCTGACTTATCTTGGCAACAAGGTACCCCAGCTTCGGCGGGATCTTCTCAGGAGGAACAGGATGATAAAGACGAGTTTCAATGATTTCAGATATGGAAGGGCAAGAGTCAGGTTCAGGCTTAGACGCCGTGCAGGATATTAATGATTCACCAGTGAGTACATCATCAAGTCAATTTGTCACTGCACAGGAAATTGATGGGCTACTTAGTAATGCTTTATCTAAATTTTTCGGCCAACAACAGAAAACTCCCACAGTGGACTTGGGAGCTCCCACGACAAGCTCTACGGTACGGCCTCTGATGACTTCTATTGCTTTAACTCAGATCCCTCACCCTCCCACTCTGTCACCATCAGTGGTTACTAGGCCTGCTACGGCAGCATTGACCACTTCGAATGTAAGGGTTATAACGGATGTCAATCCACCCCCTCTAGACAAGGCGCCTCTCAGAAAGGTAGCTATGCCCTTGCTTTACGGACCAGACGAGTCATGGGTCCTTTTGACCCCCACTAAACCAGAGCTCGCCCAACCTACCTTGTCAGGGGAACTCCCAGTACCGCGTGAGTGGGTCATCCAGGGCAATAAATCTAAGAAATTAAGGGCCTTGGATACTTTGGGAAATGTACTAGACGTCAATAAAGGCTATACCTAGTTATTATCACCAGGACTATTTTGTTTATGCTACTAAGCCGGCTTTACCCCCTGCCTCAGCTTCAAAATTGTTTTCAGACTGGTCTAAGCTGGATGGGTTTAATGACATTAAGACTCTGTCAGCTCTCACTCCGGAACTTGATTTGCAAACCGTCACAGACGCAGCAGCTAATCCAGTCTTGAAGGTGGGGCAGTTGGGTCCAGGACCTTGGGTGGAATGGGAGACAGAGGCTCAAAACTTTGCGACCACATTTACTTCCAAAACTTCCCACCAGATCCCTCAAGATACTCATTCTTGGTTCTCCATGCCAGTGTGTTCTGCCGGCGGAGTCCCTTCAGCTTTGTTTGCTTTCTTAGCTGCCCCTAAAATTAATCTTTGTGAGCTAAAAGACCCTTTCACTACCCCTACCCCAACTCACCTAGACCGAGAATTTAGGCTAAGGGGGAAAGCTTTTCGCCTGTTCTCTCAATACATAGTGTCTCAACAGGTAGCAAAGTCTTTGCTCCGGTCCACTCAGGCAATCGCAGACGCGGATGCCAGACGATCGGTTGAATTGTCCCGGCGACTGCTTCTTCAGTCGTCAATCCAATCTCTGGGCGACATCCGCACCGCCTTGCTTGAGGCGGTACGAGCGAGACAAGACCTCAGAATGTCTTTAGTCCGCAAACTGCCTGATCGCATTGCGAATCAGGTGGTCATGTCACCAGTGCTCACTCCCTCTTTAATGTCCCCTGACGTGTGGCGAACGGTGTTTAATATGGCTTTAAACACAGTCCCACCCCTTCTAAGGAACCTGCCTTTAACTTCCCCAAACCCAGGCCAGCCGCTAAGGCTCAGCCGGGGGGATCTAAGCCCTTTCTTCCACCTAAGTCCTCCCCCTCCCCTCAAGGTCAGTACAGGCATAGACAGAGTAGGTTTTCAGGTCAGAGAGGACGCGGCCATAATAAGCCAGGTCAGGGCCCGTCTTCGGCCAACGCCAGCCAGCCGGCGAAGCGTCCACCACCACCAACTCCACCACCATCAAAAAACTAAAGTCTCTCTTACTCCCGGTGCCAATCTTAAGGCCGGCGGATCCGAGGGTAGTACAGCCGGCGAACCCTTGTCTGCTAACTGGGTCGTTCCGAACGTGTCACCAAGCATGGCCGTTAAACACTTGGGCACGGATGGTGGCACGCAAAGGCATCACTTGGCAGTGGCTCCGGCGACCTCGCTTACGTCAGCCGACAACGGCGAATTTTGTTTCTTTAGAGGTGGAGTCACTGGTCCAGGAAATGATTGCCAAGAATGTCATCATCCCGGTCCCCCCAAATTACCCTGTATTCACGTCCAAGCTATTTTTGGTTCCCAAAAGGGACAGTGTTCAGATGAGACCGGTCGTAGACCTGTCTTATCTGAACCTTCACATTCACAACGAGTCATTCCGAATGTTAACAGTACACCAAATCAGGCTAACACTTCCGCCGGGAGGTTGGATGTGTTCCCTAGACCTGACAGACGCCTATTGGCACGTATCGGTCAACAAAAGATTTCAAAGGTTTCTGGCCTTACGGATCAGGCACCAAATTTTTTTTTTTCAACGGATGCCATTCGGTTTGAACCTGGCACCTCGATTATTCACGGAATTAGTCCAGCAAGCCCTGATGCCGTTGTTAAAGCAAGGAATCAGAGTTTTGTGGTACCTAGACGACTGGCTGGTGGTGGCAGAGACAGAACAATTATGCATCAAACATGTCAACATAATTTTAAATCATGTCAAAACTCTAGGGTTCAAGGTAAATCTGGTAAAGTCAAACCTTGTTCCCTCACGAGTAATTCAGTGGATAGGGCTGGTCTGGGACACGGCTGCTCTCACTCTGATTCAGAGTGTGGACAATCGCAACAGGTTTCGCAGGAAACTGTTCATGTTTCTTCACAGTCTGACTACGACGCGGAGGGTCTGGGAGTCTCTGGTCGGCTCTCTCAACTGGATTCAACTAACTGTTATGTTGGGCAGGTTGAAAGTAAAACGTTTAATATTGGAAGGCAACAAATATTTCCCACTCTTACCGGCGGGAAAATTATGGCCCATCCCGAAATTAATCCACACCTTACTAGCGGTCTGGGCGAAGAGGGAAACGTTGCACTCAATAATGTCATGGACCTCTCCTCCGCCAACGGTATGGGTAGACACGGATGCGTCAGGCACAATAGGTTGGGGATTTCAGTCAAATCAGGGGCACCAGGGTCAGGGGCTTTAGTCCCACTTAGAAATCTCCCACATCAATGTCAAAGAATTACTAGTCCCCTTGTATTTCCTTCAGGCTCACGGCCCTGCTTTACGGGGCAAGTCGGTGGCCTTCAGAATGGACAATCTGAACGCAGTTCACTGTATTCAGAAACAGGGGTCAACGAGGTCAAGGAAGTTGCTAAACGTGTCGGAAGAGATTTTTACTCTAGCCAACAGACTAGACATTTATCTTCACGCATCTTATCTCCCAGGCGTAGCAAACGTCTGGGCAGACGCTCTGTCCCGGAGACAGAGCACGACAGTAGAATGGGAGCTCAAGCAACCAATTTTCAACCAAATGATTGCAGAGCTCTCCCATCCACAAGTGGATCTGTTTGCGTCCGAGGAGACTCACAAACTCCCTCTATACCTCACCCGCCGGACGAAAACGCCGGCAGGGGGGCCAGACGCCCTAGTGACAGACTGGAACAGATTGAGCTCCATCTATCTGTTTCCGCCACCAGACGCGTCACTAATGTGCCACGTAGTGAACAAACTACGAGATTATCGAGGCTTAGTCTCGCTAGTCGCGCCCCTGTGGCCGGCGCAGTTGTGGTACCAGCAATTAAAGACGTGGTGCCCGCACCCGGTGTCGCTCCCGGTCGGGTATTTCCACTTAGACACGATTGGCAACCTAGCGACCTCGCTGACTTTTGCATTATGGACATTCAGGAGGCCAAGTGGCTAGCACCATACGGTAGAGATGTGACCAATAAATTATTAAATCAATATACTCAGTCTACGAAACGACAGTATCACTCACATTGGTAAGCCTTTACTTCTTGGATCATTAGAACAGAACAGACTGTGCCCTCAGTAGCATTAGTTTTTAATTATTTAAATTATCTGTTTGAGCAGAAACATTTATCTGTGGTAACGTTAAAAAATCACTTAACTGCAATTAGAGTGCCCTTTTTAGACCTTACAGGTCTCTCCATACCGGTGGCGGAGGAAACAGGTTTTATGAGGGCATGTTTTAAACTCCGCCCACCTCCCCGTCAGCTCATGCCTACTTGGTCTCTGGACAAGGCATTGTCTTTAATTCACTCTCGTCCGTACCAAAATACTGCAGATTTTGCATTACTCTTAAAAAAGGCTGTATTCCTTTTGGCTTTGGCCACCGGGAACAGAGTGTCTGAGCTGGCGGCGATGAGCAACACACCTAATTGCCTTAGGTTTGGTACACCTAATTGCCTTAGGTTTGGTAGACTTAATGAATGTATTCACATTGCACCTTCCCCGGGATTTGTAGCCAAGAATGAGCACAGTGCACACGTGTTTTCTGAGTTCACGGTACCGGCGTTAAAAAAGGGAAAGGTGCATCATAATCTATGTCCAGTGCAAGCTCTAACCAAATATTTGAGAGTGGCTCCTCTAAACCCCCAAGGTGCTTTATGGGTAGCGAGTACGGGTAAACGCTTACTGAAACGGAGATTAGCTTCTCTTCTGGTCGAAGTCATTAAAGAGAGTAATCCCGGCGTTGTGGGTAGGGCCCACGATTTACGCAAATGGGCAGCCTCTTTACGTTTCCTGAAGAATTTTTCAGTAGAAGATATTTCGTCCACACAGTTGTGGGCGTCTAATCATACGTTTTTGACTAGATACTTGTCAGTTGCTCTAGACAAACCTTCCTTACCATGTATAGCTTTAAGGCAGAGGGTCTAGGTGGCCCTTCAGTCACTTTTGTTTACTTTCAAGAAAAGGGGGGGGGGGGGGGTGCAGTCAGTGTAACATAGGACACCCTAGACCCCGAAGGAGTGTAAGAGCTGTGATACAATTTATGGTTAATGTGATATGAAAATTTCTCTGCGAGAAATTGTGCTAGTACAATGTTAGTACAAAACAACAGGGTTGTTATAGTAGTTTTAGCTGTGAAAGCAATTTAATATTAAACAGTGGAGATCTTTTGCAAATTATCTCCACGATTATTTTGGGGTTTATTATGTGCACATGTAAGCTTATAACTTGTTATTTTTGTCACCACTCGTTGAGTGGGGTGCCTTTGTAACTACAGATCTGTTCACAGAATCTTCAGAGTTACCCTTTTTTGTCAAGCAGGCTTCTTTGAAGCACGCACCTGCCTGAACCCCTTTCTTGTATATATATGGGCTGCGCCGTATTTAAATATATTTTCAAAGTAAGAATACTATGTGGTTGTTTGATTATCTGCTTTTCTAGAGTTATGATATGATTACGAATGTCCCCCTCCGGTCTTAGAAATCAGGCATGTTCGTCAATGATGGAGGGGCCACTAATAAAGTATAGGTTTGACTCCTGTAAGGAGATAAAGAAAACCTAATATTTAGTAGTGGCCCCGTAATCATTGACGACTGGGGCCCTCCCGACCATCCCCTTCCCATTCGTTGATGTATTAAGGATTTTGGTTTACTTGATATGTCAGTGAAGGAAGAATGACGCCTGAATCAGCGTCTGGTCAAAGATCCACACAAGAAGATCCACACAAGTACATCCACGATATGATGGAAAGCTTATTGGATAGTTATTCTTATTTTCTTTTTGTTTTTATTTTTTACGAAGTTTTTTCGTAGTGAGAACCCAATTCATAATGACTGAAGCCATGAGTGAGGTCGCGTGCGCTCATGATGAAGGCTCCTCAGATTTTAAATGCTCTGCGCGGTAGATTCAAACTACGGCGGATTAGTGTTTGAAGAGGATGCCTTATGTAATAGGCATGTTCGTCAATGATTACGGGGCCACTACTAAATATTAGGTTTTCTTTATCTCCTTACAGGAGTCAAACCTATAATTAGGCGTACAACAAGTAGCCAGAGTACTCGAAATAATACCTTGTTTGAATTTATCTCACTGACCTACAAAGATATAATAAATAAAAAAAAACATATTTATATCTCACTGACTTACAAAGATATAAAAAATTTACAAAACATGTTTATATCTCACTGACTTACAAAGATATGAGAACTTTAAAAACATGTACAAGTTACATAACGGATCGCCAAATAACGCTCGTGGCCGAGTAGGCCTAACTTTACGAGTGCAAAGTCCGGACCCTTTTCGACAATTCTCAAGCCCCCGGGTACCCTAGACCTTATCTAGCCCCGGGTACCAATACTGCCGGTAAATAACAGTCCCGGTCACCAATAGGCTACGACCGGTCACTCTGGAGACTGTTAAAAAACTAAAGACAACCCCGAGTACTAATAGGCCTTAGCCGGGTACGCGGGAGGCTGTCACGACAATGACGATCCCGGAGACCAGGACAAACCCACTGGCAACAGTCCCGGACTCCAATAAACCATTTACCGGATACTCTAGGCATTACCTACACAGCCCCGAGTACTAATAGGCCATAGCCGTGGTACTCTGGAGGCTGTCACGACGATGACAAACCCCGGTACCAAGACAAGTCCGCCGGAAACCAGGCTCGGACACCAGTAGGCCATTTACCAGCCACTCTAGGCCTTACCTAGACATGCCCAAACTAGAAATTATTTCCGGGTACTCTAGGCTTGCTCGTACTATAATAAAGATGTCTTAACATATTACAGACACTCCCGGGTACCAATAAGTAACACCACTATCAGACTTACAATAGATACAAGAGCTTAAATAGTACTTTTATCTAGTTAGTCAAATACCAATATCCCTGGATGGTATCTCATTTTACCAAAACAAATATCAAGCCTTTGAAACGGCACCTGTTTAAGTGCGTTTCATACGTTTGCTAGTACAGTATGCGTTTTCATACTCAACCTTGAAGGTTTACACAGATCAGCTGGAACAACAGTGACCTTGTCATGTAAGGTTTCTCTTGTTATTTGCTCTGTTTAGGATTATCGCCGGGTAATCTAGGCTTGGTCATACGATAATAAGGATGTCTTAACATATTAGAGACATATTACGATACCAGGCACCATGACATAGTTCATAGTTTCACTATGACAGGCCCGGGTACTGAACAAATTGAGACCACCATATGGGTGCTGTGTTACCCACAGCCTTGTCATACTATGACAAGAACAAGTCCGAGTAACAGTAAGAGTAACAGATATTATTTTACCGGGTACCCTAAGCTTTGTCACACTTTAATAAAGACAAACCAGGGTTCCAATAATGGAATCAAATGGAAATTATTGCTGGGTACCCTAGGCTTGGTCACATTATAATAAGGATGTCATACCATATTAGAGACAGGCCCGGCTACCAGTAATTAACATAACTATCAGACTTACGATAGAAACGAGAGCTTACATAAGTACTTCTATCTAATTAGCTTATTTAAAGTAAACAATACAAGGCTAGATCCTAATTTTGCCCAAGTTAAGTAGGCCTAGGCCTAATAAGTCCTATTTACATCTCTCTATGCAACATTGACTCCTTGGTATTGATTCACAGGCTCAGGTAATGCGCTGCGTTACCAGAGAAGAATCTGGACATCAATCAAATCGTTCCCTCCCGGCCAAGTGATACCCTCAGCAAGAGATGAACAGTATTCCAGATTTCAAGGCCAGGTTAGACCTAACCATTTCACCTGTTACTCCCTTCACTCGGCTAACAAAACCGTAATCTTTAAGGTGAGTTCACTGGGCAAAACTCTAGAAGTTTCAGGTTCACCTACTAAGTAGATTCTCACTAACTACATAATTGTAATTCATTTCCAGGAAATTAGTAAAAGTTTTCTTTCCTTTTCTAAAAAGGCTATACCTGACTAAAAAATTACCAAGTAATTATACCCAGTGACACAGAGTAATAATTCACTAGACTATTTCTTAGATAAAAGGCAACTGCAGTTTATTTAAAATAAACGATGCATGACTAGATCCTATTTTGCCAAATTTAATTAGATCTAATAATTCTGGTATTATTTCCACCATGCAACATTGACTCCTTGGTATTTCACAGGCGAGCTGCTGCACTACGGAGAAGAGGCTCTTCAACAATTAGAATGATCCCTTTCGGCCAAGTAATAACCACTGGAGGAGCCCAACACCTTACATTTTAAGGCGAGTTCAATTTTACAAAACACTAAACGTTTCCGGCTCACCGGCTAAGTGACTATGTCACTAAGTGACTAAGTCACTAATCATAATTTTGTTAATAACCATGACCCAAAAAAACATTTATGCTCTCGGTCACATGCAAACAAGTGTTATTATCTGTGTGGGGTTCGGTAAAAGTCTTTTTTAGAAATATATTTTTCTAGAACCCCTAGCTCCTCTCCATCTCCTGACAAGAAAATGTCTGGATCTAGAAGGAAAAGACATAGGTCCTCCAACTCAAATTCTTCCAGTAAATAAACAGAAGAAAGTGAGCAAATCTCAAACTAAAAGGCGACCTGCTAAGTACTGTACCAAACTTCCCCGACTTGACTCGCAGTCATGATTCCAAAATCCTGCATTCTACACCACATACCCCCAGACTTTTGACATTGTCTAATGTGGTCAGCCACCCGGCTAACCCTGTTACATCAAATAACATAAATTACCTGTCTCATCTACTTCCTTGACTGATCCAAGTTCTGAGGGAATCAGTTCCCCTCCACTTTCCCTAGTTCAGTTAGCTGATACTATTGAACAGCAATCTGAATAAACTCAGTTGCTTGCTCCACCCACATTAAAGCACCCTAAACTGATTCAGGTGAATATTGAAGCTGAAGTACTTAAACCGATACACTAATCCTACGGACTTACCTGTTCATTTAGACCCTTCTCTGGCAGCTCCAGACATTTTGGTCACAGTACGGTTGGGGCAATACGGAAAAAAGTACTTCCTAAGGATACCCCAGAACCTTTGGTCATAAGCAATGCTATGGTAGGGTGGTATAAATTGGAAACCAGTAACCATACCGAAGAGGGTTGGAGTTGAATGAGTACCATGGTTATCCATTAGTACAAAGTGAAGAAGAGTTTCCTGATATAGTCCCTACTCCGAGCCCGCCTGGTGGCTTGGTGGGTGAACTTCAGGTATTTTCTTAAATCTATGCAGGAGTTGACAGACAAAATTGAACAGAAATTTACGTCTTTAGATAAAGCTATCCGAGATCTCCAAAGTAGGTCTCTGGCTCCACCCATGTTACAATATGCCATACCAGACACAGTCCCACTGTCTCATTTACCTGTCCAGCCTAAACAACCTGCTCATGAAATGTTCAAGAAGCTTCCCCCTCTACTAATTGGTGAATCTCGATACTGGAAACAATTACCAGGATAGCACCTACTAATGCTGACACAGGTCATTCAGACTTGGTGCCAATACCAAATGAGTGGATTATTAAAAGAGATGAGCTTAGGCATCTACATACAACGATGCACAAGACCGATTGCTGGACGTAATAAAAAATGTACCACTATGCATATATACAACTCCGACTCTATTCCCCAGGAGTTCTGGAAATATATTAGATCTCCAACAATAGTTGTAAACCAACTAGTTGACCCCATGATTAATACACCTACCCTGCACGGACTGACAAAGACTTTAAACTACGACAAAGAACCCATAGGTTACTGTAAAATTTTATCACACAACAACAACTTGCACAAGCCATGAGGCAAGTAGCAGATTCTATACCTGAACAAAACTCCAGGTCTGCACTTCATTTTATCAGAAGAGCTTCACATGGTAATTCTCGGCTGACCACTGGGAATATCAAGATTGCAATTTTTAAGGCAACTAGAGCTAGACAGTATCCACTCACCCAATTGTCCAAGAATATACCCAAAGATATTGCTACTCCGGCTCTCTTCTCACCTCGATTCCCATGCAGATTGTTTCCCCAAACGACCTGGAATAAGGTTCATGCTCTGTTGCTAAGCCCTCAGAGGGACTTGTTTGGGCAGTTTACTGGCAAACAAGCTAACCCCCCCTCAGAGCTCAGTCTAACAATGGACAACTATCTCTAGAGTTAAAAAACATTGATGAACCAAATGTTGACAGATAATGTTGTGACTTAGGTGCCAGAAGGCATGCCAGCTTCTCTATCACACATGTTCCTCTCTCCAAAAGGGACAGTCTACAACTAAAGCCTACGATAGACAGGTTCCTCCTCAACAAATTAATTCACAATATGAAGTTCAGGATGTTAACTATTTCCCAAGTAAACCTAATTCTACAACCAAGGTCTGAATAATTACTCTAGCTATAGAAGACTCCTACTGGCACATCACAATAGCAAGAGGTACCAAAAGTTCCTAGCTATCCCATTCAGAATCAAAGCGGCAATGTTCACCAGAACTCCTTTCAGCTTGATCATAGCTCCCAGAATTTTTCACCAAGATAGTGAAACAATCTCTCCTCCCTCTACTCAAAGACGGTGTAAAAATACTGCTTTACCTTCAAGATTGGATGATGCTGTGGTCTTCCCCACACCATTACCAAGAACAAACCTTGAGAGTCATGCAACATGGGACAAAGTTGGTTTTCAGAGTAAAATTAGAGAAATCAAAATCTCACTCCTACACAATCAGCAGAATGAATAGCATTAATCTGGGATACGCAACTTCAGACTATAAAACAAAATCCAACCAAAGCCAAACGTCTTCAAATAAAACTGTTCAAGTATTGCATACCAAGACTATAACCAGGAAACTTTGGAAATTCCCTATAGGCCCTCGAAACTGGGCTCAAAATTACAAGGCCCCTAGGCTTCCTCAGGTTGAAGGAACTAATCTGGCCAGGCAACAAAGCCTTCCCTCTTACACCTCACAATTCCCCTCTCTTCATCCCAAAGAGAATTCTACACCCTCTGTCGTTTGTGGTAAAACCTCAGGTAACGGGATCAGTGACACATTGGTCAGATCCACCTCCCACTCTATGGGTGGACACAGACACCTCGAGTCTAATAGGATGGGACTATCAGTCAACGGAAGGCCATCAGAATCACGGGAAAGGGACAACATTAAGTTAGGGTCACATCAATACCCAAGAGCTAACAGTCCCTCTAATTTTCCCAGTAATTCATGCAATGTCATTGACCTCCAGGTCAAGGGCATGCCAGATGGACAACATGACCACTGTAATTTGCTTGAGGAAACAGGTCCCCACCCGGGCCAGGTTTCCCCGAGATCTCTCGGAAAAGACATGCTCTCTAGCCCAAAAACATGCCATATTAATCCATGCAACATATCTACCAGGGATCTCCAACCTGTGGACGGATGCTCAGTCCAAGGGAAAGATTACCTCAGCAGAATGGGCTTTCAAACACAAAGCAGCCAACCACTTAATTCTCCCAATTTTTACGCCAAACCGATCTGTTTACATCTCGTAAAATCAACGAAGCTCCAGTCGTACATATCTCGGAATGACATAACACGAGAAAGGGGCCCAGATGCCCTCACAGTGAATTGGAACAGGTGGACATAGAATTTGATGTGAGAATCATTCATCACCTCAGGTTTTGCCAGGGTCAAATGGGCCGGGTTGCCCCTATGTGGCCTACTCAGGTATTGCACACTCAACTTACTCAGTGGTACAAGAACCTCTGCAACCCCCCCCCCCCCTGTCCTATTTCCACTCGAAAGAAATTGGAAACCTGCAGACCTCGCTCAATTTTACTATGTGGACATTCTCAAATCCAAATGGGTACCGGCCTACGACAAGGAAATCACGGATACGCTCACTAAACAATACACAGCATTAACTTAAGACAGTATAGTTCACACTGTAAACAATTTACAACTTGGAGTGTAGAGTCAACCCAGCAGTCTCCATCGGTTGCTTTGTTACTGAAGCACCTATATTGCTTAATCGGTTTTTAAAAACTAACAGTTAACACACTTATAAACCACGTATCGGCAGAAAGCAACCCTTCTTGTCTCTTACTGGTTTATCTTTGCCCCAGAAAGACGTACATAGTTTTATGTAGGCTTGCTTTAAGCTCAGAGCCCCAAATCGTCATTTGCTTCCTCAATGGTCAATCACGAGGGTCCTAACTTTGTCATAGTCTAGGTCTTATCCTGTGAGATCAAATACAGACAAGAAACTTAAAAAAGTGTGTGTCGCTGATGACCCTGGCTACTGTCCATAGGGTCTCAGAATGGACAGCCATAGCAAGGCCCACTAACTGTCTATGTTTTTTGCCCCTAATAATGATTCTGTACATATGGTTACTGCACCAGATTCATCGCAAAAATTAGCACCAGGAACATATCCTTACACCTTTCTTTATTCCTGCCTTGAAAAGAGCAAAGATACTCCATGCTCTATGCCCTGTTAAAGCACTATATACCTACTCTAAGTCTGTTATTCCTAGGAATATGACACAATTGTGGTTTCCTCCAGAAGGTTCAATAAGGTCAGGAAAGAAAGTGTTAGCAACCTTTATTGCAGATATAATTAAGGAAGCTGAGCCTCAGTTGATTGCATAAAACCCATGATATGCACATATGGGCCACCACCAGGAGTTTTCCCCATTGGTTTTTCAGTGTAGGATATAACTCGGACGGGTCTCTGGTCCTCTAACAAGGCGTTCCCTAGCCATATGCTTATCGGTACATCTGGATAAGACACAAATTACCAAGCATAGTGTTGAGGCTGGAACATGCCCACTGAGGCCAATAAGTAGATGGATATATTTGTTCAATGCTTTTATTACCAGTGTTGGAAGGTAATAGAAGTTGTATCCTACCATCCACCTTAAAGGAAAAAGGGGGGGGGGGCGTGTTAAGTTCCATGACAAGTTGGCAGGACACACAATCCGAATGGATAGCAGGAGTGCTATTACTGCACTAGATCGGTTACATAGCAATACCTATACATTATTGCAATGTTGGCGGGTGCCCAACCCCGAAAGGGGTTGAAATAGGGGAGCTATCCCCCCGCCAAAGGCGGCTTTCTAGGGCCTTTCCTAGCTGATACTGAGAGGATTGGGTTCTAGTCATGTGGTGATGGGCTGGTCTATCAGAGTGAGAACTGAGCGATCTCTGCCATACCCATAGCTTACTCTGACTGTTCCTTTTACTTATATATTTTCTAGATCTCAAGTGACGGCGTCTCTTCCGTGGATTGACCTCCCAATTTACCAAGATTGGAAGTCAAAGCATCACATTTTTCCTTTGCCCCTCAACTTTCTCCTCATAATTGCTGAGGGGCACAGGGCCCTGGGTGGGGCTTTGGTTTCCCGGGCGTATCCGCGCCCTCCTCAGCTCCCCGCCATGGAGTGGCTTCGGTCACCCAGGCTTTATTGTGGTCGGCGGGGAGGGTTCTGTGGGGGCGCTCGGTTATGGCCTTGGCTTTGCTCGGGGCCTTGGGGCTGTTCGGCCAGGCAGCTTGGGGAACAACAACAACAACATTATTGCAATGTGTAACTTTATTGTTAATTTTATTTTTTTGTGATATACGATTACCAGTATTCACACCTCAGTAGTTCTATTCTTCTGAGATAAGGCTTCTTTAATGGTACCCGCCTTATACATCTTTTTCTTACTGCTATACTCTTATATTTAAACACATGTCACAGTTTTCATTTTTTGGTCTTCCTAATAGATTCTTGTGTTTAGCTTGATGAGCATATGAAGGTCCCTCCACCGGTCGTGATATTCTAGGCTCTTACGTCATTGACGTAAGGAGCCACCAATAAATTACGGTTTTGACAACCCGTAGGGAAGGAAGGAAAAACTAATATTTATTGGTGGCTCCTGAAGTCAATGACGACAATTGCCCTCCCACCATCCCCTTCCCATTCACATGCCCAACTTGATATACTTTAGAGGTCGCTCCTGGGCAGGAGGAGGTATGAGTCAGGCTCATGGGAAGCAGAGGAAGATCGGAATGCGCTGAGGCGCGGTGTTCAAACTGTGTTAATTCTTTTCTTTTTTATTTCCTACTTTTCAGTGGCTCCGTCTCAATGACGTACCTTAGGAATGATTAAGGGGTACCCCCTAAGATGATCTTGGTTCTCGACCGCCGTAATCGAGGTTAATCGAGGGCTCTGAGGAGCCCGGAACAAGGCCATATTATCATAGGCTCTTACGTCATTGACTTCAGGAGCCACCAATAAATATTAGCTTTTCCTTCCTTCCCTACGGGTTGTCAAAACCGTAATTTAATACTCCACTGTCTAACACTTGCTCCACATAGACATAACTTCAACATCACCTCACTCAGAGATCTCTGGACCCACCCAGGAGGATTCCCATAAAGGGCATCTTGGGGCTACTACAACAACAACAACCACTAACAGATTACATACTACATTATGTTATCAAAATTCTACTAAAGTGGCTCACATACGACCTGCCTCGGAGTCCCCAGGAGCCAGAGGGGGGGAAGGAGGTAGACCATAAATGCCCCCCCCCCCCCCCCCCCCCTCCATCAATTTGACCCTTACTGGTGACGACTCCACAAAATGTCCTGGACCACTACCTGGTACTTTCAATAACTTTCACTCTGTGGAAAATAATTTCTCCTCTGGCAAACCTAATCTTCATTTCCTCACTGAAACTCAGTTGTCTGAGGCAACTGACAGCAAACCCTTCTCTGTATCCTCCTACAGTGGTATCTCTATCCTCAGTTTCAAGCCAAAGGTGGATGTTGTGTGAATGTGCAAAACAATCTTACTTTTTTTTTTCTATGTGGATGAGGGAGACAAAAGGCAAAACTGCCTGTGACGAGTGCCTCCCCCAGAGTTGAAAGAGTGACGGGGTCAAAATCAATGAACAGTCGAGCCAAAATGCCTGAACACACAGAGTTTGAAGAAATGTAATTCATAGGATGAGGGAAAGATGGATTCAGGGAGGGAGTTCCAGAGCTCAGCTGTTGAATAGAAGAAAGATTGGAAGTATCGTTTCACTCTTGAGTTGGAAAGTTGCACAGAGTAGGGGTGGGATTGTGTTGCAAGACTACATAGAGGAGGTGGTATACACTGAGAGAGCTCCGAGGAACACTGATTATTGTAGTAGCGATAGAATAGCGAGAGAGATGCAACATTGCGGCGAAGAGAGAGAGATTGTATAGAGTCGTTGAGTGGACGGGAGTTAATGATACGAAAGGATTTCCTCTCTACTTTTTTGTCTAGAAGTGCTGTGTGAGAGGATCCTCCCCACACATATGAACAATACTTAATACAAGGACGCATAGTGCCCCTGTACAGAGCAAGAAGCTGTGCAGGGGTAAAGAACCCCTTGAGGCGGTTGAGCACTCCCAGCTTCTGGTAGGCCGCCTTAGCAAGATTGGTAATATGGTCCTTCCAAGAAAGAGCAGAAGAGAAAGAGACACCGAGAATACTAAAGAAGATGAAGGGTTAATATTTGTATTGTTGAAGTAGAAGGGATAGTTCTTTGGGAGTTCATGATGGATAGATAGATGGAGAAATTGGGTTTTGGAAGCACTACATGGCAACACATCCACAGACACCAAGACATGTTAAAACAACACCCAGCACACGCTATCACACACAAATACTATCTTCTCTCCCTCCCTGCCCACCCCAAACCAGCTTCCAGAAGCACATCCATACTCATATCTTTCGCCGTTCCATCCACTCACTCATAAACAACACGCAGCTGCAGGCACGACCTCCCGAAATCCATCCTTCTGAATCCTCCCTTCCTCGTGAGGACAGAGTCCACCTAGCCAGGCTGAGATGCGGACACCATCCAGCCCTTCTGAGCAATCAGAAGAGACTGGATGACTCCGTCGTCGACTCCTGCCCAGGTTGTAACACAGCACCCCATACTATTAAACACATCAAGACTGCATTTCACACAACCACTTATGCCAACAACACAATCTACACTCTTTGAGAGCTCTGTGGGAAAGCCCGACCGTGGCCATGGCCTTCCTTAGGGACTCGGGGCTGTTCGGCCAGGCAGCTTAGGGAACAACAACAACAAGGTTTTCTCTGCCCCAATTGGAAATGGTAGTTAGATCAGAAGATAAGTGTTCTATGGCTTCATTACGTTTGTCTCTGAGGGATTGTTTGCTGGGGTGTTCTGGAAAACTAAATTAATAGTGTAAGGTGGAGTCGTCTGCATATGAATGGATGGGACTGGAGGTACAGTTGAGAAGATCATTTATGAAAATTAGAAAGAAAATTGGAGATAGAACAGAGCCCTGAGGAACACCGGAGTTGATAGGATGAGGAAGCGAACAGTGGCCATCCACAACCGCAGATATGCAAAGGCCAGAAAGGAAATTAGAGTCAATGGCACAGATAGAGGGATAGAAACCGAAGGAGGGTAGTTTTGAAATTAAAGATTTGTGCCAGACTCTATCGAAGGCCTTCAATATGTTTAGCGCAATAGAAAAGGTCTCACCGAAGTCCCGAAGGAGGTTGACCAAGAGTTAGTAAGTTATGAAAGAAGATCACCAGTAGAGCAACCCTTAACCCTCCAGACCCAGTAGGGCTCTTGAACGCCCATAAAAAACACACCCGAGCTACCCGGAAGGGCTCTTAAAGACCCATGAGCTCAAAGCCTGTAAGCTTGGTGTGCGAGGCGTACGTCCGACGCATGTAAACAACAGCCGGCTGGACCGACGCCCCGCATCTCCGGCCACAAGAAGGAGTGCGTCGTTGTTCGTGTGTGCCTGTATGTTATTGTTAAGTATCGAAAAGTAGTGTAAAGTGGCTGTTTTTGCCATAAAGTTATCTCCAATGAAATCATCATCACAACTGAACCAGTTGACTTAGAGAGCTCTACTTAATGCCATTCTACAGGTACGAAACACATCTACGCTTGGGGATGCGCGGGAATGCGGAAGCAGTCAGAATAACAAAGATACGGTAGCCTAGGCGTAGACGTTTTTCGGCCAAAACACCCGGGTTTCGGTATGGAATACATAGCCGGGGCTGGAGGGTTTAGGAAACCATACTAGCGATCTGAGAGTAGATTATGAGAAGAGAAATGCTTAAGAAATTTTCAAGTAAGAATAGTTTAAAAAACTTTAGAAATACAATAGATGAGAGTAGTTGGAGGGTTGAGAGCGGTCACCCTTCTTTGGGACAGGTTGAATGAGAGCAATCTTCCAGCAAGTAGGGAAGACGTTAGAGGAGAGACAGAGATGAAAGAGTTTGCATAGGCACGGAAGCACAGGTTTTGAGTACAACAGGGGGAACACCATCCGGACCATACGCCTTCTTAGTATTAGAGGGTAGAAACATCTTTAGAAGAGATTAGGATATTAGGCATAAGTAGGAGAGAGGCGGGTGGAGAGGGAGGAATAGCACCGGAATCATCCAAGGTTGAGTTTCTAGCGAAAGTTTAAGCGAAGAGTTCAGCTTTGTCTGAGAAAGAAGTGACGGTTGTACCATCAGAGTGGAAAAGGGGAGGGAAAGACGAGGAATAAAAATTGTTGGAGAGGTTTTTGGCTAGATGCCAGAAAGCTTGAGAAGAGCTAGAGTTGGATATTTCAGTACATTTATTATTTATGAAAGAGTTTTTGGCAAGTCGAAGGACAGATTTGGCTTGATTCCGGGCAGAAACGTAGGAAGAATGAGATTCTTGAGTTTTAAGGCGTCGGTACCGTTTGAATGCTTCCTCCTTATTGCGGACAGCAGTTGAACAAGCATAACAAAAATAAGATTTGTTAGCATTAGTCTGAGAGAAAGAAAATGGAATGTATGCCTCCATGCCCGATAGGATTACCTCAGTAATGCGTTCAGCACTCTCTGAGGGTCCCCGGCCATAGAAGCAAAAATCATTCCATGGGAAATCAAAGAAGTACTGCCGGATAGCCTCCCAGTCGGCAGCGCCATAGTGCCACATACGCCACCGGCTAGGAGGATCGGGTGGCCGTACCGGAGAGATAGGACAGGTGACATAGATAAGTTTATGGTCGGAGGAGCCCAAAGGAGAGAAAAGATCGACAGTATAAGAAGAAGGGTTAGAAGTTAGAAATAAGTCAAGAATGTTGGGCCGATCTCCGAAGCGATCCGGGAAACGGGTGGGTTGCTGAACCAACTGCTCTAGGTCATTTAGGATAGAAAAGACATAGGCTTGTTCTCGTGCTCCCAACTTAAAGCAGTTAGTTCTGCACTCTACTCACATCCCTGACTGTGGAGATCAGCCCAACATTCTTGACTAATCTCTCACTTCAATACCTTCTGTTTACACTGTAAATCTTTTCTTTCTGTTGGGCTCCTCCGATCATAACCTTATCTCAAATATGGCCGTCTGATCTTCTCGGCTGGTGGCGCTTGTGGCACTTTGGCGTTGCCAATTGGTAGGCTTACATGATGAAGCCATAGTACGCCTATCTTCTGATCTATCAAATATTTGTTATTGGGGCAGAAAAAATTTGGTTACTGTACTTTCAATGCTTCCAAACCCCAATTTTTCAATATCTACCCCTCATAATTTTCCACATGACTATCCGTTACTTTTCAACTACACTCGGATCAGTCCTTCATCTTCTCTCAATATTCTTGGTGTCTCTTTATCTTCTGATCTTTCTTGGAAAGACGATATCACCACTCTTGCTAAAAACAGCCTCCCAGATATTAGGTGTGCTCAATCGTCTCTGTGTCCCCGCCGATAGGGAGTCACCGTGTCGCGGTGGCGGGGCTTGAAGCTTGGCCGGTGGACTCTGTTCATAGAGTGGACAGACCTTCTTATGTTCGAGGCTCCGCCGCCCTAGTGGACCAAGACCTCCCTCCTCGTAGGTTTCCAGAGGCCTACAAGGTACCACTTTTCTGTCTTTTTCCCTCTCTAACTTTGTCCTTTTCTTTGCTTCCCCTTCTATCGTTGACGACTGGACTACTCTATATAATTGATGGAGGGTGGATGTGGACGGCATTCTCTTCCACCCGTAGAACTGGAGTACCTGACGTGCACGCACGAGGGGAACCTTTTATCGTCAAATCCCGCTCTCTGTGCTGGACCCGAAGCTGACGAGTTGACCGTCTATAAGCACAGGGGGTCGGGATGTATATCAGGGTTTGACTCCTAGGGCAAATACCAAGTCCTCTAATTATAGGCTCCGTGGTGGGTATGGAGCTTATCCCGGATGAATCATAATACCTTCGTCATATGGAGACTTCCTCTGAACCCTTGATCACCGGCACTGGCATGGATATGGATATTGAGACTGATTCACCTTCCTTGACCGTCATCCTCTCGGATGGTGGTGGCACTATGCCGGATTCTTTACCGGCCCCTGCACCGTCCTTGGACTCACCCCTCTCTATGGACCCCCCCTATATCCCTGACCTTGGCAAGCCTTCTACGGATAATGTGACGAAATCTCCATCGTCGGATAGAGAGATCGATCAGTTGGTCTCCCCGGCATCAATTCCAATGCAAAGTACTGCCGCTGTGACCAAGATTAGCGATGACAACCCCACGGTCTCAACCTTAACTTCTAAATTACCAGATCATGATCCTAGCCTTAGACTACCTATTCATTCAGTCGAGGACCTTAATGATGAAGCTCGGATGCCCTCCGCTGACACCCTTACGGATACTTCGTGTATCCCTGACCAGTCTGCGACTACATCTGTTACCATCTTACCTCAGGATGCTAGATCTGCTACCTCCAACAAACCTGCTTATGTACCTCCAAGATCTCAAAGGCCTACTGTCACATCAACTAACCCTCGGCCGTTGCATACCTTGAGTACCGGTACTGAAGGGAATTCAACTGCCCATACTGTGCATCCTGCCCCAACGACCACTGATTCAACTCTGACCTCACAATCTACCGACACATCCACTCCTCATTCCTCTCATAAAGGATCTACATCTACTGTGCAAACCCTCAAGCCGCATGTTCCTCAGCGCACACGGAACAAAGGTCGTCGTACCACATATACCCCAGTCCCAAAACCAACCCTAGACGCCATGTTTTGTCCTCCTGATTGGCCTCGATTCTTCGAGGTCACTGGTGACCCCATGGACGATCTTGATCTTTATGATTCTCTTGCTTCGACCTTCGGTGACTTCACCGTACACACTGTCGGGAAAGGAAAACGCATGATTGAGGCTGCCACACAAGAACAATCAGAAGCCTTACAAGACCATTTTCTCACCCACGTTGGCAGGTATACAGGTAAGGAAGACGAATACCTTAATCAGCGCATAGGTACAGTGGCCCTCCCCTCGGACTTCGAAATTGCTGATCATGGCTTTCAAGACTCGGCCCCACGCATCTTGAAATTATTGGAAAATACAGACCCCTCCATCGTCAAAGTAGACACTTATGTTGTGCCCCAACGCTATAATCGACCCAGTTTGCGTATTGTCAAGGTATTCTTTAAGAGGCACGTCCTCCCCATGCATGTCAAACTAGCTGGACGACAACTGCCAGTACGTCGCTACGTTTATAGACCTAGACAATGTACAGAATGCTGGCGTTTTGGTCACACTACTGCACGGTGCAGAGCACGCTGTCCTCGTTGCCAATATTGCGGCTCTGAGCTCCATGATCTAGAACACTGCCAGTCAAAGGAGGCCAGATGCGCAAATTGTGACGGATGCCATGAAGCTAACAATAGGGACTGCCCACATTACAAATTCCAACGGGAGATACTACACCTACAGGCCTCGTCGGGTCTCCCACTCAGGGCGGCCGAAACGCAACTCAGGGACGAAGGCAAAGCTCCTCCCTACCGGAGATATGGACCTCCCACAACAGCTGCTACTCTCTGTCCGAAGGGACCATCTACATCACAAAACAGTCCTCGACGTTCTCCCTCCAGTGAAACATTTCGCCTCGCTAATCTCTCTTCTCCTGGGTTGTCCACTTCCAATAGATTCGAGGGCTTTACCAGCATCTCGGAAGATATGGAATTTTGGTCAATGCCTACGGAGGAGGAGGTCGTGCGACGTACCCCTGACCACGTAAGTGCTCCTTCGCCACAACCTCAACTACTAAGGACACAGGCTTCTAAAAAACGCAGGATTGCCATACCAGTTAGGCCCCTTTCTCGTGATTCGGACAACGACTCACCCACCCAACTGTGGACCATGCCTAATCACGATCCAGACTGTGGATGTCACGACTGAGGCAAATACTTTCTCCTCCGGCACAAAACCTCCAATCCTAGAGCCTTCGAAGACCATTTAAGGAACTTTGTATCCTCTCGTAGTCCAATAAACAATAAGCAACATCACAAACCCCCTTGCTATTGTGTCTCTCATATCCAACACCCTGACCTTCCACCCACAGACGTAATGACGCAATTCCTGAAGGACAATAATCTCATTGACTCCGATCTGACCGAAATGGTACTCACACGGTCTGCATTTGATGTCCATCAATCGACGACACCCGTTACCCCAACTCCTCACGAAAAGTGTGGTACTCGTAAATGTCTACTCACAAAGGACGCTCCCTGTGATTCAGACCCTGATGAACACCCCCCAATTCCAAATACTCCGCTTCCTCTTGCCACTCATACAGAAAGCACGACTGAAGAACTTATGCATCTGGATACCCCTGTGCCACCCTCCTCTGATAACCCCCATTTGATCTGCAGCAAGGGTATTCCCCCTGGTGCCTGCGGATGCTCTGGATGTTTTCGGGAGTACATCACCCCACATCTCTCTGAGCCAGATTCTCAAATACTTGCACGAGCAAACGCCTTCATCATTGCACGTACTCTCCCCCCTAACACAGATACTGCCACTACTTCGCCGCAGGACTTTATACATACATTACAGCTAAAGCTTCTTCACTCTCCAACACTTGTTCCCAAACTCGTAAAACAATTCTCTGCAATAAATGACGATGAATTACCCAATTCATCTGCCCCTACGTCTCAAATCCCGCAAGCAACTATCCCTCCCCGTTCTTCGCCTGACTCCTTAAACGACATCACACCCAATACAGATGTGTCCCTCTCTGTACACAATGCCTCATAATATTGTCCAGTGGAACATTAACGGATACCAAACTCGCCTTCATATGGGAGAATTACAGACTCATTCGCTTATACTCTCCAATCTGCATATGCCTACAGCATGTAGGCAATATTGTGATCCCCCCCAGACATTACTCTGTCGCTGTTAGTTCTCCGATTACCCCCACACACTATCATACAGCAATTCTTGTTCATTACCAATATCCTTTTCTTCCCATCACCCTTAATCCCAATCCATTTCAAACTTCTGCAGTTACCATCTCCCTCCCACAGCTTCCATCCCTCACTATTTGTTCGTCCTACAATCAACCCTCTTGTAAACATGACACAGCTGATCTTCTCCATATCACACAACAACTAACTCCTCCTTACCTCATTCTTGGTGACTTCAATGCACATTCCCCACTATGGGGAAGCCCGTTTACAGACACCCCGGGTAAACATATCGAAAACCTTCTGATTGACTCACAACTCTGCTGTTTGAACCTAGATTCCCCTACATTTTGGTCTGCAGCACACAACTCGTTCTCTGCGATAGACCTTTCACTTGCTTCGACTGACACCGCCCCTTTATTTGAGTGGTCGGTTCTGCAGGAAAGATTCTCCAGCGACCACTACCCGATTCTTTTAAACTAGTTATCCCCTGAACCCTTTATACAACTACCTCAATATAATCTCTCCAAAGCTAATTGGCTGACATACACGGAATCCACAGCTGATATTGAAGATTTCTCGGATATGATCACCCCCAAAGTTAACTTTGAATATTTCATGTCTTTCTTAACCTCTACTGCACAGCATCACATACCATTCACCTCCTCCTTGCAACATCCTCGACGAGTTCCTTGGTGGTCACCCAAACTGGCTAGCATGATCAAATTCAAACACAGGGTAGAGCGCCTTCTCACCAGGGTGGGTGATAAGCAACGGAGAATTAAAACCTCCCTCTCCAATCTTGCTACTCATCCTCAATGCTTCCGTTTCATCACCATCACCATTGAAAAACTTGCCCTCAAAACTTTCTATAATAAAGTCTGCGCTATTGTCAAACGCAATATCATCCGAAGTAAAGTGCTTTCGTGGCGCACATACATCTCGTCCTTCACTAGTCGCACCCCTATCTCTACTCTGTGGAGAAAATTTTGTAGTGTTGACGGGCGAACTGTCCGTCCCCAACTCTCTCCATTACGGGACACTGATTCGGACTCTTTAACCCATGATCCCCACGTCATCACTGCTATGCATGCAAACCATTTCAGTGAAGTTAGCTCTAACCTATCTTTACCTCAACAATTCCTCCGCTTGAAACAAGAGAAGGAGTCCCACCCGATCACGTTTTCCGGAAGTCGCACTCATGACTATAACGCTCCTTTCTCATTACCTGAACTTCAACATGCCATTGACCACTGCTCGGATTCCACCCCGGGTCCTGATGCCATTCCCTATGCGTTCATTCGTCATCTTCATCCACGTGCACTAAATTATTTTTTGCAACTTTATAATCAATTATGGGATAGACATTATTTCCCACCAAATTGGCGACATGCGTATACCATACCCGTCCCAAAACCAGGCAAAGATCATAGTTTTCCGACAAACTATAGGCCCATAGTGCTCACCTCATGTTTATGTAAACTTATGGAAAAAATGATCAATCCACGCCTTCTTCATTATGCAGAGGCGCATGACTTATTATCCCCGTATCAACATGGTTCACGTCCCGGCCACTCTACATTACACTCTCTCATCCACCTGGAGCACCAAATACGTGAAGGATTTTCGAAGAAACAACCCACAGTGGCGGTTTTCTTCGACATTGCGAAGGCTTATGATACCACTTGGCGTTATCGCATTCTAAAAATCCTCCATAGCTCTGGTATGCGGGGGCTCCCTTCCCCAATTCCTCCAGAACTTTCTATCTAACCGCACATTTCAGGTTAAAAACAACGGTATATTATCTGCAATAAAACCTCAAACTAATGGAATACCCCAAGGCTGTTCCCTAAGTAGTGTACTCTATGATATTGCAATAAATAGTGTTACAAAATGCCTCCCTCCTGATATCTCTCATAGCCTCTATGTGGATGACTTAGCCATTTATTATACGTCTCCTAGTTTAACACACATTCAACGTCGTCTAAACACTGCTCTTCATTCCATACAAGCTTGGGCGTCCTCAACTGGTTTCCGCTTCTCGACTGAAAAAACCAATGCTGTCGTTTTCTATCGCGACCTTAGACACTTGCGTAAGCAGTCCATCACCCTCTTCTATGGGTTCTTCCAAGATTAAATTCCTTGCCTCTACTAAATTCCTTGGCCTTATCTTTGATACCCACCTAAATTGGAAATCCCATGTTGCCACTCTGAAGGCTCGGTGCCTTCAGCGCATGAATGTCCTCAAGTCTGTGGCACGTGTTCATTGGGGTGCTGACCGATCTATGTTACTGCTCTTTTATAGATCCACCATTCTATCTGCCCTGGATTATGGTTGCCCGGTATATGGCACTGCCTCGGCATCCACATTGCAGACACTTAACTCCGTTCATCACCTTGGCATACGTATTAGCTCAGTAGCTTTCCGGTCCTCACGTGTGTACAGTGTGCTCAGTGAGGCTGGGGTCCTGCCATTAACGTATCATCGTCAGCTGGTTCAGCTGCGAACTGCCATCCGTCTCCAACAGGATCCCACATTGAAGGACCTTTTCCGTTCCCAATATTTTTGTGTTACTCCTACTACTACCTTGCCTTTTACCCTCTTATCCTGCCAATTACTCGCATCTTACAATATTCCAACAACTCATTCGCCCCTCCCCTGTATTTCAATTACCCCCTGGATCCTTAAACACCCTGAAGTTTGTTTCCATTTGACTGACCAAGTAGAGGCTGTGACTCCAGTCCAACGCCGTACCTTAGCATTACAACATCTTGATAGTCATGTTCCAGCTGCCTTCATCTACACTGATGGTTCGAAGGTTCCGGATGCCGTAGGTAGTGCAGCGGTTTCTGACCATGGTATCCATCAAAGCTCCCTACATCCTTGTTCCACCGTTTTCACTGCAGAGTTGTGGGCTATTCATGGTGCCCTGACCCTCATCTCTGCACTTCCAAACAATCCTTCTCACGTAGTTATCTGTAGTGAGTGACTCAAAAAGTGTGTTGCAAGCATTAGGAGAGTACGCCCCACGTGACCCATTGATCATCGATGTTATCCTGAAAATCCACGAATTAAAATGCAGCTCTCGATCCATCACCCTCTGTTGGATCCCCGCCCATGTAGGCATTGCGGGAAATGAACGTGCTGACGCCCTTGCTAAACAGGCCTGTCTAGGTGCTCCGGCATCCACTGTCCTCAGATCGGATGACCTAATTCCTGTAGTTCGACGGCATATTCATATGGAGGGATCAACCTTTGGGAGGTCACCTTCGTTCCATCAAAGACGACATTCACATGTGGCCCTCTTCACTCAGCCCCTGTCGCGCTGACCAAACCCTCTTAACTCGATTATGCATAGGACACACGAGACTCACTCATGGATATCTAATGACCACTCCCCGTAGTCCTCCGCCAGAATGTCACCATTGTCGCACAGTTCTTACTATCCCTCACATTTTATGCGTTTGTCCCATGTACGGCCCTGAAAGACGTTGCTTCTTGCGACACACCTCTTTAAAAGACATCCTTTCTGACTCAGATTCATTCTCATTCATAGCCATCCGCCATTTCTTAGCAGCTCTTAATCTCTACGATGAAATCTGACCAGTGACCTATATGACTTGACTTACTATCCCCCCGCCGACCACTAGCCTTATGAGGGCCTCGGCCCAGAGGGCTAGTTTAAATTAAACACGTCTTCAACAACAACAATCGTCTCTGTGGGTTCATTACCCCCACACAACTTCTTGCTTTATACAGGGGCATAGTGCACCCATGTATCGAGTACTGTTTGCATGTGTGGGGAGGTTCCACCCATCCAGCACTTCTAAAAAGGGTAGAGTCAAAAGCATTTTGTTTCATCAACTCCCCTCCTCTTACTAATTCCCCAAAATCTCTCTCTATGCGCCGCAATGTTGCATCTCTCTCACTCTTCTACCGGTATTATAATAATAAATGTTCTTCAGAGCTCTCTCATTGTGTATACCTCCAAACTTACGAAGAGTGGGTGGCACCCGCCTTTCTACATATTCCCCCACTTCTATTCTGTCCAACTCTCTAACCCAAAAGTGAACCGATTTGCCCAGTCTGTATTTTATTTAACAAGTAAATTCTGGAACTCTCTCCCTGTATCTGCCTTTCCCTCATCCTATTTGGGGTGCATCGATTATTGATTATTGATTATATATGTACAGTACTGTATGTATGTATATACTCAGGCACATACCCCATAGCTGTGGGTGGCCGACTCGAGACAGAGCCTGAACAGGGACAACATAACATAATACAAAAAAAAACATAATACAATTTCACACACATCTAGGTTGCCCAGGAGAAGATCTAGAGACCAAGGATCACTAAGGGCCTCCAGCACTCCCTCGGCCCCAGACCTCCCAGAGAGGTTCCGGTCTCAGCAGGCAGACACGCAGCGGACCACACCACAATGCCCGCCCACCTCATATCCAGGCATCACCCTTCATATACACCGGCTCCCTGGGCCAGGCGCCTGACGGACTATTATCTAGTCCAACTGGCGACCGACCCCCACTCCCAACGACAGATTTTAATTGAATATATTGATTATTGATTTATTTCACCATTGTAACCATTCTTAAGTCACTGTCCACTGCTTTCATGCATCGATTCGGACTACAGAAAATCACTGACTGATTGCATTTGGCCCTGTCTCAAGCACAAGTCAGCTGACTGATTGAGTGTGTGTGTGTGTTGTTGTGTATTTCATGAACCGCCCACCGTGACAACAACACTTTCTGTTGTGCGGTTTCAAATAGTTTTAGGACGAATTCAAGCCTGTGCCTTTAACAGTATGCCTGGGCTACACAGGGCGAGCTATGAGTGTACTTTTAACAGTACGCCCGGGCTCTGTGGGTCAAAATGTTTCTTATGGTTTTCAAAAGTGTTAAATTCAGTGAGCTTAAATACATCGACCTGGCATGTCCTTGCGCAGTGGTTATGATCTTCTAAGATTGGAGGAGTCTACGGTTGCATATCGGTCGGTAGTATAATTAGTTGCCTGACTGCATCAAGCAGTGCACATCTGCTGAATTCATTAAGAAGCAATTAAAGACCTTTATGTTTTAAAGATGTTATAATCTGGAAAATGGTGAAGTGACTGATGATTATTGAGTTTAAAAATCATAATTATTGTGCCAATAACTATGTTAATCATGTTATCAATATGTTAATATGGTTTTATTGAGCTTTTTTGTTCAATTGCCTGTGAATTTGTATGAAGAATGAATGCTCGTTTAAATGCTGTAAGTAAAACTAATATTATTATTATTATTATTATTATTATTATTATTATTATTATGATGGTGCCAAACTGCAAGATAAGATGCCTAGTGAAGAGCTGAGGAGACGGTTAGGTATCAAGAGTATCAGTGATAAGATGCATACTAGTAGGTTTGGACATGTGGAGAGGATGGATTAACTAAGGTGGGTGAAAAGATGCAAGTCCGTGAACGTGGAGGGAGCTGCACTGAGGGGTATACCAAGAAAAACGTGGGATCAGACCTTACGATCTGATCTTGAATCGAAAAACCTGATTAGTGAGGCAGCTCTGAACAAGGCTGCTTGGAGCGCCGCCAGTAAGACATGAGATCGGAACTGCACTTCGTGTGAAGCACTCGGTCTTTAAACTTATGAATGTATATATGTATCAAATTGTGTGAATTCAATTAGCATAAGCTTGCGCATCCACTGAATTCTCATGCTATCCTAAATATCAGTGTGTCAGAACCTTGGATTAAAGAACATCAAACAAAAAGTTGCTTAAAATAACTTAAATAAAGAGATAAGAGATACATACAGTTAAAAAAATAGATAATACTGTACAGTACTTTCTGTTCTTCCCTTTCTCACATAAACATTACGCTATTCATAGTGCAGTTGGGTCTGAGTACACGATTAGATTGATATCGAGTATTCGATAAATGGATATTAATTGTTGTCAGGTATTTAACCTTTAACTGTCTAGGTGGTATAATGGTTAGACTTTAGAGCATGTAAGTTCTGTATGTGGTGTCCTGGGTTCGAATCCCCGGACGATCATATGCTTTCATTACTTTCATTTGAGGGTTACCGGTACTGGTGTTAAGAATTATATTAATTTATACAGTAGTTACAAAATAGCTAACCATATTTTCTACAATATGAGAGTTATGATACCTGAGTGTGATTTGGTAGCCCGGTGGAGTCCATCCTGCTGGCTACGTTAACGGTGTTGCCCCAGATGTCATACTGAGGCTTCCTTGCTCCGATCACACCAGCCACCACAGGACCAATATTCATACCTGATAGTGAACAGGGAACTTGTTGTAAAAGTTGACGAGGATAGTTGTTGCAAGAGTTGTAGAAGAAATTGGTTGTAATGCAAGAGTTGACAAGGACATTTGTTAAAAAGAGTTAAAGAAGAAAGTTGTTGTAAGAGTAGAAGAAAGTTGTTGTAAGAGTTAAAGAGGAAAGTTACCTTTGGTGTCTTGGCCACACAGCTAGTAGTACCAACGAGCGCAACACCCACCATTTGTTGTAAGAGTTGAAAAGAAAAATTGTTATAAGAGTTGTCAAGAAATATTATCTTTTCCGAGGCTGAACTCTACTGTAGAAGTCTTTTGGTGCACGTCAATACAGTATAAATAAAGTATAAGATGCACAGCTCCAAATTATAATACGACAGCCACTGTAAGAATGGTAAAAAATTATGTTAAACAAGTAAATAAATAACTCTTTTTACATCTACAGTAACCTCCTATTCATCTACAATCCAATGGATTTTCAATACTTTGGAAAACTTAAAGGTGGCGGTGCATGGGTTGAGATAAATATGGAATAATAATCGCCAACCTGCACATAATTATCTTGCAAATTGCAATGGCACCGAAATTATTATTAACAATGGTATAAAGGATTTTGTGGATCGTCTATACTGGACCTGTGATGTCATAGTGACGTCACAAGAGTATCCTCATCCTGGACTGGATGGTGGACTTACACTCCTATGACGTCACATGTCCGGTGCAGACGATCCACAAAATTCTTTATAGTATTTTTAATAATTATTTTGGTGCCATTGCAATTTGCAAGATAATTTTGTGCAGGTTGGCAATTATTATTCCATGTTTATCTCAATCCATGCACCACCACCTTTAAAACCTTTTGATATACTGTACCGTCAACTGGGGTGAATTTGAGATTTTTATGTTTTTTTGTACCATCGAGTCCAGTTTTATCGAAGATCTTAAGCATTGTATGTGAGACTGCTCCAATAGTGTATCAAGTCATACCAGTAAAAAAATTTAAATGTCATTTATAAATTTAAAAATATATAAAAATATATAATATTGTATATAAATATAATAATATAAAATATATAACAAGTGGAGTGTATTAAATATCTAAGAGGAGTGATAAGCAGGGACGCAGGTGTGAAAATGGAGGCAAGACAGAGAGCACGTGAAGGAATGAAAGTTTTCGGAGCAATGGAAGTACTGTATGTGGAAGGTGAGAAATCTCTGAATGAAAGTTAAAAGTGCAATGTATCAAGGGATAGTTGTACTAACAGGTACAGACAGGCTGAGACATGGGCTCTAAAGGCACAAGAGAGAAGAAAGTTGGATGTGATGGAGATGACCTGCTTGAGGAGTATGTGTAGAGTGATGCATAGAGACAGATTGAGGAATGAAGAGGTACGTAGGAGAGTGGGACAGCAGGTACCCTTATTGGCCAGAGTGGACAGAAGGGTGCTGTGCTGGTATGGATATGAGATGAATGGCTTACAAAGAGAGTATATGAGTCAGATACAAGGGGAGATAGAGGGAGAGGAAGACCTCGGATGAGATTGAGAGATGGTGTAGTACAAGCATTGGAAGGTAGAGAGATGACTGTAGAACAGGCAAGAGAAGTGGTAATGAATAGGAATGAATGGAGAATGCTTGTGAATAGATGAGTGATAATGCAGTTGTAGGGAGAAGGGGCCAGGTGCCAGTTGGACTAGATAATAGTCCGTCAGGCTCCTGGCCCAGGGAGACAGTCTATCTTGTGAAGGGCCATGCCTGGAAGTAAGGTGGGAGGGCATTGTGGTGGTAAAGCTCCGTTGTGTCTGTCTGCTGAGACCAAACCTCTCCGGGAGGTCTGCGACCTGGGTATCTTAGCTGGGGACCCCACAAATGGACCTGGGTCTCTGGGTCTTCTCCTGGGCAATCTAGATGTGTGTGAGGCTTTTTTGTTTTGTTTTTGTGTTGAGTTGTGTCTATTCGGGCTCTGTCTTGAGTCAGCCACCACCAGCTGTGCGGTATGTGCCTGAGTACATACATAATTATAGGTGTCCGAATTCTTACCCAATCCGGGGTCATTTTGGACATGTGATCTGAATTCGGACATTCATAGAAAACAAAGGCATATGACTACTCTGAGATCCCAGTGTGACCTCAGACGTGTGTGGGGCTTTTTCGGTCATGTGTGGGGCTTTTTCGGTCATGTGTGAGGCTATTTTGGACTTGTGTGGGCTGTGAAAACCATATTATTTATTTTATCATATACTGTACAGTCAATCCTCCGGTAACATGCATTTTGGAAACGCGGTTTTTGTGGGACGCGGTACACCCCAATATTCCAAAATTTATACTAAAGCGGTCAACACTTACACAGACGCGGGGTATGGCCGGGCGCTAAACCTTTTAGAGAAAGAGTAAAGAGACAAGCGGAGTTAGCAAGACGAAATGAAAGAACAATTCGTACCAAACCTAGCCTAACCTAGCTTATAATTATATACTGTATAACCAGCGACAGTTGTCGTTGTTGTCTTGCTTTTGGTAAAAATTAGAAGTCTCTAGACCAAGGGTTCAGTTTTTATGATAAAAATAATTAGATCAGTAAGCTGGACGAAAGGCTAGAATTCAGTGTTTACTCCCGACTTTCGTCATTTACCGATGCTCATATCTCTGCAAATAAATGGCCTAACCAAGTTTTTATGCATACCAGAGGTAGATATGGTCATTGCCATGCAATGGGTGAAGACTAGAACACTACATTGTGTAGTTATTGTGTGACGTGAGAAATAAGACGGTGAGTTAGGCGGGAATTCCGAGCTTCGTCCGAATGCGGCGCCGCTCTGACTCTCTCTCTCTCTCTCTCTCTCTCTCTCTCTCTCTCTCTCTCTCTCTCTCTCTCTCTAAAAGAAATATTTACTCAGAGCCTCAGAGGTAAGAGTTGTTGCAATGGGCCAATCAACCCAATGCACCTCATTTTACGTTTATGCATGCAAATCACATATAACCTAACCTTCATAATGGAATTTATTATTATAACATAGGTTTCTATGGAGAAAAAGTGGACTTTGTGGAAACCCCCAGAACACCAAGGTACGGGCGGGTGCCCGACCCCGAAAGGGGTTGAAATAGGGGAGCTATCCCCCCGCCAAAGGCGGCTTTCTAGGGCCTTTCCTAGCTGATGCTGAGAGGATTGGGTTCTAGTCATGTGGTGATGGGCTGGTCTATCAGAGTGAGAACTGAGCGATCTCTGCCATACCCATAGCTTACTCTGACTGTTCCTTTAACTTATATATTTTCTAGATCTCAAGTGACGGCGTCTTTTCCGTGGATTGACCTCCCAATCTACCAAGATTGGAAGCCAAAGCGTCACATTTTTCCCTTGCCCCTCAACTTTCTCTTCATAATTGCTGAGGGGCACAGGGCCCTGGGTGGGGCTTTGGTTTCCCGTGCGTTTCCGCACCCTCCTCAGCTCCCCGCCATGGAGTGGCTTCGGTCACCCAGGCTTTATTGTGGTCGGCAGGAAGGGTTCTGTGGGGGCGCTCGGTTATGGCCTTGGAATTGCTCGGGGCCTTGGGGCTGTTCGGCCAGGCAGCTTGGGGAACAACAACAACAACAACAACAACACCAAGGTACCTTTAACATGTAAACATATGGGTTCATTAACGCGTTTTTTGGTAACACGGAACGTTGCCAGAACACATTAGCCGCGTTACCGGAGGATTGCCTGTATTTTTATTCTATCTATCTATTGCCCGACGCCGTGATCCCCGAAGGGGTGGCCACGAACGAACCGCCCCCATGCACCTGTCCCCAGTCAGTCGATGCCCCTCCCCCCAACCAGCACCGCACTCGTTCATATACTTCCTCACTCCATCCTTCCACCTCGCTCTCGTACACCCTCTTAGTCATTCTCTCGCTTTCCATACGTTCCATATGGCCGAACCATCTCAAGTTGTTCCTTTTCACACTTTCCAGCACATCTACCTCCACACCACACCTCCTTCTTACTTACTCATTAGTCTGTCTATCCCTCCATGTAACTCCGCACGCACTTCTTAAGTAATTCATTTCCACTGCTCTCACTCTTGGTCTGAGTCTCTCAACCAACGTCCATGCTTCGCTTCCGTAAGTCAGTGTCGGGATTACCACACTGTCATGCAAGGACTTCTTCACTTCCATACTGACCACCCTATTTCTTGTTACTACTTTCAGCGTTCCTACAACCCTCTTCCCCTGTTGTACCCTCTCCCGCACTTCTTCATCCATAGTCCCATCTTTACTCAACACACTTATTCTTATTGTATATGCTTTAATAATAGCATTATTCCTATCCTTCCCTCCCTCCCCATCTCTCTTATATCTCTCTGGCCCACTCTCTCCCCTCTCCCTCACTACTGGTATCTCCCTCTCTCATCCCTTCTGCTCTTTCTCCTCTCCTCTTATTTTTCTTTTTCTAATTAGATGGCCTTTCCCTTCATCTCGCTCCCCCACACTCTCTCCCTCCTTCTCTCCTCCCCTCCTCCCCTCTCTTTCTCCTCCCTTCTCTCTTTCTCCTCATTTTCCCTTCCCCCTCTCTCTCTTTCTCTCACTCACCCTGATTTCTTCCCCTCCCTATCTTTCTCCCTCTATGCTGCTTCTCCTCCCCTTTCCCTTCTTCACCACTTTCTCTCTTTGCATTACTAATTCTCTCTCTCTCTCTCTCTCTCTCTCTCTCTCTCTCTCTCTCTCTCTCTCTCTCTCTCTCTCTCTCTCTCTCTCTCTCTCTCTCTCTCTCTCTCTTCTCTCTCTCTCTCTCTCTCTCTCTCTCTCTCTCTCTCTCTCTCTCTCTCTCTCTCTCTCTCTCTCTCTCTCTCTCTCTCTCTCTCTCTCTCTCTCTCTCTCTCTCTCTCTCTCTCTCTCTCTCTCTCTCTCTCTCCACCACTTTCTGCTTGTGTTCTTTTCCATTTCCATTCATCCAGCTGTGCTTTCATTCTCCTGCCCAATAACTAGCCAATTCTCCACTTTGTTTTTTACGAAGGTGGAGGAGGTTATGTTTTTGTCTCTGTTTGTCTGCAAACAAGATAGCTCACAAAGTTATGAACACATATTCACGTAATTTAGTGGGCTGATAGGATATGCGCCAATATCGAGGTAGTCAACTATGGAACACACTTCCCAATTATATCAAGTCTTCATTCTCCATTAATGAATTAAAATATATAATCAAACATTACAGTACTTTATCATGCAATACACTCCAGTATAGAATACCAGTTTGAATTATACTACTTGACTAATAATTTCTTTAATTATTTATAATTTTACATTAAACATTTTGTTCTCTTCTTTGTAGTACTCATTGCTTATATTGTAAGTTTTTTGTTTAACTCATAGCTGCCGTGCATCATTAGTGACAGCATCAACATAAAACAAGGTGCCTGCTGGAAAGCATATACAGTACTGTACTTAGCAGGATCAGCTTATATAAATGACTGTACAGTATTATGTAAAACTATCGTTGTATATTTATGAGCTACATAAATTATTTTATGTATGGAAAGCCGCGAAGCGAGAGATTGACTAAGAGGGTGTACGAGAGCGAGGTGGAAGGACAGAGAGGGAGAGGTGCACCGAAGGAGAGGTGGAAGGATGGAGTGAGGAAGTATATGAATGAAGGCGGTGTTGGTTGGGAGGAGGGGCGTCGACTGACTGGGGACAGAGGTGCATGGGGGCGGTTCGTTCGTGGCCACCCCTTCGGAGATTACGGCGTCAGGCAATAGATAGATAGATAGATAAATTATTTGAATTGGAATTGGACTTGGAATTTAAGAAGTGATTCAGTTTAGGAAGTGACTGGTACAGGTCTCCCTCGATTTACAATTGGGTTACGTTCCTGAAAACCCGATCTTAAATTGAAAAATTGTATAGTGAATCCTAAAATTAATGGGGCAAATAGGGATGCGTTCTCGGACCAGCCAATTCCCAAACACAAACACCTAAAAACCTATACTAATATCGTAAATTGGGGCATCGGATAGTGAGGGAGACCTGTAGAGCGCATACCTCCGCCAGCGTAGGCGGCTCACAAAGTTATGAACCGATGTTCATAGAATTTGGTGGGCACATAGGATATGCACCATGAAGGAAGTGATTCAATTTAGGAGGCGATCGGTAGAGCACATACCTCCGCCAGCGTGACCAGCTCACAAAGTTATGAACCAATTCTCACAAAATTTGGTGGGCATATAGGATATTCAGCAAGGAAGAAGTGGCTCAATTTAGGAGGCGATCTGTAGAGCGCATACCTCTGCCAGTGTAGGCAGCTCACAGACTTATGAACCGATTCTCTCAATATTTGCTGGGATTGTAGGATATGCGGCAAGGAAGAAATTCTTCAATTTAGGAGGCGATCGTTATAGCGCATACCTCTACCAGCGTAAACAGAGGTAAGCGCTCTATTGAATGCCTCTCTAGTTTACACCAGTTTATGCAACCTGTTCTGTCTTTTAGTCTGTGCCTCATTTTCTTATAGTAACATCTACATCTATAATAGTTAGGGCTAGGATTCAAACCTATACAGGCAGGAGGTCTGTCACCTAACTACGGAGGTTCAAAGGAGGAATCTAGTACTTCTACCTGTGTTCCAACCCAACCTCAACTTGAGTGGGAGACAGACAGTCTTTTAATTGAAATCCGGCTCCCCTAAGCATGACAAGATGTTTATTTGATGACAAATACAATAGCTGGGGCTAGTATTTGAACCTATACAAGCAGGAGTTCTGTCACCAATACCACTACAGGTTAAAAGGAGGAATCTGGTACTTCTAACTGTGTTCCCCACCAACCCCCCACCCCCCAATATTTTGGATAAAATCTAAAAATCTTTGGCTAAATGAATTGAAAAATAATAGGCCTTATTTTCAGATACTGTACCTAAGTTTTGAAGAAATTGAGTATGGATAAACAAGTCTATGATACATAAAACCCGCAAGCCACTAACCAACTCTAAGCGTAAAGTTATTGTAAGAGTTGTCGTTGATGCAGGCCAACTTTTCCCTGAGGGCAAAGACGAGTTCGGCCAAGACGGACATGTAGTAGCTGGCCGACTCCTCCTTGTGGTCCAGGATCCTCATGTCCGGCATCAGGCCCACTGCTGCCATAAAGGTTGACCCCACTGTTTTGATTTTGTCCACTGATTTGAACCTTTCGTCATCGAGAAGCTGCAGAAGAATTAAACAGGTATGGTATCATTAAGCACTTGAGAATATGAACACCTAGAGAAACTTTTTATTGAAAGTTGATAATCAAACCTAATCGCTTCCACCAAAATTGACCTCACTATTTCTATTTTGTCCAACAATTTGAACCATTCTTCATTGAGCAGTTAGCAAAGATAAAACATTTACAGCAGTTATTAATAAAACGTGAACTAAAAAAATGTGCATGGTGCTGAAAAGATATATATCAGACCCAGAGCTATCATGAACGGTTTGGAGTTTGTCCAACAATTTGAATCAACCGTCGTCAAGAAGCCTGTTAAAACTTGAAATAGAAAACTGAAACTGGAGAAAATTCATATTGAACAATTAGGTTGATAATTATTCCCTTAAGCCCCACCTGAATTATAATTAATTGGCCTCTGAGGCCCAGCCAAATTTCGATTTTTCTTTTTCCTGAAAAGTAATGAAAGAATATATGCATAATAGCACTCACCAAGGTAATTTGGGGGTCCTGAGGGAAGGGTCACCATCATCGCTCTGTGGCGTGCACCTTTTCAAAACTCCCGGGCTGCTGGGTGGCAGCTGGCTGGGTGAGTGTGGCTGATGTATGATGTCTTCAATTTTCGAGGGAGAGTCTTTACACCACTTGAGCAACATATGTACCTCCACAATGCGTAAACTAACAAGAACACTCACTGAAAGTCATTGTGAGTGTTGGTAGTGTGTTATAAAGTGCGTAAACTCCAGTGTTTACAGTAGCAGTATCTGGCAAGCCTCGAGCACGTCCTGGTTGCCATGGTGATGGGCAACCATCTTGCCTTACCTTACCTTTTGATACCTTTTGATGTGTTCGCCACTCTTCTAGCGGCACCAAGGAGCGCGACGCCCCTCGTTTTGGGTGGTGATTAAACTACAGCTATTCACACAACACAATACCAGACATTTGGAAGCATGGTATCATCATCACATTCCCCAAACCCAACAAAGACCCCACGCTACCCTCTTCGCACCGCCCCATCACACTCCTTTGCTCCCCCTCCAAATTCATGGAACGCCTAGTATTACAACTAATTACACCTGACCTACCCCTAGCTCCAACACAACATGGCTTTAGGCCACTGCACTCCACAAACACTCTTCTCACAGACCTTACACAAAGAGCTTTTGACGGCATCAACTCAGCTAGACCACCACACAGATCACTATTAGCCACACTCGACATTAGTAAAGCCTTCGATGCCATCCCCCGCCACAACCTAACAAACAAAATCTACAACACAAACATGCACAACAACACAAAAAGGTGGCTGGCCAACTTCCTAGCAGGCAGATGTGCACACGTATCTTTTGCCGGTCAGTCATCTAAAATCAGAAACTTTCCAAACGGAGTAAAACAACACCCAGCACATGGTATCACACACAATTATTGTCCTCTCTCCCTCCCTGCCCACCCCGAACCAACTTCCAGAAGCACATCCATACTCATATCTCTCACCGATCCATCCACTCACTCACAGACAACACGCAGCTGCATGCACGACCTCCCGAAATCTATCCTTCCGAATCCTCCCTTCCTCGCAAGGACAGAGTCCACCTGGCCAGGCTGAGATGCGGACACCATCCAGCTCTCCTGAGCTATCAGAAGAGACTGGATGACTCCGTTGTCGACGCCTGCCCGGGATGTAACACAGCACCCCAGACCATTAAACACATCATAGAAGACTGCATTTCACACAACCACTTACGCCAACAACACAATCTACACTCAATGAGAGCTCTGTGGGAAAGCCCGATCGTGGCCATGGCCTTCCTCAGGGACTCGGGGCTGTTCGGCCAGGCAGCTTAGGGAACAACAACAACAACAACCCCCAAGGTACCTGCGCCGAGCTTATAGACGTTATCAGTTCTCGCGCAACCTCGAGATATGTTGCGAACACACGCTTGCCTATGTATTCCTAGAATGTGCATGCCTTCCACTCCCTTTGCTTCAACATCATCTGAGATATGATACTTCTTATTGGCCTCTGAGGTTCTTAGAAAGATGTTCAATGATGTAGGTACAGTACGCACAAAATGGGCTCTAGTGTGTACTAGAGGTTGCATTGGAGGCTGGAGACCGCTATGTTGGTGTTTTGATTGTCATGTGGATTGCTGTCACCTGGTGGCGATCAGGTTAACTATTACCAGCCTAATTTTTGTCACTTTCGGACTTTTCAATCTTCTTCCATTATAACATAAGTTTTTAGTGATGGAGGCTGTGTGTTTTAGCATAGTTTATCTATATGTCATTTTTCACTTAGGGACCTGCACTGCCTTAGTATTTTCCAAAAAAAAAAAATGAATTCTGTGTTACTAAGCTAAACATGTGTTTGACTTGGGCTAGGCATGTGGTTTTTTTTTAACTCCTTCTGTGAGTTCAGCCTTACTTTCTCATACTTCATGCCACTTTCTGAGGGCTCTTTTCCATCTTAAAGTTCCATTCCATGTCTAATCTGACTGGTTGGGGCACTTGTTTTACTCGTTCGGTGTGCGCACTGTTGCCTTGTCAGCTCAGGCCATTCCAATGCTTGGCCCACTGGCTGGTGTGCACACTGTTGCCATGTCGGTTCAGGAAATCCCAAGGATTTGCCAGCTGGTTGGAGTACACACTGATGCCTTGTAGGCTCAGGAAATCCAAGGTGATTTGCCAACTGGCTGGGGTGCTCGCACTCTGTTGGCTCAGAAAATTCCAAGGATTTGCCTACCGACTAGTTTGCATAGGAGGCCATGTACACTGCGTCGGTGCTGGTGCGGTGTGACGATTTATGTGTGGATCTGCGCATGCACGACGACTTAGAATTTCTCCCCTTTAAATAGGCCTTTCAAAACTGTCCAGCATGCCGTCTCATAGCTCAGTGATAACGGTTAGGGCTCACACCCAAGAAGTCTAGCGTTTGATGCCAGCACAATACAATATTTTTGTGCTTGTATTTTTATTATAGAAAATTAATCTAAGTTAGGTTAGATTATGTTATGTTAGTTAGGTTAGTCTAATAAAAATAATAAAATATATTTTGAAGAAAAAATAATCAAAGTCGTTGCGCATGCAAAGATCCACACGGCACCGCCGCACCACACCAGCACCGGCGCTCCCTACATGGCCTCCCGTATGCACACTGTTGCCAGGTGCGGCTCAGAAAATGCAAAGGTGCTCTACCAAGATTTGGGATTTGCTGACCTGGCAACAGTGTCGGTTCTGCTATTTCCCCAGTGGCTGGTCAGTCCGTCATGTGTGTGGGAGGCCCCGCTCTTGAGCGGTCTTCAGTGGCCCCACTCATGAGCGAAATTCACCCTGGCACTTTCTGATTTTTAGCGGATGTCTGTTACTACCCTGTGTACCCTTTGTCCTCCCACTCAGGCTGTGATTCCGCTCTAATAGCGTTACCTGCTCTTCAGGGCCTGTATTTACCTAGTTGTAGTATACAGGATTTGAGCTAAGCTCGTATTGTCCTGTCTCCATGACAACTTTTATCCAATCTAGTTTTAAACACAGACGTTCCTTGCCTTTACCGCCTCCTCCTCCAACCCATTCCAGCCACCAATACTCGTATATGGGAAGCTAAATTTCTTTACATCTTTACGGCAAATACCCTTCCTCAATTTATACTTATGTCCTCTTGTTCTTCCAGCATTTACGGCAAATACCCTTCCTCAATTTATACTTATGTCCTCTTGTTCTTCCAGCATCTATTACAAAAAGGTCATCACTATCCAATCGTTCCAACCCTCTCACACTTTTGTACATTGTGATCAAGTCTCCTCTCATTCTCCTTTCTTGTAGTGTAGGTAACTGCAGCTTTTCTAATCTTCTTTCATAAGGCAGTTCCTTCAAATCTGGGACCATCTTTGTGGCTATTCTTTGCATGCTTTCCAGTTTAGCAATGTATTTCTTCAGATGTGGAGACCATATTACTGCTGCGTACTATAATCTTGGCCTAATCATCGACACTATAATCTGTCTCAGCATCTCCTCGTCCATATAAGTAAAAGCTACCCTCATGTTCGTCAGTAGTCCATATCCTATTGATATGTTTTTCCGGTGACAAATCACTCTGTATAATTACTTCCAAATCTTTCTCTTCTTTTGCTGTGCTGATTTTCTTCCCTCCCAAGTTGTATTCCCATTTGGCTCTCCTTACACTGACTCTTATTTCTAGTATGTGGCACTTTTTTGCGTTGGCAGGGGTTTTCTGTTCCTTGGGCAGGCATCTATCTATCTATCTATCTATTGCCTGACGCCGTGATCTCCGAAGGGGTGGCCACGAACAAACCGCCCCCATGCACCTCTGTCCCCAGTCAGTCGACGCCCCTCCCCCCAACCAGCACCGCACTCGTTCATATACTTCCTCACTCCATCCTTCCACCTCTCTATTGGTCTACCTCTCCCTCTCTGTCCCTCCACCTCGCTCTCATACACCCTCTTAGTCATTCTCTCGCTTTCCATACGTTCCATATGGCCGAACCATCTCAAGTTGTTCCTTTTCACATTTTCCAGCACATCTACCTCCACACCACACCTCCTTCTTACTTACTCATTAGTCTGTCTATCCCTCCATGTAACTCCGCACGCACTTCTTAAGTAATTCATTTCCACTGCTCTCACTCTTGGTCTGAGTCTCTCAACCAACGTCCATGCTTCGCTTCCGTAAGTCAGTGTCGGGATTACCACACTGTCATGCAAGGACTTCTTCACTTCCATACTGACCACCCTATTTCTTGTTACTGCTTTAAGCGTTCCTACAACCCTCTTCCCCTGTTGTACCCTCTTCCGCACTTCTTCATCCATAGTCCCATCTTTACTCAACACACTGCCCAGATACTTAAAAGAGTTGACGATCTCCTGATGATGATAAACCATAAACTCCCTGCTGAAAAGCAAGGCTAGGGTGGGTGCCTCCCATACCATAAAAAAACACACACACGAACGCATGCTCAGCCTGCCACCATAGTATGACTCTCACTTTCTGTGGCTAGGCTCGTGGGCTAGACTACTTTCGCTTTCACTCTTCCACTGTTACCGGTAACGCATATTATTTTGGTTACGATTATTGTACTGTATTGCGAGTGTCACTGTTACTTATATTATGCGATAATTTATAGACAGCTTGTAAGTGTTCAAGGGTGTGGTAGTCCCTGAAACACTGTGGCAAACAGCGCCACATCACAGTCTGGGGAGGTGGAGGTGGAGGTACGAGACATCGACCAAGACGCCGAGACACCACGAGCAACAGGAACAATGAGTGTCTCCTCTTCCATTTCTCCTATCTCCTCCAGTGTTGGCTGGTAATCCTCCTCAGCTCTTCATCAGATGATTTGGTATCATTATCCTCGTAATAAAAAACAACGATATCGCCTCCTCAACACTCACTTCATGGTGTGAGGCACGGCGTCCAGAGCTTTGGCGGTTGGACATGGTGTGTCACTCGCGAGGGAAATCATGTACTTACGCACCACGCCTCATGCACCCTCACGCCTGCCCGGCCGTATTTGTGGAGTTGCCAACTACAGTACTGATTTTGTTGCGCGGCATCCTAAAGTAGTTCTCATATGAATATCAACCCTCTACAAGCCCTATAACGGGTAAATAAGGGCGAAAATAGCCGTTGATACGGTATCGATGCTGGGGCTGAGCGTTACATACAAAGCCGTCGGTTCAGTTTTGACGCTGGGGCTGGAGGGGTTAATAACCCATGGAGCCAGGGTGTTCTTTGTAAAGGACAGTCAGAGCTAGTACCGCATAGTCCGGTTGACCTCTGTAAAGGACAGAGCTCTTTTTCATGCTTTAAACCTCGCACGCTTGAAAGCTTTGTCTATCAAGGAGTACGCCACGCCAACACACCTCAACCACAGTCAGGCTCAGTCTTTATTCTGCTGCCGGCTTGGAACAACAGCCGTCCACAAGTTTTGCGGCGTTCTAACCCATTCACTCGCAAGCACTGCACAATGACATAAGAATGGTTACAATAGTAAAATAAATCAATATACAATACATGACATTATTATAATAATGACGATAACAGCTGTGATTAGTGACTACAATTGCCTACCCGAAGCAATGTGAGTTGCGAGAGAATTAGTGCGTACAAGCCAAGGTCATAATGCGTGCAAACGTTTGGACGCGGCGTGGTTCTGGCTGAAAAGTTACCTCTATTCATCACATAATCACCAAACAACCACTTGTTGCAGAGGGTTCTAGTCTTCGACAATCACAAGACGAAGGTTTGGGTTACTTTTAGACAAGCTATTTATGCTGGTTAGGTCATTCCATTGTGGAGATACTACGAGTTGAAAACACAGCAAATTGCCGAAAACCCCCTGGACAGAGGAGGCGCGAAAGTTGGTGAAAAGATGCAAGTCCGAGGAGTAGACCAAGAAAGACATATGATCAAACCTTACGATCTAATCTTGAACCAAAAAACCTGACAAGTGGGGCAGCTCGCCGCCATTAGGATGTGAGACCGGAACCGCACTTAGTGTGGAGCACTCGGTCTTTATATTTATGTATGTATTTATGTTGTTCCACCACCAGAACTTTTTGTCTGGGTGGCCCCTTTGTTTTTCCACAGACTGTGTGGCATCAAGGAGCCTGCATTCTATATATTAAGTCCCATTTGCTATCAACGTAAGCTGGCCTAGCACCAGTGGCATTTCTAGCACTCAAAAAGTGGGGGGGCCACTTTAAGGCCAAGGTAAATGTGGGGGGGCTAAAGGTGGTGGGTGGCGAGCGAAGCGAGCCTCTCCAGCTGGGGGGTCTGGGGGTGCACTGTAAGCCCCCCAGGACATTTTTGGAAAAATAAGCAGTTTTAGGTGCATTTTGAGGCCTACAGAGGCATATTAGATGATATTCAGCTTAGCAGTAATGGCAAAATGATAGAGGAAGACCATGACCTTGGCTAAAAAATAAGGCTTTATAAGAGAGCATTATGGGATGTAGAACATAAAAAAATCTGCAAGTCCCAGATTAATGTACTTTGTCTAGGAATGTGAAAATTCAAGCTCATAGCTCACACACATTTATTGTATAAAAAAGGCACTCCACACTAAGCTTGATGACAAATTATGAACATGGGATAATTTAGTAACAGTCTCTACGTTTCCAACGTAGGGCTTATGATCTCAGCCGCTACCACAGCGGGCTGATTTATCGGTACTCACGCGAAGTAACCAAATAATCTCTAGAGTGGCACCTCAATTCACTACAGTAAACTTCCGTTAATCCGAAGGGCAGCGGACCGGCTCTCGTTCGGATTAGTGGATTTTTCGGATTATCGGACTTTACCCCTATGAACCTGTGTATGACGAAAACATTGAGACATTAGGCCACCCAAATGACACAATGGTGCACACACACATATCATATGTTCATGAAATCACTTCAAAAGTTTACCATTGTCATTATAGCCTATTAACTACTTCAAAACATTCAGATTAATGGTCAAAGGAATCTGCTGATATAAACGTCTTCTTCTTCTTCCGTCTACTAGCGAGTTTGTCTTGCTCTTGAAGATCAGATGTGGTTCGGGAAGTAATGACTTAACAACGGCACTTCCCTGAGAGGTTCTTGTAATTTTCCTTTTGTGATTTTCCTTTTGTGACGTGCTCTGTTATATTATATTGTATTGAAAGCACCCTTGTCTTGTTGTCTTGAAAGCACCCTTGGGATGCTCCGATCACTGAACTATAAATAGTAGCGTATCGGAACATCCAAAGGTGCGTTTTCAAGCTCAAGACTAATACGTCCAAAGGTGCGTTTTCAAGCTCAAGACTGAATGCGCTTGCAGAAAATGCGGTGCAAGCCAGTAGCGCATCGGAGCGTCCCAAGGATGCGTTCAAGAGCAAAACAAACTCTCTAGCAGACGATGTGGAAGAAGAAGAAGACGAAGGTGTTTACGATTATATCAGTAGCTTCCTTTGACCATTAATCTGAATGTTTTGAAGTAGATAATAGGCTACAATGACAATGGTAAACTTTTAAAGTGAATTCATGAACATATGATATGTGTGTGCTCCATTATGTGTCATTTGAGTGGCCTAATGCCTCAAAAAGGGGACTTTGGGACTTCTTGAAAGGTGCGTTTTCAAGCTCAAGACTGAATGCGCTTGCAGAAAATGCGGTGCAAGCCAGTAGCGCATCGGAGCGTCCCAAGGATGCGTTCAAGAGCAAAACAAACTCTCTAGCAGACGATGTGGAAGAAGAAGAAGACGAAGGTGTTTACGATTATATCAGTAGCTTCCTTTGACCATTAATCTGAATGTTTTGAAGTAGATAATAGGCTACAATGACAATGGTAAACTTTTAAAGTGAATTCATGAACATATGATATGTGTGTGTTCCATTATGTGTCATTTGAGTGGCCTAATGCCTCAAAAAGGGGACTTTGGGACTTCTTGAAATTCGGACCATCGGGTGAATTCGGATTTGGCCTCAAATTGAAAAATTCGGACTATTGGGAGATTCGAATCATCGGTCGTCGGATTAACGGACTTTTACTGTACTAGGCACGTTGTACACACTCCGAGACGACTAAGAAGGAAGAGAAAGCGAAGGAGAGAAAGAATTGTTATAGTTACCCATTTAATCTAGCTGCTCTCCTCTAAGCCATGCTCCATGTTCTATGAGCCTGCGCCAGGACCTGCCAAAGTATCAGTCACTTCGCGCCCACCGTCGATGTCACACGCCTTTCGTATCTGCGCTTCGCGAGTGCCTGCTTTGCGTCCCCTTCGCTTCAACTATTAGTGAGTGTGAGCCTTTTCAGGCTGTTGAGGTTTTAGAAGGATGTTCAGTGATGTAGGCAGCACTTTATACGGATTTATGGCGTGTTTAATGGGTGTGCGCGTAGTGCTGGAGACGTGTTTATTTATTTGTTTTCTTCGGGGGGGGTTTGGTCCGCGACGCCGCGTAGCGGTCGTTGTGTATCGATTCTACCCTCGCTTTTCGGGTTCATGTTCACTTTAACTACCCTTAACATAACTTGGGGGGGGGAGATGCTTCCCGCGGGATGCATTGTGTTTCTTTCCCTTTGTGCCTTTTTGTTTTATTGTTTTTTCATATGACTACGTGTCGATGTTTTACAAGACTTGAGCATGAGGTTTCTCTGGATTCTGCTTTTGTGTGAGCATAGGCCACACAGCCTTTATTCTCTCACAAACATGCTGCTTTGGTCTCAACTGACCTTTAGCCCTTCTGACTTGTTTATTAAACCTGTCCATAGTTGGTGGTCTTGTATTTCGTTCGCCTGGTTCACGCTTTTGTCAGGTCCTTTTCGTTTCCCTGGGCCTACTTGGCTCGTGGATACGTGGTTCTGGGGAAAATGTCGGTCAAACCCTAGGCTATCCTCCTTTTATTTTATTAATTTAACGTAATTGTGGGGCTTCTCGGGCAGTGTTTAGCTTTGTTACTAGGTTTTTTCACTCAGGGATTGACGCTGCCCTAGTGTTTTCTCTTTTATGTGAATTGTGTAACTAGGCTAGGCCTGTTTTTTAACTTGAGCTGACCACCGTCGGATTGGGCCACACAGTCCTGTCCTTCTGTTTTCCTCTTGTCTCAACTGACTTGCTGGTTGGTCTTCTACGCTCTTGTTAAAATTCTCATTATATTGTGTGTTTAAGCTCATCGGTTTTTTGCCTTGAGCTGCCCGCCGTTGGAATGGTCCACACAGGTCCCTTCCTTCTGACTTCCTTTTGTCTCAACTGACTGGGAGGTCTCGGTCTCGTAGCTCTCGGTTAAATTCTCGTTTTTCTTACATTTTACATGTTTCTGTTCTTCCCCTGCCTGTGGTTACTTGATCACAATAAGGGGGGGGATGTCTGGAAACTGTACGCGATAGGGGCCCCGCTCACAGGGAGGATATGCTTGGACAAGTTGACTCGATTTTCGTGTTTACTCACGTTTTTTCGCCACACAGGCAAGGGTCTTCTGGTGTCCTCAGCTCCTTCATCTTTTTAAATCCGCCCTACAAGCGCCTTTATCTTTTTTATGTGCCCTGTGCCTTGTCAAGGCCTAGGCCACATAGCTTTTTCACTTGACTTGGTTTATGCGCCCTGTTCTGCGCCCTGTTCTGCCCCCTATTTCATGTACCTGGACAGGGCCCCTTGGACAACGGCTGATTGGCTGTTTTCCTATCCCTTATGTCCTGTTCCTTGTGTCCTCCTTCTGTACCTGGTTCCCGCCCTACAGACGGCCTCCTTGTATACTGGGTGGACCCAAGGACCACCTGAAAAGTCCTAGGACTCGACCCAAAGTGGCGATGTCCTGTGTGTTTTGGATTCCCTCCCCGCCCCTATTTAAACTTATAGGGTACTGTTGGGTTGCTCACACTTGACCTTTTCCTTCCAGCTGGTGCCCGCTCTACTGCCGGCTGTCCCTACGGCGCCGCCACTTCGCCACCTCCTCCCTCCGCTCTCACAGAGGGTTCTCAGGTATTTCGGATGGGACAAATTTCCCCAAAATTTGGTTTGGACCTGTTCCCAGGGTTGGGCCTCGCTAAGGGGCTTGTCCCAGCCCTGGTGTTGAGGGTCTCCGGTGTGGGTGGTTTTTATTTGACTTTCCTGTTATACTTGCTACTTAGCTTCTTACTGGATATTGTCTTACTGAGTATTACATGCTGATTTGGCTATACTGCCTCATATTGCCTGTCTCACCTCCACTGGTGGGTAATGCTTCCCCCATTTTTCAGTGCTGTGATGCCGGCTCCTCCCTGCTCTCGGCCGACATGTCATGCCCTATACCTTGTCAAGGCCTAGGCCACATAGCTTTTTCACTTGACTTGGTTTTCAGCGCCCTGTTCTGCCACCTTTTTTCATTGTACCTGGACAGGACTCCTTGGACAACAGCTGCTTGGCTGTTTCCTCTCCCTTGTGTCCTCCTTCGGTACCTAGTTTCCGCCCTACAGGCGGCATCCTAGTATACTAGGTGGCCCCCAGGACCTCCTGAAAAGTCCTAGGACTCGACCCAAAGTGGCGATTGTCCTGTGTGTATTGGATTCCCTCCCCTTCCCTATTTCCACTAATAGGGTTCTGTTGGGTTGCTCACACTTGACCTTTTTCCTTCCTGCTGGTGCCCGCTCTCCTGCCGGCGAAACCTCCACCGCTTCGCCCCCTCCTGCCTCTGCTCTCCCGGAGGGTTCTCAGGTATTTTGGGTGGGGTCTTTTTTCCCCAAAGGACTTGGACCTGTTTACCAGGGTTGGGTCTTGCCAAATGGGCTTGTCCCAGCCCTGGTGTTTGTGGTCTACTGTGTGGGTGTCTTTTAATTGACTTTCCTTGCTACTTGGCGTCTTCCTGGATATTGTCTTACTTGGGTTTCAACTGCTATTTTGGCTCTACTGCCTCATACTTTTCCCCTGTCTCACCTCCACTGGTGTGTGATGCTCCCCCCCATTTTTCGGTGCCGTACTGACGGCTCCTCCCTGCTTCCGCCTGACATGCTTTCGGTCGGGGGTGCTGCCTCCGCACGGCCTGCTACGCCAAGGATATCTACGACCCCCGCCGATGTGATGTTTGTCTCTCCGCCCTTCACCTCCTGGACGCACCCTGCTTCGGAGGAAGGCCGACGGGCCTAGATCGCCTCACAGGCGAGGGTCTCCTGGTGTCCTCTGGCTCTTCATCTTTTCTAGAATTCCGCTATACAAGCAAATTTTCTACTTTTTGATGTAACCTGTATATCTGTATCTGGGAATCGGCCACATCACCTTTTTTCTCGGTTATTGATGGAGTTGGTGCCCTGTCTCAGTTTGAATGTACATATGGTCCTGGATATGGCTACTTGGCTGATTTCCTATCCTCTGTGTCCTCCTGTGCTTCGTTTCCGCCCTACAGATGGCCTTCTAGTGTACTAGGTGGAGTCAGGGACCTGTTGCCTAGTCCCAGGACTCTGCTCGCGTGGCGATTGTCCTGTGTGTCTTGGATTCCCCCTCCTATTTGTACCACTTAGGTGTCGGGTAGCTCACACTTGACTTTTTACTGCCAGGGGGTTTCGGCCTTGACTCCGCGTTGTGTTTACATGCGTTTTCCGCCAAACAGGCAGGGTGTCCTCTGCCTCTTCCTCTTTCTATAGAACCTCGCTCCACAAGTGGGTTTTATAGTCTTGGATGTACCCTGTGCCCTGTATCTGTCACCAGGAATCGGCCACGTGTCTTTTTCCTCTGGTTCTTTATGCCCTTTGCATTCATATGCACCCAGGGACCGGCTGCTTCGCTGGGTTGCCCCCCCTTGATGTGTCCTCTGTTAATTTCCTTCTGTGCCTCGAATCCGCTCCACAGGTGGCCTCTTGCTCCTAGATCGCCACAGAGCCTCGCTGACAGGTCCCAGGCCTCCGCTCACGTGGCGTTGGTCCTGTGTGTATTGGATTCCCACCTTTCTTCATTGACCTTTTACCGTCCATCCCCACCGTGGCCTCCACTTTTGTGTCTGGCCTGCTGCTCCGCTCCTCGGACTTCACTGGGTTCTTCAGCCCTACGTTGCATTCGCTTTTCCTGCCCGGTCCAGGACGTTCGTCACCCATTGCCGTCGACTGGTTCGGGTGGTTTCTCTGCTAGTCAGCCCCTGCCGACGTCCACAGCCACCTCCTCCTGCCGGCCCTTTTAAGTCCGGGACTGACGTTCCTGGGGGTGGCTTGGCAGGAGGCTTTCTTGCTTGTGCTAAGCGATACATGCTCCGCACAATGGGAGGTCGTGGCGAAGCCCTCGTCGTCCTCCTCCAACCATGCGAGTGGTGGTCCGTCGCCAGCAAGGAGCCCTGGGGCTTGGGCTATGGGACGGGCTATGGGACGGGCCGCGGGGGGCGTTGTATACTGTACGCTCCTCCCGTGGCCGTTCGTACCCGGTTTGCCGTTCCGTCCTGTGGGTGGACTATGCTGGCAAGTTCCGGGACCCTTGTCCTCCGCTGCCTTGCTCGGACGGGAGGGGGAAAGGCCGGAGTGTGAGGCCCGCTCTCCGTTTTCATCAGGACGGCCAGGTGGACGGGGGTTTGGCCATGGTAGTTCCTTTCTCCATGACAACTTAAGGGAGGCTATGCTCCACACAATGCGTAGCTCCTCCTGGCCCATACCCTCTCCCCTCAACCGGCCGTCTCATTGACTTGGTGGTGGGCCTGACGCAAAGCGCCCGCACCGGCTTCTCCCGCCCCCACTTCCTGCGCTAGCCACGCCGGTCGTGGGCACGACGGGGTATAGTAGGGTCTGGCCTGGAGGTGGAGGTCTCAACCTCCTCTTGGGCGCCCTCCCCGTCATCGACGCAGTGTCTCAGGAGGTGGCCCAGGTACTCCGGTCCATGTATGGGGGAGGTGCCGTCGCGATAACAGCTCCACACATTGTGTCCTGGACACACTCGCTGTAGTCGTCCGTGTCACAGGCCTGGGGTTCACCATCGCTATTTCACATGGCGGTCCTCCAACCTTCACACTGGGAACCATGGAACCTCCACTGTGCTCCTGTTCCCCCGGGTTGGGTGTCCACGTCAACACTTGTCGTGTTCTGCCCGTTCTCGTTCACGAACGTGTTCTGGGTGTTTTCCTGGCTGGGATCTTTACCTTGGGCGGCACTGACCGTGCCTTTAGGCCAGCTCGGACTCGACTACCTTGTTCTACTGGTCCCCTAACACTTCCCTGTATCGCCCCCCCATTTACTTGCTGTGGCCGGTACCGCGCTTGCTACATATGAGACTATCACACTGGGTCGCTCGGGGCTCGCTCGCAGCAGCGGTGCCCTGGCCTGCTCCCCCGGCGGCCATCTGGATAGCCACAGATACGTCGTGTGAGGGGGGTGGGGCTCCCGATCTAACATGGGTCTTCGCCACCACGGCAAGTGGTCAGAGCTCTTCGCTTTCGCGTCCGGGCCATGATCCTGTTGGTACCGTTCTTCTTCCTGCGAGATCGCTGTCTAGCCTGGCGGGCTTGTCGGTGGCCTTTCGGTTGGTCTTCTTATCCGCTGATGCCTTCGGCACGGACTGGAGTGGGTGACAGTCGGTGTCCACATTGCCTCCGCCCGTCGCACTCCTCATGTGCTACGTCCTCCACGGGCTGGGATTTTTCTGGCGCGGGGTTTGGTTGATCGCGCCCATGTGGCCAGCCCGTGCTTGGTACGCTCCGCTATACATACGTGTACTGGGTTCCCGTCATTTGTCCGTTCACATGCATTGTAATGGCTCAGACGGGTTGCTTTTCGGTAGTTGGGGTGTACTGTAGGACGATCAGGTCCCACCTCACCACTGCCCCGCCCAGTCGTCACTGTGGATGATGTTGGTGTGGTGCTAACCGTGCCTCAGCACGATTCGCCGGAGTCCCCCCCCCCCCCCCCCCCCGCTGCACTTGCTCCTGCAGTCTCGGTTACCGCACCAGCCTTAACAGTGTTCCAAAGAGACTGCACCTTCACAAGACTCTCCTGTCGGTTAGACAATTGGCCTATGGAACACTAAAGTCCTGCCCCACCGCTGCTCCAACATGTAAATCTGTTGCCGCCGCAAGTGTGTTGCCAAACGGCTGAAACAATGGTCTCCGGCTTCCTCTTGGGCCGGATTGGGGCCCTAGGGACCTTGTTGGCATTTGTGTCATAAATGTTTGTGTGGCTGGGTGGTTGCCGCCTTTTGACCTCGGCTTGGCTGATATGCTTAGTCGGCGCTGGCTGATGTCTCCGTGGGGGGCTTCAGTCATCTTGGATTGGGTTCCCTAACTGGCTCCGTGACGCTGGGTAGTGAGCACACAGCTCCCTCGGTTGCGTTTGTGTTCCGTTCCCTTCATCACTGGTTTGGGACACTCGCCGGCATGTACGGTCCTACATCTTTTGAGGCCGCCTGCCCGCTCTTGGGGTACCATTAGAGGCCTTGACGTGGCTGGTGCTCCCTCACAAGGGGTGTCACCTTTCTGAAGACCTGCTTTAGGCTCCGTCCGGCTCCAAACCATAGCCAGGGCCCCTTCCCTCAGGTTCGTCACTTTGACCCCTTCTGTTCGTTTTGTAGACTCGTATGGAACTTATGCTATGCCAGATTCACGCCCTGTTGCTTCTGTGTGTGCCTCTGTGCCGGGACGGGCTTCGGTGTGCACATACCTCTCCATGCCCACGGCCAGGCTTCATATGCCTTGGGTCGCGTTCCATCAACGTGTCCCCTGCTTCGTCATCCATCCTGCTTCTCTTCCTGCTGTCTTCGTCCCATACTGTATTTTCTTCCTTTCCCTGACAAAGGGGGGGGGGGGATTTTTTTTTTTTTTTTTTTTTTTTTTTTTTTGTATGCTTGTACAAAACCTTTCTTTCAATACATGTCTGTTTGGTATGGAGGATGTCGCTCTTACGGTTTTTACATTATGACTACACTGTCTACGGGTTTTACCTTGGTATGCTTATTCCGCATACCCATGTCTTGTACATGACGAATGTCGGATGATGTCGTCAGCCGGCTATTCCGTGCCATTTTGTTTTGTAAACACTTAACACCTGCCTTCACTTACGGTTTTCACTCTTACACTTTTTCTGTTCTGACTCCACTGTCTCCGGGTTCTGTGTTGGTATACTTATGCCTCCTACCCGTGTCATGTACCTCCAGTGTCGTCTGATGGCGTCCGCCTGCTATGCCGTGCCTTGTGTTTTTGTGAATACTTTCCACTTGGCTTCACTTTAGGATTTCGCTCTTCCAGTTTTTACTTTCTGACTCCACTGTCTACGGGTTTTGTGTTGGTATGCTTCTGCCTCCTACCCATGTCGTGTAACTACAGAGTGTCATGTGGTGACGTCCACCGTCTCCTGTGTCTCTTCCTCCCGTACTGTATTTTCTTCCTTTCCCTACAACAGGGGGGGGGGGGTTTGTATGCTTGTACAAAGACTTTCTCTTTCAATACTTGTCTGAACAGTACTGTCTGTTTAGTGTTACAGATGTAACTCTTAAGGTTTATTACATTTGGACTATACTGTCTATGGGTTTTTGTATTGGTATGCCTATGCCTCATACCCATGTCTTGTACATAAGAGTGTCTTCGGAGGTCATCCACATGCTGTGCCGTGCTGTTTGTTATTGTACTACTTTACAATTGACTTCACCTTTCCCATGTTGGTGTGCCATTCCAAGGTCGATATGACCTCTTCCTTTACCTGCCTGTGCATTTTAGACCCTAGACTGATACACTTGTAACATGTACTTTCTTAATATGCACCGTACTGTTACGCTCTTTTTCCTATAAACTGATTTGTTTATTTGTGTCTTTTCTTGGTCATCTACTTTTGCTATGGCTTGGGGTTTTTAAGGTTGCTTGGATGTCCGCCTCCAATTTGGGATTCAAGCCCTACGTTGGAAACGTAGAGACTGCTACTAAATTGGGAGGTTTGACGACCTCCCTTATAACCAAATAAGGAAAACCTCTTATTTGGTAGCAGTCTCGGAGTATCCAACGACAGAGTATCCCGCCCTCATGCCGATCCCCTGCCCATCCAATCTAAACTGATTACTTGATACCTCGATACTTTGGCAGGTCCTGGCGCAGGCTCATAGAACATGGAGCATGGCTTAGAGGAGAGCAGCTAGATTAAATGGGTAACTATAACAATTCTTTCTCTCCTTCGCTTTCTCTTCCTTCTTAGTCGTCTCGGAGTGTGTACAACGTGCCTAGTAGTGAATTGAGGGGCAACTCTAGAGATTATTTGGTTACTTCGCGTGAGTACCGATAAATCGGCCCACTGTGGTAGCGGCTGAGATCATAAGCCCTACGTTGGATACTCCGAGACTGCTACCAAATAAGAGGTTTTCCTTATTTGGTTATAAGGGAGGTTGTCAAACCTCCCAATATGCCAGTGTTTTACATTGTACAGTCAGAAAAATAAGTGATGCCTTTGCACCAAATATCAACAATAAAAAAATAGTGAAGGTATTCAACAATAATTTAACTTTACTCACAAGTATGATTCTATACATTCATATCTTATTCAACATCAGACAGGTATTAATATAACATAGAGCGAGCCAAATATATAAATAACAGCTATATATTTGGCCACTGTACGTTAGCAAAAAAAAAAAAAAATTCTGACCTCACATGCATTGAATATTATGTAGATGAATAAAGTTTCCTGATATGGGCATGAAACTGCTATATAACATTGGTTTCATAGCCTATATTAAATCCAAGTAGTGGTAATTACAGTACTGTATATTGTTTCAGTAGCAATACATTTAGTGTAGCTTAATCCTACGATTATCGTGTCGGCTATCAAACTCATCAACAAAACTCTCCAAATTAATCCCCTCAGCCCGAGCACTTTCAATCGATAGTAGAGCGATGTTACTCAATCTGTCACTGGTCATAGAATTTCTGAGAAATGTTTTCACTAATTTCATTTTTGAAAAACTTCTTTCACATGAAGAGTTACAGATATGAACAATAGTTTGTACAAACAAATGTTCCTCGTTATTTTTTACATTTGTATTGCCTTTTAGAGCCTTTATTATTATTTCCCATACCTTTGTATTGCTTTTATCTTGCTTTATTTCCTCTACTAACTTATTTTCATGTTCTTCTTTAGCCTGTACGTTTATCATTACCTGTACTTTATTCTTCTGCCTTTTGTAAGCCTCAAAATGTTATTCTTTCACCTCTAAAATGTTTTCCTTTCTTTTTCCCTTTGTTTACCTTGCGTCGCTAGTAACATTCGAGTCTGCGTGAATACAATCACTATAATAATAATAAACATTGAATAATTTAGAATAATATTATATTATACTAACACTAATTAACAATATCAGAAACTGTAAAGTAATATTATATTCATGTCGTCATGAAGGAAAACGGAGATGGCAGGCGAAAGACTAGGGATAACTATAATGTTTTATTTCTTTATGGTGATACGAGGTCTTGGTTAGTTGGTTACATGTTATGAACTTATGATGATGTTACATAATACCTTGGGTAATGGTTAAAGCCCAATTATCATTACATTATCCATTGTGTTTATTATCAAAGAGTCAAAATGCCATTACCAGTTTTACCACATTATAATATTAGATGTAGGAATATAAACTGGGGGGGCCAGCCCAGGGGGCCAACCCAAATTCTGGGGGGGCCATGGCCACCCCCCTGGCCCCCCTTTAGAAACGCCACTGCCTAGCACCCACACTTCTTTCAATTTCCATTATTTCTTCCAATGTCTCTGTACTCCTCTTTTTATAACAACCATACTTTCTTTTTTGGCAAATGTACTTTCTTTCTTACAGGAGCTGAAGAAGTCTTCTTGTTCTATTTGCTGCAATTCCTCGTTGTTAACCCGTTCGGTAGCGTAGGATACAGTAACAAAAGTCACCCCCAGTCTCAAGCAATGTGGCAAAAATGGCAGGAGAGACCACCTTTCCACCTCAAGAGATGAGGCAAGACTGGCTCTCTCACCCTTCAGTGGGTCTTATATAAGCTGAGAAGTGTTGCCATATCTAGAGCAGTGCTCAAACAGTCGTGGTACCAGTTACAGGCTTGTACGGGCAGTTACAAGGAAAGTACATTACTGGCGGCGGGTGCCCAACCCCGAAAGGGGTTGAAATAGGGGAGCTATCCCCCCGCCAAAGGTGGCTTTCTAGGGCCTTTCCTAGCTGATGCTGAGAGGATTGGGTTCTAGTCATGTGGTGATGGGCTGGTCTATCAGAGTAAGAACTGAGCGATCTCTGCCATACCCATAGCTTACTCTGACTGTTCCTTTTACTTATATATTTTCTAGATCTCTTCCGTGGATTGACCTCCCAATCTACCAAGATTGGAAGCCAAAGCGTCACATCTCTCCTTTGCCCCTCAACTTTCTCTTCATAATTGCTGAGGGGCACAGGGCCCTGGGTGGGGCTTTGGTTTCCCGGGCATTTCCGCACCCTCCTCAGCTCCCCGCCATGGAGTGGCTTCGGTCACCCAGGCTTTATTGTGGTCGGCAGGGAGGGTTCTGATGGGGGCACTCAGTTATGGCCTTGGCCTTGCTCGGGGCCTTGGGGCTGTTCAGCCAGGCAGCTTGGGGAACAACAACAACAACTGACGGTTCGCCGTCGCTGGGACTGGGGAGTTAATTATCTACAGTACTGACGGCGAAGCCGTCGCTGGTATTGGAGGGGTTAACAGTCTTGGCTCGGAGATTGTCATAGATGTGGGTGTACAGTAGTAGAATTTGTTTACATTGCATATCAGTTCTTGGTCAAGCAGCTGTACCAGAGATGTTGCGTTGGGGGGCAAAAAGAGAACTTTAAGATTTGGATGGATGTCGTACAAGTAGGCAAGGTGGCATGGGGAATCACTCGGAGAATTTTGAAAGGCTATTTAACCCACGAAATCCGGGGGGGCTCATATGATCCCGATCGCTATGTCCGGGGCCCTTTTGGTACAGGCAAACTTCATAATTCAGTAACTACTGATTGAGACCACCTAGAGCAGTCAATTGTTTTGCAAATTGTAGAACTTTTTGTTGTCTGTAGAATACCGTTGAGATGACATCGATAAGACACGTGGTTGCCGTGTTATGACGATTTTAGCGGGGATTTTTACCCGCGCATTTTGCCTCATATGAGGCCTCCCGGATTCGTGCCATTATTTGTTTTTGCCTCATATGAGGCCTCCCGGATTCCGAGGGTTAAGTTGGCATCATGAATGAAGTGTTTGTTCATCCAGTCTTGCATCATGGATAATATCATCCATCCATTACTGGAGCTGTACCAGTAGAGTCCTTCAACATTATCCATGCTCCTGACATGCCCATAGCACCTGGGATGCTTAGCCGTATGCACTAAATCTGGCTTCATTTTGCAAGATCCGGAAATATTGCAGGTGAACATCACTGTAAAACGGGACTTGTCTATCTTCCTTCTTCTGGCTTGCTTCTGTGCTTTGCTATGTAGGTAGACCTAGGCATCATCTTCCAATTTAATCAACTCTAATCAAGATTGAATATCTGATCCTCTGTATACCCGCCTTCTTCTTTGATGGCCTTCAATATTTGTGGAAATGAATCTGCAGCATTCTGGTCAGCACTTGCCCTTTCACCCAAGGAACTTTAAATTTTTAAACTGTTTCCTCTTCAAAAACCGTGCCAGCCACCCCTTAGAAGCCTTGAAGGGTTTTGTTTAAGGACATGGGGATTTCTTCAAATATTGCTGATAAAAACACTTGGCTTGTTCCCTTATGTGTCTTTTCGGTGAAAGTAGTTGGCAAGGTATCTCTTCATACCTACCTAAGGTCACCTACGGTTGTGTTCGCCACTCTCCTAGCAGCACCGAGGAGCGCATCGCCCCTCATTGTGGGTTGTGTTTTGGTGCAGCACGCTCCCTTGCGAAGATGGGCTCGTCTGGCACTTTTTGCAGTTCGACATCGAGGGCTCTCTTGAAGTTGTCTAAAGAGACGCCCCTCATGTCTCTTACTCTTATTCATCCGGGGGATATTGCATTCCCAGCCTCTCCTATCATTGAATTTCATGACTATCGGAGTATGTAGGTTTGGTACTAAACCCTCTGCGATATTCCACGTGTATATTATTAGGTAACGTTCTCTTCTACGTTCCAGCGAGTACAGTTTCAGTGCTCTTAAACGATCCCAATAGTGTAGCTGTTTTACCGAACTTACATGCGAAGTGAAATTTCTTTGTACACTCTCTAGGTCATTTATTTCACATGCTTTGTATGAGGATGTTAATACGCTACAGTATTCAAGCCGCGGTAGCACTAGAGATTTGAAGGGCGTTATCATAGGTAATTCACCGCGTGTTTCAAATGTACGCAGAATACAACCCGTTAAACGTTTCGCAGCCGCAACTTTGACCTGGTTATGTTCTTTGAAACCCATATTTTCAGACATTAACACCCCAAGGTCTTTCACACTGTCTTTCCATTCTATTATGTGGTTAGATTCTGTTAGGTAGTTTGTGTACGATAACTGGATTGATGACCATACTGTGCCCGTTGAGTTGCTGGCCTCCATATGTTTTGATAGTCTTCAAGATTTGATCCTTGTTTTTCAAAATGTTCCTTACTCTTGACTCGCCTAGGCCTAACTCGCGTCCAATGCTAGAGTTGCCCTTTCTTTTTTTCTTTAACTCGATCACCTTCTGCTGATACGCTTGTTCTTGGAATTCTTCAGTGGGGCCGTGATGTAACGGGGTCCCCAAGATGCTAAGTTGAATCAAAGAATGCGGGGTAGACGAACAAGAATGGCAGCGGCGGTCACTCTCCTCACTAACTGAGATGCGTCAGGGTGGCCAAGGACGTATTGTATGCGTCAACAGCACCCGCCCACCATCTTATGGATGGTTCGCATACTAGGCGCCCGACCCTCGCATTGTCGGGAGAAACCCCGTTTCTGCCTTGGAATCATACGGCCGATTCGCATATCCAGAATATCATCTCCCGATGAAAAAGGAAATTTTCAGGGTGGACCTCGCATTGAAGCAGTTTCGTATATTCCGAGCTCGAATATTGGGAGGGAGTACTGTACCTAATCCACGCTGGCTCAAAATAATAGGAAAATAATGAAAAGAGGAGAGGGACATTAATTAAAAGACAATTGTTATTGAAGATGTAATTATTTTATACTAGCCCTCTGGGCCTAAGCCCTCATAGGGCTAGTGTTTGGCGGGGAGTTAGCAAGTCAAGTCAATAATAGTAGGGGAGAGGATGATAACCTATTGAAAGTAATGGAGGAAATAGATAATAGAGAGAACAAATATAAAATTTTGATTGGAGATTTCAATTTGCCAAGGATCAACTGGGCAAATTGTACTACTCCAGCGGGACAGGGTAGCCTGGAAAATAAGTTTATAGAGAAAGTGAGAGATTGTTTTTTAACGCAACATATTACAGAGATGACAAGATATAGAGATGGGACGCAGGGGAGTGTACTTGATTTGATTTTTAGCAATGAGGAGGATATAGTGGAACATGTTAATGTGGATAGCCCTATAGGTCGTAGTGACCATGCCTGTATAAGCTTTAGTTGCAATATTAAATCAGAGAGGGATAACAGAAGCAATAGAAAAATATACATGTATGATAGAGCAGATTATGAGCTGCTGAGACGGTGTTTGGACATTGACTGGGGGAATACTTGAACGGTGAAGACGCTGAAGGAATGTGGAGGAAAATTAGAGTCAAACTGGAGAATGCTGTATCCAAAAGTGTACCAGTAAAAGAATATAAGGATAAAACAAAATTGAGGAAAAGAACGAACCCAGAATTGCCAATGAAAAGAAAGCTTTGGACATTGATTAGAAGAAAGAAACGATTGTGGGAAAGACTAAAATTGTTAAAAAAGAACAGGGGGTCTAGTATAGAAGCTAAAGAAGTGGATCTGGAAAGAAGACAAATAAACAATAAAATAAGGTGGGAGACAAGGAGGGGGGTGAAGGAGAGAGAGATTGCTAGAAATGTGAAGGATAATCCAAAAAATATTCTGGAAGTACATTCAGGAAAAGTTAACAAGAAGAGCAGGGATCCCAGAGCTGGTAGGGGGGTTGGATGATGGGAGTCGAGCGGAGACTGATAAGGAGAAAGCAGAAGTGCTGGGGAAATACTTTGGAGGGGTACTAACAGTGGAGTCGGAGGATGCAGTGCCTACTATTCCCATCAAACAGGCACCGGCACTAGAACTAATAGAATAAGAAGGGCTATAGAAAAAATGAACAGAAGTAAGTCACCGGGACCAGATGGGATACACCCAAGAATCATAAAGGAAGGAGGTGAGATGTTAGTAGAGCCATTGAAAATGTTATTTGAGGTATCGTTTAATACAGGACAAATCCCGATGGACTGGAGAGAGGCGAACATAACAGCTATATTTAAGAAGGGAAAGAGAAATGACCCAGGGAATTATAGACCAGTCAGTTTGACAAGTGTTGTGTGTAAACTAATGGAAACGGTAATTAGAGAAGGAATAATGGGGCATATGAAGTCAAACCAACTTTTCAGTGGGAGACAGTTCGGATTCTTGCCGGGGAGGTCGACGGTACTACAGCTAATTAAGGTGGTAGATGATTGGATGCAAATTCTAGGAGATGGTGATGTAATAGACGTGGTATATTGCGATTTTATGAAGGCCTTCGATAAGGTCCCACATAGAAGGTTAATAGAGAAAGTTAGAAGCTATAATATAGGGGAGAAATGTGTGAAATGGATAGAAGCCTTTCTGAAAGATCGGAGACAGAGGGTACTGGTGAATGGAATAGGCTCGGGGTGGAGGAAAATTACAAGTGGGGTACCTCAGGGATCTGTGTTGGGACCACTGCTGTTCGTTATATTTATCAACGACTTACCTGAAGTTATAACTAATGGAAGTGAGGTATACCTGTATGCGGATGACACTAAGCTGTATAGAAGAGTGAGGAGTAAGAAAGATGTGGGTTTGCTTCAAGGAGATGTGGAGGGCATGAAGGGATGGTCTGAGCATTGGTTAATGCCTTTTCATCCAATAAAATGCAAGTACATGCAGATTGGGACAAGCAAGATAGACAAGGTAGGATACAGTATGTATGAAGCGATGGAGGAAGTGCAGAAAAGGATATAGGAGTAGTGATAGACAATAAGTTAAATTTCTCAGAATATTTAGCGGAAAAGATAAACAAAGCCAATAGAATTGTAGGGCTGATAAGGAGGACATTTGTGTCACTTGACGAAGAAATCTTCAGGAATCTCTATACAGCGCTGGTTAGGCCGCACCTGGAATATGCGAACCAGGTGTGGGCTCCATATATGGTAAAGGATATAGAAGCAGTGGAGAAAGTGCAGAGGAGAGCTAGCAAGCTGGTACCAACGTTGAAGACCGCGGGCTATGAGCAGAGGTTGAGGACACTGGGGCTTCCGACACTGACATATAGGAGAAAGAGAGGGGATATGATAGAGACTTTTAAGATAGTGTCAGGAAATGAGGATGTGTGTGAAGGTATCTTCTTGATGCGGGAGGGAACAAGAACGAGAGGACACTCTAAGAAAATTTACAAAGAAAGAAATAGGCTTGAGAAGGCAAAGAACTCATTTTGTGATAGAGTGGTAAATGAGTGGAACGCACTGCCCCAGTACAGTAGGGTCTCGCATAGAACGTGTTCGCATAGAACGATTCTCTTATAGAACGAACGACCTAAAATATTGTTCCAAAATTTTCGTTAGGAACGAATGTGTTCTATTGAAGCGATTCCGCTTCTAAAGTAGGGAAAATCCGGGGAGTTCTCTATTAGAGCCCCCTATTACCATACAGGGCACCTGACTCATGACATATATTTATATATACATACTTATAAATGCATATTTATTAGTGGCCCCTCCATCATTGACGAACATGCCTATTACATAAGGCATCCTCTTCAAACACTAATCCGCCGTAGTTTGAATCTACCGCGCAGAGCATTTAAAATCTGAGGAGCCTTCATCATGAGCGCACGCGACCTCACTCATGGCTTCAGTCATTATGAATTGAGTTCTCACTACGAAAAAACTTCGTAAAAAATAAAAAGAAAAAGAAAATAAGAATAACTATCCAATAAGCTTTCCATCATATCGTGGATGTACTTGTGTGGATCTTTGACCAGACGCTGATTCAGGCGTCATTCTTCCTTCTCTGCTCTGCGCTCAACCTGCCCGGACGTGTTCCCCATGCTCCGCTGGTTCCGCATTTGCTGCGTCCCTAGTGAGTTTTTTCTCATTTGTTTACTCCGGGATGTATCGAGTAAGGTTAGGATATGTGTAGCAGGAGTGTCCTGGGCTGGTTGCCCGCAGTGCAGTGTATTTTGGGTCGTGTGTTTGGGGCATCTATTTCAGATGTACCTTCGTGGTCCTGTTGTGGACATGTGATCTTTTCACAGTTGAGTTAGCTTGTGATGCAGGCGGCTTTCATTACGCGTTATTTTATGCTGCCTTTTATCTTTCTGATGAGGTAAGCTGTGCTTCTGACGTTCCCAGCGTATTTTTCTTCACTTAGTGAAGTTTTTTCTGGGTCCCGAGTCAGTCTTCCCTGTGTCGGAAGTCTTTACTACAGTGGTGTGTTGGCGGTAGTTCCTGTTGTTATATTTCCAGTGTTTTTTATTATATTTCAACATTTCTTATGCCGTCTGCTTAGGCCTAGCCAGCCGCTCGTAGCTTTGCCACATGTACAAGTGTTATTGTTTATTTTATAAATATGTCCTACTGTGTCATGTGTATCCTGGTTTAGTTGTGTATTGGCTAATTCCACGGACTATGTATGTTTCCTGGTTTAGTTGTGTATTGGCTAATTCCACGGATTATTGTGTGGGCCCTGGGCTAGTCGTGCTTGGCTTGCTCCCAGGTCCGTTGTGCGTTCAGTTGGTTTCTGAACGGGGTGGGTTACTTTCCGGCGGGTTTTTCTCGGTTTCACCATGAAAAAACCCGGCCGAGAGCCGTGTTGGGCCACGCGTGGTTTCAACACAGGCTTGGCTCCCCGGCGAGGAGGTGTCTGTGGCTCTCCAGGACTGCGTCTCTGTGTTGGTGCCTGTTTCAGGCTCCCTATGATCCCCGGCGGTCTGGCTGTACCCATCTAACTTTGTTCATGCGGACAGATGTTATGAAGTTTTTCTACCCGGTTTTACAAACCAAATAGAACAAACCTAGCTGTTGATTGAGGGCTTTCCTCCCCGGCGATCTTTTACAAAGAAGTGGGGACAGGAACTTATGGGGTTAACGTGGTTTACATCTCACCCAGCGGGTGCACCTTGGTAGGGTGGGATGAACGTCTTGCAATTTAGTTAACCGATCCATTTTAAGTGGTACTTTAGGTATCACCGCCTTCAGACTTACAGCGATCGAAGGCTCAATTAGGTTTAACATCTTTTCACAAACTTTTCACACCCGGCGGGTGCTCCTGGGAGGAGGAAATAAGGAATTTACAATTCCATATAGTTAACCAGTTAATTGAGAGATACGTTAAGTATCGCCGCCTTCAAACTTACGGCGATCCTTTGTGACAATTCGTTAGAAATCAGATCTCGTATCAGCCTGCCCTGTGTTATTCTGCTAAATAATTCTGGTGCCGGCGTCTTTGTGGGGGGTTGTTTTTCCAAAATTGAATCTTGAGACAGTCACCACCAGAAAGACTATGTTATAAACGCCATACTGGTCCTTTATATTATGTCAGAGGGTATTCTTAACTTTCTTAGGACATGTTTAGATATTCGGAAATCTTTATAGGATCCCGCCGCGTAGCGAGCTGTGATCGTTGTGACATTACGTCTCGTTACCCGGCGGGTTAGTGACACATATGTGTGTGTGTGTATGCGATCATGTTGGGTTAACCTTATGAGCATTAACTCCTGGAATTTTCTTTTTTCCAGAGCTGGGCCCCGGCGGACCAATAGACCCTGCAGTAGTTTCCCACCAGTCTCTGTCATGGCTACCTTTGCCCCAGTTTTTGCTTTATGCATTACCCCTACCTGTGCCGGTATCCCTATTTTTGCGCACACTCTTTGCATCAAGTGTGTTAAATGTCTAGACCGTTCAAGGGGCCTGTGGGTGATGCGCAAATGTTCCTTTTGCTCCCAATTAAGTGTCAAAGTCCTCCGTGATAATGATAAGACCGCAGCGGTCGCCTTACGAGAGGTTAGGCAACAGATGGCAGCGTATACTACGATTGTGGCTCATAAATCACTTCAATGTGACAACGTCCCTCTTTGGGATAGGCTTCTTGTTGAGCACCCTCCCCCTAAACGTCCCTCTCGAGTAACTAGTCGTAAGCCGGCTGAGACTGGTCAGGTTTCTGTGTCTTCTCCTACTGCTACTGCGAAACGTCAACGAGAGCCTACACCCCCGGCGGCAGCCTCCTCGTCCCGGGAGAGATCTCGGTCTAGGTCACCTCTCAGACACCAGCCATCTAGTCTTGCCTCTTCACCATCGAGTAAGAAGAGTAAGACAGAAAGTTCCACCAGTGGTCACGGCGATAAATCCTATAAATCGAAGAGTAGTTCACGGTCACACCGCAGCCATAAATCTTCAAAGAGGGATTCCCATGATAAAAAGGCCTCACGACATTCACCAGTTTCTAGTGCTTCTCATCGTACCTCTACCCCAGACAGAGTTTGTGTTCGGGCTCAGGGGTCCAGTATAGTGCCTGTACCTAAAGATGATTTACCCATTAACATTTTAACCCTGGAATTAGAGAATTCAGGGGGCTCAGGGGTTGAGAGTGTTGCGGACTCCCAAGGGAGTGTAGGCCAAGGCCTAGGTGTTTGGTATTATTCTCAGCCAGGACATGACCACCCACTTCCGGCTCAAACTATTCACACAGTGGCTGACGTCCACCGGGACGCGGCGATCCCATCCTCTATCCCTGACTTATCTTGGCAACAAGGTGATGCCCCAGCTTCGGCGGGATCTTCTCAGGAGGAACAGGATCAAAAAGACGAGGTTTCAATTATCTCAGATATGGAAGGGCAAGAGTCAGGTTCAGGCTTAGAAGCCGCACAAGATCTTAATGATTCACTAGTTAGTACATCATCAAGTCAATTTGTCACTGCACAGGAAATTGATGGGCTACTCAGTAATGATTTATCTAAAATTTTTAGCCAACAGCAGGAAACTCCCACAGTGGACTTGGGAGCTCCCACGACAAGCTCTACGGTACGGCCTCTGATGACTTCTATTGCTTTAACTCAGATCCCTCACCCTCCCCCTCTGTCACCATCAGTGGTTACTAGGCCTGCTACGGCGGCATTGACCACTTCCAATGTAAGGGTTATAACGGATGTCAATCCGCCCCCTCTAGACAGAGTGCCTCTCAGAAAGGTAGCTATGCCCTTGCTTTACGGACCAGACGAGTCATGGGTCCTTTTGACCCCCACTAAACCAGAGATTGCCCAACCTACCTTGTCAGGGGAACTCCCAGTACCGCGTGAGTGGGTCATCCAGGGCAATAAATCTAGGAAATTAAGGGCCTTGGATACTTTAGGCAATGTACTAGATGTCAACATCAAGGCTATACCTAGTTATTATCACCAAGATTATTTTGTTTATGCTGCTAAGCCGGCTTTACCCTCTGCCTCAGCTTCAAAACTGTTTTCAGACTGGTCTAAGCATGACGGATTTAATGACATAACGACTGGGGCCCTCCCGACCGTCCCCTTCCCATTCGTTGATGTATTAAGGATTTTGGTTTACTTGATATGTCAGTGAAGGAAGAATGACGCCTGAATCAGCGTCTGGTCAAAGATCCACACAAGTACATCCACGATATGATGGAAAGCTTATTGGATAGTTATTCTTATTTTGTTTTTGTTTTTATTTTTTACGAAGTTTTTTCGTAGTGAGAACCCAATTCATAATGACTGAAGCCATGAGTGAGGTCGCGTGCGCTCATGATGAAGGCTCCTCAGATTTTAAATGCTCTGCGCGGTAGATTCAAACTACGGCGGATTAGTGTTTGAAGAGGATGCCTTATGAAATAGGCATGTTCGTCAATGATTACGGGGCCACTACTAAATATTATGTTTTCTTTATCTCCTTACAGGAGTCAAACCTATAATAAATACTTGTAAATACATATTATGAGGAGATTACTTACCACACACTTCATTTGAATTCATTGTCATTATAGCCTAGCCTAACTAGTCGTCCATTTCCGCCGCTTTCGTCCGACAAGGTAGGCAGCTTGACTGGCCAATGTTCTGTTTTCATGGTCCCAAGCATTCAATTTTTTCATCATTACCACCAGGCCCACCCTCATTAACACTGAATGCGCTAAAGCCCTAATAAATGTGAGAGATATGACATTTGGGCAGAACAAATCTTGTAAACAGGTGGTTTTTCAACACAATGGAGGTTCGGTCTTCTCTTTCTTGCGCAAGTGAAGTCGGATGTCGGATTCACTCGGATTTCGTATCCAAGCAACAAACTCCTTGACGTGGCAGATTCATGGAATTCAGTTTACTTGTTTGTTTGTTTTTGTATATGTTTTCTAGTTTGATATCGAGTCTTTCATTATTTTTGCTCTCTTTTTTTGGGTTTGACTGGAATATTTTGTTGTGAACATAGAATTAGGGAATGTTTGGGGTAGGCTATGGTACGTAAGGAAGGATCGATCGACCAATATTCATTTTTCCCATAGGTTATGTGTTTCACATAGAGCGATTTCACATAGAACGACCTCGTTTATCAACCAATTTCTCGTTCTGTGTGGGACCCTACTGTATGTAGTCGATTCCGAATCAATAAGGGAGTTTGAAAGTAATCTTGATAAAGCATGGGGAAGACAAGATTTGAAGTTTGATTATAAAACAAAAATACAGAATAGTAAAAATGTTGCGTCTGCTACCGCCGCCGCCAACACCGTGAACGACCGCAGCAGTGCAAATACTGGTACCGAGCTGGATACACAGGTCTAGTTTGCCTTTTTCCAGAGGATCTACTGTAAGAAACTGTAATATAGGTCACTGGTCAGATGTCATTATATAGATTGAGAGCTTTCAAGAAATGACTGATGGCTATGTAAGAGAATGAATCAGAGTCAGAAAGGATGTCTTTTAATGAGGTGCGTCGCAAGAAGCGCCGTCTTTCAGGGTCGTACATGGGACAAATGCAAAAAATGTGATGAATAGTAAGAACTGTGTGACAATGGTGACATTCTGGTGGTGGACTACGGGGAGTGGTCATTAGATATCCATGAGTGAGTCTCGTGTGCCCTATGCATAATCGAGTTAAGAGGGTTTGGTCAGCACGACAGGGGCTGAGTGAAGTGGGCCATATGTGAATCTCGTCTTTGATGGAACGAAGGTGACCTCCTAAAGGTTGATCCCTCCATTCTGAGTGCCACTTATCATGAATATGCTGTCGAATTACAGGAATTAGGTCATCCGATCTGAGGATAGTGGATGCCGGAGCACCTAGACAGGCCTGTTTAGCAAGGGTGTCAGCACGTTCATTGAAAAAGACAATAGGGAGAGTAGATACATACTAGGCATTTAAAATCATATAATATAGGTTTGAGTCCCGGAGGGAAGAATGAAAACCTAATATTTAGTAGTGGCCCCGAAATCATTGACGATATGCCTATTAAATAATAGCTCTCTTTCAAGCACCCGCGGTCAGCCTGTTTGAAACACCCGCCACAGGGGAAAGAGTACTAACATCATAAGTGCAACGCTAATTCTCTTATGGAATCGTCTTTATGATTGGGTACTCACTACGAAAAAACTTTGTAAAAAAGAAAAAAGAAAATATAACTTAAGAATTGTTATAATAAGGCTTCCCAACTTAGTGGATGTCTTTCTGTGGATTCTATCCTAGATGCTGAAGCTAGTGGCGTCATCCGGCCTTCAAATGATATATCAAGATTAAACTTAAGACATCAAACGAATGGGAAGGGCGCCCTACATCGTCAATAATTTCGGGGCCACTACTAAATATTAGGTTTTCATTCTTCCCTCCGGGACTCAAACCTATAATTTATTAGTGGCCCCTCCATCATTGACGATATGCCTGATATCTCAAGACTGGAGGGGGACATTCATGACAATATCTGAACCACTAATAAACCAATAAAGGAAGAGAAAAAAACCCACCATATAATAATCTTAAATTTATTGTGTACATACAATATTTAGAAAAAATGGAAAGAAAAGCAGTGCATTGCTTCGAAGAAGTTCTGCTTATAAGTAACCATACCAGTACATATGTTAAAGAATATCACATTGAGATTCAATAAAAAAAAAAAAATCCAAGAATGTATTTATTCTTGTCCAAACATTTAAAGGAACAAATAAATAATTTGATCATATATTTTGTCCTTAAAATTAATGTGTACATATTTCATATTTTGTACAACTTATATTTAATATCCTATAGTGTAACTATTACAGATATCTTACAACAAATAAATTTTTTGAACTGTATAACCAGTTCGACTTATCAAGTAACACAGCTCGTGAACTTATCACATAGTCCGGCGGAGGGTCTAGGGGTCTTTGGCTCTCCAGCACCTGCCCCCCCTCCTTTTCTCCATTAAGATTACTCTTAAACTTAGTAGCACACAGACCAACTAGACCCGCTGGCGCAAGGCCACACAGGTGAATTTTGGTTTATCCAAAGCCACAGATAGGTAGTGCATCAGGAAAGTATGATTGGAAGCCCACAACTTAGTGTTGACTATGTCATCAATGGAATAATTATGCAAGAAACGTAACGAAACTGCCCATTTCCTGATGTCGTGGGCCCTTCCCACTACACCGGGATTACTTTCACGAATTACATCTACGACCATAGCTATATAGCTAGAGTAATTATTCAGACCTTGGTTGTAGAATTAGGTATACTTGGGAAATAGTTCACATTTTGAACTTCATATTATGAATTAATTTGTTGAGGAGGAACCTGTCTATCGTAGGCTTTAGTTGTAGACTGTCCCTTTTGGGAAGAGGAACATGTGTGATAGAGAAGCTGGCATGCCTTCTGGCACCTAAGTCACAACATTGTCTGTCAACATTTGATTCATCCATGTTTTTTAACTCTAGAGATAGTTGTTCATTGTTAGACTGAGCTCTGAGGAGGGGTTAGCTTGTTTGCCAGAAAACTGCCCAAACATATCCCTCTGAGGGCTTAGCAACAGAGCATGAACCTTATTCCAGGTCGTTTGGGGAAACAATCTGCATGTGAATCGAGGTGAGAAGAAAGCCGGAGTAGCAATATCTTTGGGTATATTCTTGGACAATTGGGATACTGTCTAGCTCTAGTTGCCTTAAAAATTGCAATCTTGATATTCCCAGTGGTCATCCGAGAATTACCAAGTGAAGCTCTTCTGATAAAATGAAGTGCAGACCTGGAGTTTTGTTCAAGGATAGAATCTGCTACTTGCCTCATGGCTTGTGCAAGTTGTTGTTGTGCGATAACATTTTACAGTAACCTATGGGTTCTTTGTCGTAGTTTAAAGTCTTTGTCAGTCCGTGCAGGGTAGGTGTATTAATCATGGGGTCAACTAGTTGGTTTACAACTATTGTTGGAGATCTGAGATATTTCCAGAACTCCTGAGGAATAGAGTCGGAGTTGTATATATGCATAGTGGTACATTTTTTATTACGTCCAGCAATCGGTCTTGTGCATCTTTGTATGTAAATGCCTAAGCTCGTCCCTTTTAATAATCCACTCATTTGGTATTGGCACCAAGTCTGAATAACCTGTGTCAGCATTAGTAGGTGCTATCCTGGTAATTGTTTCCAGTATCGAGATTCACCAATTAGTAGAGGAGGAAGCTTCTTGAACATTTCATGAGCAGGTTGTTTAGGCTGGACAGGTAAATGAGACAGTGGGACTGTGTCTGGTATGTCATATTGTAACATGGGTGGAGCCAGAGACCTACTTTGGAGATCTCGGATAGCTTTATATCTAAAGACGTAAATTTCTATTCAATTTTGTCTGTCAACTCATGCATAGATTTAAGAAAATACCTGAAGTTCACCCACCAAGCCACCAGGCGGGCTCTGAGTAGGAACTATATCAGGAAACTCTTCTTCACTTTGTTCTAATGGAGAACCATGGTACTCATTCTACTCCACCCCTCTTCGGTATGGTTACTGGTTTCCAATTCATACCACCCTACCATAGCATTGCTTATGACCAAAGGTTCTGGGGTATCCTTAGGAAGTACTTTTTTCCGTATTGCCCCAACCGTACTGTAACCAAAATGTCTGGAGCTGCCAGAGAAGGGTCTAAATGAACAGGTAAGTCCGTAGGAGGCTGAACAGGTGATTAGTGTATGGGTTATGTACTTCAGCTTCAATATTCACCTGAATCAGTTTAGGGTGCTTTAATGTGGGTGGAGCAAGCAACTGGGTTTATTCAGATTGCTGTTCAATAGTATCAGCTAACTGTACTAGGGAAAGTGGAGGGGAACTGATACCCTCAGAACTTGGATCAGTCAAGGATGTAGATGAGACAGGTAATTTATGTTTTTTGATGTAATAGGGTTAGCCAGGTGGCTGACCTCATCAGAAAATGTCAAAAGTCTGGGGGTATGTGGTGTAGAATGCAGGATTTGGGAATCATGACTGCGAGTCGAGTCGGGGAAGTTTGGTACTTAGCAGGTCGCCTTTTAGTTTGAGATTTGCTCACTTTCTTCTGTTTATTTACTGGAAGAATTTGAGTTGGAGGACCTATGTCTTTTTCCTGCTAGATCCAGACATTTTCTTGTCAGGAGATGGAGAGGAGCTAGGGGTTCTAGAAAAAGATATTTATAAAAAAGCTTACATACTTTACCTCCATAATACCTGGATATTTTGTTTAACCCTCTCACCACGGATGGGCTCTTAAACACCCATAAAAAAGCATATACCAGGTACCCGGAAGGACTCTTGAACACCCCTGTAGTTGAAAGCCTGTGAGCTCCGTGTGCGAGGCGTCGGTCCGACGCATGTAAACAACAGCCGGCTGGACCGACGCCCCGCATCTCCGGCCACAAGAAGGAGAGCGTCGCTTGTTCGTGTGTGCCTGTATGTTGTTGTTAAGTATCGAAAAGTGGTGTAAAGTGGCTGTTTTGGCCATAAAGTTATCTCCAATGAAATCATCATCACAGCTCAACCAGTTGACTTAGAGAGCTCTACTTAATGCCATTCTACAGGTAAATAACACAGCTACGCTTGGGGATGCGCGGGAATGCGGGAATAAGTCTGATTAACGAATATACGGTAGCCTAGCCTAGACGTTTTTCGGCCAAAACACCCGGGTTTCGAGGAATATATATATAATACATAGCCGGTGCTGGAGGGTTAAGGTACCTGAAATGTAAGACTTTTACCGAACCCCACACAGATAATAACACTTGTTTGCATGTGACCGAGGGCATAAATGTTTTTTGGGGTCATGGTTATTAACAAAAATATGATTAGTGACTTAGTCACTTAGTGACATAGTCACTTAGCCGGTGAGCCGGAAACGTTTAGTGTTTTGTAAAAACTCACCTTAAAATATAAGGTGTTGGGCTCCTCCAGTGGTTATTACTTGGCCAAAAGGGATCGTTCTAATTGTTGAAGAGCCTCTTCTCCGGTAATGCAGCAGCTCGCCTGTGAATAATACCAAGGAGTCAATGTTGCATGGTGGAAATAATACCGGAATTATTAGATCTGCTTAGATTTGGCAACATAGGATCTAGTCATGCATCGTTTATTTTAAATAAACTGCAGTTGCCTTTTATCTAAGAAATAGTCTAGTGAATTATTACTCGGTGTCACTGGGTATAATTACTTGGTAATTTTTTAGTCAGGTATAGCCTTTTTAGAAAGGGAAAGAAAACTTGTACTTGTTTCCTGGAAATTAATTACAATTATGTAGTTAGTGAGAATCTACTTAGTAGGTGAACCTGAAACTTCTAGAGTTTTGCCCAGTGAACTCACCTTAAAGATTACGGTTTTGTTAGCCGAGTGAAGGGAGTAACAGGCGAGATGGTTAGGTCTACCCTGGCCTTGAAATCTGGAATACTGTTCATCTCTTGTTGTGGTTATCACTTGGCCGGGAGGGAACGTTTTGATTGATGTCCAGATTCTTCTCTGGTAACGCAGTGCATTACCTGAGCCTGTGAATCATACCAAGGAGTCAATGTTGCATAGAGATGTAAATAGTACTTATTAGGCCTACTTAACTTGGGCAAAATTAGGATCTAGCTTTGTATTGTTTACTTTAAATAAGCTAATTAGATAGAAGTACTTATGTAAGCTCTCGTTTCTATCGTAAGTCTGATAGTTGTTGTTGTTCCCTAAGCTGCCTGGCTGAACAGCCCCGAGTCCCTGAGAAAGGCCATGGCCACGATCGGGCTTTCCCACAGAGCTCTCATTGAGTGTAGATTGTGTTGTTGGCGTAAGTGGTTGTGTGAAATGCAGTCTTCTATGATGTGTTTAATGGTATGGGGTGCTGTGTCTGATAGTTATGTTAATTACTGGTAGCCGGGCCTGTCTCTAATATGGTATGACATCCTTATTATAATGTGACCAAGCCTAGGGTACCCGGCAATAATTTCCATTTTATTCCATTATTGGAACCCTGGTTTGTCTTTATTAAAGTGTGACAAAGCCTAGGGTACCCGGTAAAATAATATCTGTTACTCTTACTGTTACTCAGACTTGTTCTTGTCATAGTATGACAAGGCTTTGGGTAACACAGCACCCATATGGTGGTCTAAATTTTTTCGGTACCCGGGCCTGTCATAGTGAAACTATGAACTATGTCATGGTGCCCGGTATTGTAATATGTCTCTAATATGTTAAGACATCCTTATTATAGTATGACCAAGCCTAGAGTACCCGGCAATAATCCTAAACAGAGCAAATAACAAGAGAAACCTTACATGACAAGGTCACTGTTGTTCCAGCTGATCTGTGTAAACATTCAAGGTTGAGTATGAAAACGCATACTAGTAAACGTATGAAACGCACTTAAACAGGTGCCGTTTCAAAGGCTTGATATTTGTTTTGGTAAAATGATACCATCCGGGGATATTGGTATTCGGGTTATTGGTACCTTACATGGTCACTGTTGGTCCAGCTCGTAACAGCCGGCTATGGCCTATTAGTATTCGGGGCTGTCTAGGTAAGGCCTAGAGTTCCCGGTAAATGTTGTCTTGGAATCTGGGTTTGTCATCGTCGTGACAGCCTCCAGAGTACCCGGCTATGGCCTATTAGTACTCGGGGCTGTCTAGGTAAGGCCTAGAGTTGCCGGTAAATGTTGTCATGGAATCCGGGTTTGTCATCGTCGTGACAGCCTCCAGAGTACCCGGCTATGGCCTAGTAGTACCCTGGGCTGTTTTTATATTTTATATGGATTATAATACACCCCGGGAATATTTATTTTTTTAAAAGTCTCCAGAGTAACCGGCCGTAGCCTATTGGTACCCGGGACTGTTTTTTATACTGGATCTGTCTTTTACTGGCAGTATTGGTACCCGGGGGCTTGAGAATTTTCAACAAGGCCATGGACTTTGCACTCGTAAGGTTAGGCCTACTCGGCCACGAGTGTTATTTGGCGATCCTTTATGTAACTTGTACATGTTTTTTAAATTCTTATATCTTTGTAAGTCAGTGAGATATAAGCATGTTTTGTAAATCTTTTATATCTTTGTAAGTCAGTGAGATATAAATATGTTTTTTTAAATTCCTATATCTTTCAATTTTTTATATCTTTGCAAGTCAGTGAGATATAAATCTGTTTTTTGTTTTAATTCTTATATCTTTGTAAGTCAGTGAGATATATTCAATCAAGATTTTATTGCGAGTACTTTGGCTATTAATTGTTGTAGGCTTACTTGGTACCCTTTGGAAAAAATAAATACGAGTGCCTAAAAAGTAGTACAAAATAGGCTACTATAAAAAGGTTGATAATACATTTGAACATCACAATATTATGTCATCAGCCATAAATATTTGGCGGTTAATATTGAAAATAATGCATATAACTGTCTTGAAGGCAAATAATGTATGAAAAGGCACTCTTGATTGAATAATGTAAGGCATTAAGAATTCTGCCATCACATAGAAAGTTTTGATGGTAGGTACTGAAGGTATTGCAGTTGATATGGTAAGAACCATTTATTTTCTACAATGTGTGATAAATTAATGAGTAACTTAGCAGTGATTGGTTATGAAAATAACCCTGGCCTGGGTACAACTATGGGGAGAACAAGCAAAGAACTAAAATTCTATGGATTTGACACTAATATAGTACTCAACACTTAAGGAAATAAATATCAGTTACATTGTTAATACAGAAAAAAGGGGACACTGCAGCTAGAGAGCCAAGGCTCGTATGATAATAACATTTAGTTGGAGTGGCGTCCTGAATACACGAACGTCGACCAGCCGGGAAAACTAAGTCCTTGCTTATTCAGGTTTACAAGTGAATACGATTCCGAAAAATACATTCCTAAACGCATATACAACTCAATATGCAATTAGACTCACTATGACTAAAAGCTGATGCGTTTAGGAGGGGCTATGTAAACTGAAATAGGGAGCACGGAATAGTTGTTGTTTCCAGCTGGCCGGCGGTCGAGAGAGGTCGCTCCTGGGCAGGAGGAGGTATGAGTCAGGCTCATGGGAAGCAGAGGAAGATCGGAATGCGCTGGGGTGCGGTGTTCAAACTGTGTTAATTCTTTTCTTTTTTATTTCCTACTTTTCAGTGGCTCCGTCTCCACCTTAAGAATGATTAAGGGGTACCCCCTAAGATGATCTTGGTTCTCGACCGCCGTAATCGAGGTTAACCCGGGCTCTGAGGAGCCCGGAACGAGGCCATATTATCATAGGCTCTTACGTCATTGACGTAAGGAGCCACCAATAAATACAGCCTTCTTTAACAGTGAGTCAAAATCCGGTGCATGATTATACTTGTGCGAATGAAGCAAAGACAATGCTTTGTAGGCATGAGCTGATGGGGTGGTGGGCGAAGCTTGTAACATGCCCTCATGAACCCTTTCTCCTCCGCCTGTGGTATAGATAGCCCTGTTAAGTCATGAAAGGGAATTCTGATAGCAAACAAATGATTCTTCGGTGTAACTACAGAAAGGCGTTTTTCTTCAAATAAATAGTCCAAATACTTGAATACCAAAGCTACTGATGCGTCAGTTTGCGCCATTTCTACTATCCAGGTTGTAAAAGACTTCCAATGCGATTGATATTGTCGCCTGGTAGATAGAGTATACTGTTTAGAAATTTATTAGTGACGCTCTCTCCATACGGAGTTAACCATTTGGCATATTGAATGTCCAAAAAGCAAAAGGCAGCGAGGTCTTTAGGTTGCCAATTGTCTCCAAGTGGAAGTACGAGAGCCGGAGTGACACCGGGTTCTCGCACCACATTTTCAATTGGTGGTACCACACCTGAGCCAGCCATAGAGGCGCGATCATCGAGACTGAGCCCCGGTAACCCCGTAGTTTGTGAACTACTCGACACATGAGTGAAGCGTCTGTAGGCGGAAATAGATAGATGAAATTCCACCTGTTCCAGTTCTCCAACAACGCGTCTGGACCCCCCCACCGAAGTCATGTCCCGGCGGGTTAGGTAGAAAGGAAGCCTGTGGTTTTCCTTGGACGCGAAAAGATCCACTTGTGGACGGTATGGCTCTGCAATCATCTGGTTGAAGATTATTTGCTTGATAGCCCATTCTACTTTGGTGCTCTGTCGCCGGGACAGAGCGTCTGCCCAGACGTTCGTTACGCCTGGGAGGTATGATGCATGGAGATGAATGTTCAGCTCTTCGGCCAGAACAAAGATCTCTTCTGACAACTCTAGCAACTTCCGAGACCTCGTTGACCCTTGCTTTTGAATGCAGGATACCGCATTCAAATTGTCCATTCGAAACGCTATTGATTTCTCCCGCAAGGAGGAGCCGTGGTTTTGAAGGAAAAATAAAGGGACTAAGAGCTCTTGCTCGTTGCTATGAAAATTCTCGGTTTTGGACCAAAGGCCTTGACCCTGATGGCCTAGGCTCGACTTATAACCCCAGCCTATTGTCCCTGAAGCATCTGTGTCTACCCATACCGTAGGTGGGGGAGACACCCACGTCATTATTGAGTGCAACGTTTCTCTCCTCGCCCAGACCGACAGCAAGTCGTGAATTAATGGAGGAATTTTCCACAACTTTCCCGCCGGCAACAGCGGGAAATGTTTGTTTCCTTCCAAGATTAATCTCTTTACTTTCAATCGGCCCAACTTCACAGTTGACCAGGGATTCCCATGTCCTTCTCGTGGTAGTCAGACTGTGGAGAAACAAAAATAATTTCTTTCTAAATCTGTTGCGGTTGTCCACACTCTGACTAAGAGTAAGATGCGCTGTGTCCCAGACCAGCCCTATCAACTGAATAACCCGTGTGGGAACAAGATGCGACTTTGTCAAGTTGACCTTGAACCCTAGGGATTGTACATGGTTTATAATTTGATTGACATGGATTTTGCATAGACTCTCTGACTCCGCCACCACCAGCCAGTCGTCTAGGTACCACAACACCTTGATTCCCTGATTTAACATCGGCATGAGGGCCTGCCGGACTAATTTCGTGAATATTCTCGGTGCAAGGTTCAACCCGAATGGCATTCTCTGAAAGACATAAGTCTCTTGCCTGATCCGATACTGTTGAAGGCGAGGAATTTTTGGAACCTTTTGTTTACCGGGACGTGCCAATAGGCTTCTGTCAGGTCTAATGAGCACATCCAACCTTGCGGTGGAAGTGTTAGCCTGATGTGATTCACAGTGAGCATCCTGAACGAAATGTTGTGAATGTGTCGATTCAAACAAGACAGGTCTACGACTGGTCTCATCTGAAAACTGTCCCTCTTTGGTACGAGAAAAAGTCTGGACGTGAAAACAGGGCAAGTTGGATTGACCGGGACAATGATACACTTGGTGATCATTTCCTGGACTAGTGACTCCACCTCTAAAGATACATGATTGACTTCTAGAGTTTGACCTAAACGAGGTCGCCAGAGCCACCGCCAGGTGATGCCCTTGCGTACCACAGTCTTTGCCCAAGTTTGCCGGGGCAAAGCCCGGTGACACGCCCGAAATGACCCAGTTGCTTGACTGGGACTGTCCGGCGGAACTACCCTCGGATCCAACCCGCCCTCGATAGGCCCCGGGAGTGAGAGTTTGTACTGTGACTAGTTTTTTTATGGTGGTGGGGTAGGATTATACGGCTGACTGGTTTTGGCAGAAGTCCATCCCTGACCTGATCTGTGTTGTGATTTATTCTTATACCACTTTCCTGACTGTTTTCCCTGTTTAGGCTTGAGCTGAGTACTTCCCTGTGCCGGGGGAGACTTTGGGCCCTGAAAGGGCTTAGACCCACTAGGCTGGGATTTCACACTGCTCTTAGGCTTAGAGTACAGTTTTGGAAACTTGAAGTGCTCCTTCCTAGCCTGGGAAGTACTCCGCTGCATGCTGTCTACCATATTATATACAGCCTTCCAAGTCTCAGGGCAAAGTAAAGAAGATGTTAACACAGGTGAAAGAATTACCCGGCGGCCAATGTCGTCTGTTAACTTTTTCACCATATAGACTCTCAGGTCCTGACGTGCGCGGACAGCCTCCAACAAAGCTATCCTTACGTCCCCCAAAGATTGGATAGAGTTTTGTAAAAGAAGCCGCCGGGATAACTCGGTGACCTTCCTAACATCATGGTCATTAATAGCAGCAATAGTTCTCGTGATGGACTGGGCTATTTAGCGACTTAGTATAAATTGGGAAAAGAGTCTGAATGCTTTGTTTCTCAACTTAAAATCTCTATCCAGATGTGCCGGAGGAGGAGTTGAAAAGGGATCCTGCAGGTCCCATAGAGCTAACTTTGGGGCGGAAAGTAACTCAAGTATAGCAGGTGGCACCCCTCTGGCTTGATTGATCAGTAATGAAAACCAAATGTGATTATCTTGAGGAATTTGGTGGAAAGATTTAGACGTTATTGTTGCCGCAAACTGTTGCGCCTCAATCTCGCAGTCCACCCACAGACCCGGACCTACCTGCCCCACCTGCAGGACTGGATTACCGGACTGATCAAGCACTGGGGTTGTATCCAACTCCGGCGTTAGCATTTTAAGGACTTTGATGTAATTCACGCCGTCAGTCTTAGTCCAGTCAGCAAAAAGTTGTGCAGATGCGACCGGAGGTAATGCTGGAGTGGGGGAATACACAAAAAACTCATGGTAATAAACATTGAGAATGGCCTTGACCGTTACGTCTAAAATCTGACCTTGTTTATCTTTTGCCTGTAACTTTTTACCCTTAATCATCTGTATGACCCACTCACTAGGGACTGGAATCTCCCCCGATATGGTTGTTTGTGCCACGGCTGGATTTTGTGCCGTTACATTTATCCATGAACAATCGGGCCCATACAAGAGAGGCATAGGGCCTCTCTTGTGGGAAACTTTGTCTAAAGGAGGGGGAGTAATATCCGTGATGACACGCACATTGGTGGTAGTTAAAGCGGCGGGCACTGTAGTGCCACTCGCCGAGGCAGTTACACAAGTTACGTTAGTGGGGGGGGAAGTGACAAATTGGATGGAACAACAACTCTGGCTGGCTCTAACGGCCACACAACTGATCCAATCAGAGGAGCTCCCGGCGTAGCTGTGGGAGATTCCTGTGATTTCTTTGGTACATTATATTGTCTCATTACCCTGTGTAAACTGTAATCTAAATCATCTGTAGTGATACATTTGCTATGTGAACCTTTTGATGACTCAGAACCTACTTCCGACCCTTCCTCAACAGGGTCCGGCTGAGCTGAAGACATTTCGTAGTCTCCCGGCTCTTCCGTAACCTCCATCACTTCCGGTTGTTGCCGGTGCTCAGAAATTATGCATTTTTTTTTACCACCATACACTCCCTGCTGAATAGCAAGGCTAGGGTGGGTGCCTTGATGAATCAGGGACTTAGTGAATAGTTGCCACAGATTGCTAGACCGCACCGTTCACCAACAGCACTGACGTCTGCCAATAACTCACTGGCTGGCCCGAGGCTCGAACCGTCAACCTCACGGTTAGCAGGCAAACGCTCTACCAATCGAGCTACGGCCTGTTCATTTTCTGGCCACACTAAATCAGGGATGGATGAAGGGAGATTGTCAAAATTATCACTTTCTCTGTTACCCTCCTGATATTGATTATTGGGTTCTACACTCACGGGCTCAGGGTGCCTCCACACACTACGCCCTTGTTCAACATTAGTTTGGGAATCTGGGATAACCTGACTTAACTGGGAACCTTCATAGTCCTGTGGCTCACTCGCCATGTACCCACGGTATTGTTCAGCCAACACTCTCTGAGATACTATAGGAGCCCGGCTCAGTGGTAAGTTTAATTTTGGGATTGCGAAATTTACGTCCTTTGGTTCAAAGTATCCCTCACCAGACCCATCCCTGGGAGTTGACTCAGCTCCCTCCGTCCCTACCTCGGAACTGCCAGATTGGACGTTAGGCCTTGTAGAGGTAGAGGCGGAGGGCGATTGCCGGTGCCGCACTGCGTCTCCTCCTTACGGGAGCGTTTATGACCCTTTTCATCAGATTTACTACGACTTGACGTCACCGCGTCATCCTTACGCCTCTTGCTAGACCTTGAAGTCTCTGCTGAAGACTGAAAAGACCGCTTGAAGGGCGACCTCGACCGGGACCTGGACTGGTCCTGTGGTGAAGTCGACCGCACCCTCTTATGGCGGCCGGGGGTAGGGTGGGGCGGTTGCCTTACTAGAGTCACTGTCACTACTACTCACCAACTCTTTCAAAAGAATTTTGAGTTTAGATTTAGCTTTGGAACTTGACTTAGAAGGGGGAGATTTAAGCACTGGTGACTTTATAACAAGATTAGAGACTCATCATTGCAGTGCAATGTCTTTAGAATAGGCATTAAAAATAGTTTTAATCTCTTTTAATGCCACTAGGTATGATAGGTCTGTTTTGTTAAACAATTAATTCCTGAGGTCCGTGCAAATTGGACATCTTTTAGACACCCAAAGCCCCCGTGACCTATCTAGACATTTAACACACTTGACGCACAACTTATGTGCAAAGACCGGAATGAGAGAGCAAGTGGGTGTAGCACAAAGAGTGACTAGAGGCATGATGGAGCTAACGAACCCCCCCTGCCAGGATCGGACCCCACCCCTGCAGTCTTGTGCCGCTTACAGATGTGTAGTGATCTGGAAATAAAAAATTCCAGGAATCAACGCTCATAAAGATAAACCGAGAGGTTCACACATCATAACACCCCAAATACGCCGGAAAACTATATGTAGGCCAACCGCTACTCTAATCTTCCGTTGTACTCGTTTGTGAAAAGATCTCGAAGACCCTTTCGTATTGTTAACTGCTTACCTGTGACTAAGTGTCACTGGCCCATATTTAACATTTAATTAACTAACTAATCGTCTACAAGGACCTGAGTGATAGTTAATTACCTCACTGAACCTTTCCGCCGGATGTTATCAGTCAATTCATGCCGCGTGAGGCTATCGGTTTGGGTGAGTTCGCTCGGCCAGGATGAAATCACTCGCTTAGGAATCTGCACTTACGCCGGGAGTCTAGTGGTACTTACAGTTTCTTACAGTAGATCCTCTGGAAAAAGGCAAACTAGGCCTGTGTATCCAGCTCAGTACCAGTACTTGCACTGCTGCGGTCGTTCATGGTGTTGGTGGCGGCGGTAGCCGGGTTTATTGGAATATTTTCTGCTCGCCTGCAAGGCGAGCTTCTGGGATCAATACCCGGTAAAGATCGCCGGAAGGAAAAAACAAATTTTGAAGGTACCGACTTGTCTGAGCAAGTCAACCGCCAACAAAAAACCCATCAAATAAGTCAGAATGTCTCCTGACACCTTGCCAACATGTATAATATCACCACATGAAAGCGAAGGTCACATCTTAGGGCTAACACACAGTATTAATTAAGCAATAAAAAATACCCCTAGCCAACTAAGCATACCCCAAATGAGGCTGGCCACGAGGCTCAAGGTCATTATTATGATGAATACGATACCCTTACCTCCGATGATGACACAGCAGCAGCGAACGCATAACGCCCCTCGCCAGAGGGGAAAAAGAGCAAACTAGGATCCTGGAAAGTTCCACATCACCACGTGGGGTAACTCTTAGACCAGAACGTCTGCTATAAAACAAAAAAAATGCTACTACCTCATAGAGATGGCTAGTAGCATCACACTGCGGATATATAGCCTCCTAAATAACTAGGTTATAGCAAAGCTAAGGCGCAGCACAAAAACAAAAACACATGGCGCGCGTGTCCAATGCGGACCGACTGGGCGCCTAAACATAAGTACCCTTTAACACTTCCCTGCGGACGTACCAATGGGGCCGCCAGTCCTAGCTAGTCTAAACCTATTCTAGAACATCTCAGTTAGATACAAATGAGCAAAAGACTCACTAGAGTTGAACGAATGTCGAATGAAGCGGAGGACAGGCTAGGCACCTCTACTCGCGTCGGACGCAGGGGAAGGAAGGCCGGAGGACGCCACTAGCTTCAGCGTCTAGGATAGAATCCACAGAAAGACATTCACTAAGTTGGGAAGCCTTATTATAACAATTCTTAATAAGTTATTTTTTACAAAGTTTTTTCGTAGTGAGTACCCAATCATAAAGACGATTCCATAAGAGAATTAGCGTTGCACTTATGATGTTAGTACTCTTTCCCCTGAGGCGGGTGTTTCAAACAGGCTGACTGCGGGTGTTTGAAAGAGAGCTATTATTTAATAGGCATATCGTCAATGATGGAGGGGCCACTAATAAATAAATTTTTGTTGATAAGCATCTCTTACTTCATCAAAGTCTGCGATGATCTCATTGAGTAGCCTGAGACACTCGGTGCCTTGATTGTTGACGGCCAGCTCCATGTAGAACTCGTGGAAGTTTGGCACAGAAGCAAACATGACACCCACACGGTTGTAGCTCTGGTGGTACAGATCCTGGGAAAATACATTTTACAAGTTAGTACATTATGGGTGATTTTACAGTAAATGGGAAAAATTCAAAAGCTAATTAAAACAAAGCAGAACCATTTATTTTTATTTTTATTTTTTTTCTATGTGATTGAGGGAGGCAAAAGGCAGAACTGCCTATAGCGAGTACCTCCCCCATAGTTGAAAGAGTGACAGGGCCAAAATCAAGGGACGTTCGAGCCAAAATTCCTGGACACACGGAGTTTGAAGCAATTTAAGTCATAGGAAGAGGGAAAGACTGATTCTGGGAGAGAGTTCCAGAGCTCAGCTGTTGAGTAGAAGAAAGTTTGAGAGTAACATTTCACTCTTGGGTTGGAGAGTTGCACAGAGTAGGGGTGGGATTGAGTTGCAAGACGGGTACCACGTGCCCTACGTAAAGGAGGTGGTATACACTGGGAAAGCTCTGAGGAACAGTGATTATTATAGTAGCAATAGAATAGCGAGAGAGATGCAACATTGCGGCGGAGAGAGAGATTGCAGAGAGTTGGTGAGTGGACGGGATATAATGATACGAAAGGCCTTCCTTTCAACTTTGTCTAGGAGAGCGGTGTGAGAGGAACCTCCACACACATGTGAACAATACTCAATACAAGGATGCACTATGCCCCTGTACAGAGAAAGAAGCGGTGCAAGGGAAAAGAACCCCCTAAGGCGGTTGAGTACACCCCGCTTCTGGGAGGCTGCCTTAGCAAGACTGGTAATATGGTCCTTCCAACTGAGAGCAGAAGAAAAAGAGACACCAAGAATATTGAGAGAAGATGAAAAAGATTGATTTTTGTATTGTTGAAGAATAAGGGATAGTCCGCTGGGAGTTCCTTACGGGTAGATAGATGGAGAAATTGGGTTTTGGAAGCATTAAAGGTAACAAGGTTTTCTCTGCCCCAATTGAAGATCGTATTTAGATCAGAATTTAAGAGTTTTATGGCTTCATTACGTTTGTCGTTGAGGGATTGCTGGCTGGGGCGTTCTGAAAAACTAATAGGGTAGTGTAAGGTTGAGTCGTCTGCGTATGAATGGATGGGAATTGAGGTACAGTTGAGGAGATCATTTATAAATATTAGAAAGAGAATAGGAGATAGGACAGAGCCCTGAGGAACACCGGAGATTATAGGGTGAGGAAGTGAACAATGGCCGTTCACAACCGCGGCTACTTGTATGACACTTCCTGAAGAAATAAAACTGGCAAAATTTCATTCCTGTCAGGCAATATTTAGAGGTTGTGCAAGGCTGTGTGCATAGTTGATATACAGTACATGTACTGTATATAGAGAAAACAGTAATAAAATAATAATACTAATTATCATCTGGTCTCGTGTTTCTCAAAAGCGCAAGCTCTTCCAGAAGAATTCGCTAGCACTCGCAACACGATTACACAAACTTCGTGGGCAAAAGTGATAAATCCAGTAGTTTCCCCTCACAATGCCCCTCTCAGGATCATAGCATCTCGAGAAGAGAAGGGTCTTAAGATGCGCCTTGTAAGATTCAACAGAAGTCAACTGTCTCATGGACAATGGTAATTTATTATTTAACCTAGGGGCCACATGGGAAAACAACCGGTCAGAGAACGATGACTGATATACAGCCCTTGGTTCTTCAAGATGCAAATGATCATCTTCACTTCGCAAAATCACACCAGGCCTCGCTGATGGATGCCTTAGCAATCCAGCAAGATTGGGAGGTTTGACACTCTCCCAATACCAAAGAAGGAAAACCATCTATTTGGTAGGTAGCCTCGGAGTATCCAACGTAGAGCTATATACTTATCGTATAATTCCGTTCCGCTCTGGAGCGGGCAATTATCGTAATCACTAGCGCGATTAAATCGATAACATCTAGAGTAGCACCTTACTCTCTCTACTAGGTACGTTGTATACACTTTTGAGGCTACTATTTTAACCCATCACACCCGGAAGAGCTCTTAGGCACCCATAAAAAACAACCCCGAGCTACCCGGAAGGGCTCTGAGGCACTCATGAGCTGAAAGCCTGTAAGCTTGGTGTGCGAGGCGTACGTCCGACGCATGTAAACAACAGCCGGCTGGACCGACGCCCCGCATCTCCGACCACAAGAAGGAGTACGTCGCTTGTTCGTGTGTGCCTGTATGTTGTTGTTAAGTATCGAAAAGTAGTGTAAAGTGGCTGTTTTTGCCATAAAGTTATCTCCAATGAAATCATCATCAAAACTGAACCAGTTGACTTAGAGAGCTCTACTTAACGCCATTCTACAGGTACGAAACACATCTACGCTTGGGGATGAGCGGGAATGCGGAAGCAAGCAAAATAACAAAGATGCGGTAGCCTAGGCGTAGACGTTTTTTGGCCAAAACCACCGGGTTTCGGGGAATATATATGGAATACATAGCCGGGGCTGGAGGGTTAAAGGAAATTAAAATATTGATGAGAAAGAAAAGAGAAAATTGCAGAACATTGCCCATCCTATCTGGCTCCTTAAGCCGTTGTCACGGGTCCACCACACAACCCGACCGGGGTAATTAGATCATCCAGGTATCAAGTTAATTAGACAAGATTGGATGGGCAGGGATACGGTGTGAGGGCGGGATACAATGACGTTGGATACTCCGAGGCTACCTACCAAATAGAAGGTTTTCCTTCTTTGGTATTGGGAGAGTGTCAAACCTCCCAATTTAGTAGTAGCCTCTACGTCTCCAACGTAGAGCTAGAGTAACAAATTGGAGGCGGACATCCAAGAAAAAACACAAACTTAGCCCTTAGGAAATATCAGGACCATGGAAAGACCGACTTAAACAAGAGAGTTTATATAAAGAGTGTACAGACAGGTGCATATCAAGAGAGGTCAAGTACAGTCAAGTCTTATTCCATGAGATAACTTAGCCTAAGACAAAGAATGATGCATTTCATAATGATGAATATAAAGTCCAGGATCCCCCCCCCCCCCTCCTTCCGGAAGAAAGCAGGATGACCCATACTGTAACGAGTAAATACCGGCATACGCCAAATAGGAGTACCGTACAGGATGTGACGAGAAACTACATGAGCAGTGTCAGAGACGAGCACTAGAAGCCATATGAGAAAAGTTCAGTGGTATGAGGACAAGACATACCGAAAGAATGTAGTATACTTAAGACTAGAAAGTATATCAAAAGCTTAGCCCAGTTAATCTTTAACATAGGTGCAAGTATGGGTATAGTACAATACCCTTCCCCCCCCCCCCTCCAACCCCCAAGAAGGGAAGGACAGGACAGGAGAAGGACAAGAGACAGAAGGAACCCTGCAGGTAGACCCCGAGGGAACCTGCAGGCCCAATGCACTACAAGGACGCCCCGGTCTGTCGGTGGACCACGACAGAGAGGAGGAGACAAACGTGGTGGGGGAAGACCAAAGCCCTGTGTCGGCAAAGTCCGGGCGAGAAAAATCAAGTAAAACCTGAATGTAGCAGCGTACGAACGGACGGCATGAGCTGTGCCCTGAACGTACGGGTTACTGGCCCGAAGAACCCGACACAGGCGAAGTCCCTCAGCACGGCGATCAAGCCTCCTATCAGACGTAGGCGCTACCCGTAATGTCAACCCCGACACTGGCCTGGCCGAGTACACATACGTATGCAGGGTTTGAACCGGGCATAACGGATGATGAACCCTACCACCACGTGTGGAAGCCGGTACAATCGGTAGAATCGATTGATCTTGGTAGGAGATTTCAACTCTAGTGAGGTTGATTGGGAATCGGGAGATGCAGGGCCAAATCAGAGATCTTGGGGAAGTCGGCTAGTGGAGTTGGTTACGGAAAATGTACTTGCACAACATGTGAAGGAAAATACAAGAATGAGGGGTAATAACGAACCTTCTAAACTCTATCTGATTTTTACAAAAGATCCTCACGAAATTAGTGATATAAACTATCTATGTCCTGTAGGTAAAAGTGATCACCTATTACTAAAAGGGAAGTTGACCTCGAGTAATGCCAATAGATTAGACAATAGCTACATAAATGACAGATTAAATTATAGTAAAGCTGATTATGTATCCTTGAAAAGATATTTAGAGGGAGTAGATTGGGATCTTATTTTGAAGGAACAGGACGTACAAGGTAAATATAGTAGATTCCTCGAAATTTATAGAGTAGGAACCAATCTGTTTGTCCCTAGATATAAAACTGGAAATTTTACTAAGCAGAAAGATTGGTTTAATTTGAAATGCAAAAGAGCTTTGGGTAGGCGTGATGCAGCTTGGGCTAGATTAAGAAGAAGGAACACTGAGAGTAATCGGAATAAATATAAACAGGAGAGGAATAGATATGTTAACATAATTAGGCAAGTTAAAATGAACTATGAGAAGAACATAGTAAATAAATGTGAAAGTGACCCTAGATTATTTTATAAATATATAAACAGTAAGTTGAAGGTAAAGAAACAAATTACTAAATTAAGAGTTGATGCTAGGACGTATGAAAATGTATCGGACATGTGCGAGGTAATGAATAACAAATTGGGGTCAGTTTTTACTAGAGAGGAAGGTTTTGACGAACCACAGGCGGGAGTACTGGAGAGTGGTCTTAGTAAGATTGAAATAACTAGAGATGAGCTGTTATCTGCGATGAGAGGACTTGAAGTAAGGAAAGCTATGGGACTGGATGAAGTGTCTGCCTGGGTTTTAAAGGAGTGTGCAGAGCAATTAGTGGAGCCACTGAGGGACATAATTCAAGCTTCCTTAGATAAAGGACAGGTTCCTGTTGAATGGAAAAGAGCTAATATCATTCCGATATACAAAAATGGAAACCCTGAGGACCCTCTAAACTATAGACCAGTTTCACTTACTAGTATTGTATGCAAGATTTGTGAAAAGCTAATTAGGAAGAGATGGATGAAAATGTTGGAGAGAAAGAAGATAATAACCCCAAAGCAATTTGGATTCAGAGAAGGGACATCTTGTGTTACCAGTTTGCTATGTTATTACAGTAGGGTGATAGATGTACTCCAAGAAAGAGGCGGATGGGTGGACTGCGTCTACTTAGACCTTTCCAAAGCATTCGATAAGGTACCACATAAGAGATTGTTATCTAAGCTTGAGACGCTAGGATGTGTCAGGGGGAGTTTGCTGAAATGGATGGAGAGCTATTTAACAGATAGGGAAATGAGGACCAACATTAGAGGAACTTACTCATCGTGGCGGAAAGTTGAGAGTGGTGTGCCGCAGGGATCTGTGTTGGCACCTCTCATGTTCCTTATGTACGTGAATGACCTGCCGATAGGCATAAACTCCTACATGTCAATGTTTGCAGACGACGTAAAAATTATGAGACAAATAACAAATAAAAGTAGTTGTGAGGAGCTGCAAGGGGATTTAGATAAAATATACGAATGGAGCACCAAGTGGAAAATGAAATTTAATATAAGTAAATGCCATGTGTTAAATATGGGAAGAAGTGTGAATAGACCAAATTGGGAGTACAGGATGGGAGATAATATAATTAGCAAGGCCGAAAAAGAAAAGGATTTAGGGTTGATTATACAAGATAATTTGTGGCCAGAGAAACATATTAGCAAGCTCTTTAGCGGAATGTATGCAATGGCCGGGAATATGAAAGTTGCTCTGAACTACTTGGATGAGACCATGGTAGCGAAAATTATGAAGAGTATGATTAGACCAAGATTGGAGTATGCAGCAGTGGTGTGGTCCCCGCATCTAAAGAAGCATCGTCACAAGTTAGAAAGAATCCAGAGAGCAGTTACTAGATTGATTCCAAGTCTCAGAGAACTGCCATATGAAGGGAGGCTAGACAAATTAAATCTACCGAGTCTAAAAGAGAGGAGAGAGAGGGGAGACATGATAATGATGTATAAATGCACCCGGGGGCTGGAGAGGCTGGATAGGGAGGATATATTAATTATGGATACAGGAATAACTAGAGGCCACAGCTACAAAGTAAAAAGACCTACCTGCAAGAACGATATCAGGAAGTTTAGCTTCCCCTATAGATGTATTGACAAATGGAATGGGCTGGAGGAGGAGGTGGTAGGGGCAAGGAACATCCATATTTTCAAGAAAAAATTGGATAAAAAGTAGACTGAGAGACGGGACAACACAAGCTTAGCTCAACTCCTGTAAACTACAATTAGGTAAATACAATTAGGTAAATACAGGAAAGGCCTAAAAAAGGGAGTGTCGCGTACGGTTGTAGCTACAAAATGAACAGACGGAGCCAAAGGAACTGACCCAAGGACGGGAGAAAACGTAAGCAATGCCGGGTCCTAGACACGGCAGCCATCTCCGAGACGCCGTCACCCGCCGCCAAAGCCAGAAGGAACAGTGTCATGGCATGGAAGTGTTCAGGCACGGGGTAAATAGTGTAAGAGGCAGACGAGAGCAGTGGGAGAGCCTCCGCCAGAGACCACTGAGGAGGAATCTGACGCGGGGTAGGCCGAAGCCCAAAGCAGGCCCGCATGAGGAAATCCAATGCCCTGTGAGGAACGACCAACCCCGTGAATTACTCAAACGGTACCCAAATGGCCGACAGGCGGGTCCTAAGCGTGGTGCATATGTCGGGACGCATCTCAAAAATAACCAAATGAGGTAGGGAAACACGAACGCCACCGACAGGCGTGTCCGTGATGTGTTGGTCATCCCAGAAGGAAAACCGTGCCAGTGAGAGACGGAAGTCTGCCACTGAGAATGTGTCCAGTGGAGAGGATTTGACAGTCAAAGAACGACTAAACTTCGGCAGCCACCCTGCCTCACTAACATCCACGATGTGAAGGCCAACGAGGTCCCTAGGTCACCAATCGATCCCAAGTGGAAATCGGGGAACGATAGGGGAACGATAGGGGAACACGAGTCGGGCGCCACCGCCACAGCTGAGCGGACCAGGCGTGTGCCGGCCAGATGGAAGTGAACAACCAAACAAAGTCCATGTACCCACTCAGCCTGTGGAGGACTTTGCACATCAAAAAGGGCGTAGGGTGGCGGAAGGCGGACGCAAGTTTTAGAGGCTCCGGCATATGTTCATGGGAATGGATAAGTAATTCACGGAATATAGAGTGCATACGGGGCTAGCAAGGAGAGCAAGGATTTGTGAAGTGTTTGGAGGATATATTGGTGTGGTGGAGGGGTGATATATAGTGTAATAAGAGTGTGTAGTGATGGGGCCGGTAGTGTTGTGAGTTGTTGAGTTTGTAAACAAACATGGCGGAGGGAATTTCGGGTATGACGGAGGCGGAAGAAAAGTTACAACGTTTTCGTGGGTTTAACCCTTTCACGCATTTATGACGCAGAGGTTGCCAGATTAGCAATAAGAATAGAGTTCTCTCACTCTTATAATTACCTCTCCAAATTTAGTTTTCTGCCCACAGCTAACTCAAAGACAACTGCAGAGGTCGAAGTAACTAAACTAAAGGTTGCTAAATACCCCTGATGGTAACAAAGGCTTTAAAGTATCCCCAATAGGCTCAACATCGCGTCATATGTCGGAGAGGGTTAAGAGCACAGATAATAAGTTACAAGAGGTTATTATTGTTGTGAAGGATTTGGAAAAGTGGATGAGTGATACGTAGAAATAGAAGGGGGATATTGGTGAGAAAGTTAAGGCACTGTGTGTAATGTGTGGTGTGACAGGTGGGGAAGGGAATAGGCCTAGCGAAGGAAGTGAATGCAGGCCTATTTCGGAAGTTAATGATAGCCTAGAGATGGTATTGAAAAGGGTAGATGAACTGGGAGCAGAGAATATGGCATTGAAGGAGCAGCTGAAGGAATACGAAGGACGATTCAAGGAAGTAAAGGAGTCAACTGCATGGACGGTGGTAGGTAAACAGAAATTCAAGGGTTTGGAGGATATTATGAAAGAGCAAAAGGAAGAAATGAATATGACCAAAAAAAGTTTTGAGAGTGCAGTTGTCGGGGTCATGAAGAACAAGGAGAGTGTCGTGAGGGAGGCCATGGACAGGGATAGGGGTGTAATCATGTATGGAGATATAGAGGCTCATATGAATGATAATGGAGTGAGAAAAGTGAGGGATATGGAGACAGTGAAGAAGGTCATGAAAGGTGTGGATGAGGACAGATATGGATGGGAAGGGCAGGTGGAGGAGGTCAGTAGGATAGGTAGATATAAAAGGGGAGAGACGAGACCTATAAGGGTACAGTTTAAAACCAGGGCAGTGGCAGAGATGGTGACAAATTTTAGTTGGAGGCTAAATACAAATGAAAAACTGAAACATATAAGACTAAAGAAGGATTTGAGCATAGAACAATGAAAAAAAATTAAGGAATTACAAGAAAAGGCTGATGAAAATAATGGAAAGTTGGGTGAGGAGGATAAGAGAATTTTTTACTGGAGAGTGAGGGACGGAAAATTGAAGAAGTGCTTTATAAGAGTAAAAGGGAGGGGGAGATCAGGGAGGGAAGAGAATGTGATGGGAGTTGTGACGGAGGAGGAGAACGGGGTGGAGGTGTAACAGGGAGAGACAGGAGACAAAGTGGCAGACCCAGTAGTGCAAAGGGGGAGTAGGGTACGGACAGGAGGAGCGGGATGGTGTTGCTGAAGGAATGGTAGATGGATTAAGGATCATGTTTAGTAATGTGGATGTGTTTACCCAGGACAAGAAAAGAGAACTGATATGTAGGTTGCAGGATGAAGAGGAAAAACCTGATGTCATAGCCTTACAGGAAGTAAGACCAAAAAATGCTAAAATTGAAAGGGAACTGGTGGAGTATAGTTTGGAGGATTTTGAGTTATATGAGAGGAATGCTATTAGAGCAGAGGTCGGAAGAGGACTGTTTATTTATGTAAGAAAAGAGCTCAAGGTTAATGAGGTGGATATGAGACAGCAGTATTGTGAGTATTTGTGTATTGAAGTAAAATGTGCAAGAGGATCAATTCTAATTGCCTCTATATGGAGGAAAATTAGAGTCAAACTGGAGAATGCTGTATCCAAAAGTGTACCAGTAAGGGAATATAAGGATAAAACAAAATTGAAGAAAAGAACGAACCCAGAATTGCCAATGAAAAGAAAGCTTTGGACATTGATTAGAAGAAAGAAACGATTATGGGAAAGACTAAAATTGTTAAAAAAGAACAGGGGGTCTAGTATAGAAGCTAAAGAAGTGGATCTGGAATGCAGACAAATAAACAATAAAATAAGGTGGGAGACAAGGAGGGGGGTGAAGGAGAGGGAGAGAGAGATTGCTAGAAATGTGAAGGATAATCCAAAAATATTCTGGAAGTACATTCAGGAAAAGTTAACAAGAAGAGTAGGGATCCCAGAGCTGGTTGGATGATGGGAGTAGAGCGGAGACTGATAAGGAGAAAGCAGAGGTGCTGGGGAAATACTTTGGGGGGTACTAACAATGGAGTCGGATGATGCAGTGCCTACTATTCCCATCAAACAGGCACCGGCACTAGAACTAATAGAGTTTTCCCATGCTAGAATAAGAAGGGCTATAGAAAAAATGAACAGAAGTAAGTCCCCGGGACCGGATGGGATACACCCAAGAATCATAAAGGAAGGAGGTGAGATGTTAGTAGAGCCATTGAAAATGTTATTTGAGGTATCGTTTAATACAGGACAAATCCCGATGGACTGGAGAGAAGCGAACATAACAGCTATATTTAAGAAGGGAAAGAGAAATGACCCAGAGAATTATAGACCAGTCAGTTTGACAAGTGTTGTGTGTAAACTAATGGAAACGGTAATTAGAGAAGGAATAATGGAGCATATGAAGTCAAACCAACTTTTCAGTGGGAGACAGTTCAGATTCTTGCCGGGGAGGTCGACGGTACTACAGCTAATTAAGGTGGTAGATGATTGGATGCAAATTCTAGAAGATGGTGATGTAATAGACGTGGTATATTGCGATTTTATGAAGGCCTTCGATAAGGTCCCACATAAAAGGTTAATAGAGAAAGTTAGAAGCTATAATATAGGGGAGAAATGTGTGAAATGGATAGAAGCCTTCCTGAAAGATCGGAGACAGAGGGTACTGGTGAATGGAATAGGCTCGGGGTGGAGGGAAATTACAAGTGGGGTACCTCAGGGATCTGTGTTGGGACCACTGCTGTTCGTTATATTTATCAACGACTTACCTGAAGTTATAACTAATGGAAGTGAGGTATACCTGTATGCGGATGACACTAAGCTGTATAGAAGAGTGAGGAGTAAGGAAGATGTGAGTTTGCTTCAAGGAGATGTGGAGGGCATGAAGGGATGGTCTGAGCATTGGTTAATGCCTTTTCATCCAAAAAAATGCAAGTACATGCGGATTGGGACAAGCAAGATAGACAAGGTAGGATACAGTATGTATGAAGCGATGGAGGAAGTGAATGCAGAAAAGGATATAGGAGTAGTGATAGACAATAAGTTAAATTTCTCAGAACATTTAGCGGAAAAGATAAACAAAGCAAATAGAATTGTAGGGCTGATAAGGAGGACATTTGTGTCACTTGACGAAGAAATCTTCAGGAATCTCTATACAGCGCTGGTTAGGCCGCACCTGGAATATGCGAACCAGATGTGGGCTCCATATATGGTAAAGGATATAGAAGCAGTGGAGAAAGTGCAGAGGAGAGCTAGCAAGCTGGTACCAACGTTGAAGAACGCGGGCTATGAGCAGAGGTTGAGGACACTGGGGCTTCCGACACTGGCATATAGGAGAAAGAGAGGGGATATGATAAGAGACTTTTAAGATAGTGTCAGGAAAGTACGATGAGGATGTGTGTGAAGGTATCTTCTTTATGCGGGAGGGAACAAGAACGAGAGGACACTCTAAGAAAATTTACAAAGAAAGAATAGGCTTGAGAAGGCAAAGAACTCATTTTGTGATAGAGTGGTAAATGAGTGGAACGCACTGCCCCAGTATGTAGTCGATTCCGAATCAATAAGGGAGTTTGAAAGTAATCTTGATAAAGCATGGGGAAGACAAGATTTGAAGTTTGATTATAAAACAAAAATACAGAATAGTAAAAATTTTGCGTCTGCTACCGCCGCCGCCAACACCGTGAACGACCGCAGCAGTGCAAGTACTGGTACTGAGCTGGATACACAGGCCTAGTTTGCCTTTTTCCAGAGGATCTACTGGATCTACTGTAAGAAACTGTAAGTGTGTAACACCTTGTTTATGAAAAGGAAAAGCCATCTCATAACATATGAATCAGGTGGCTCCAGTAGCCAGATAGACTACTTCCTGAGTAGTGATGGGCTGGTTTATCAGAGTGAGAGTTGAGCATTCTTTGCCATACCCATAGCTTACTCCGACTGTTCCTTTCGCTTATATATTTTCTAGATCTCAAGTGGCGGCGTCTCTTCCATGGATTGATCTCTCTACTGCCAACCTAGAGGTTGGCAGACTGGGAGCCAAAGTATCAAATTTTTTCCTTGCCCCTCAACTTTCCCTTCATAATTGTTAAGGGGCACAGGTCCCTGGGTGGGGCTTTGGTGTCCCGGGCATTTCCACACCCTCCTCAGCCCCTCGCCTGGGAGTGGCTTCGGTCACCTTGGCTTTCTTAGTGGTAAAGCTGAGAGGGTTCTGTGGGGGCGCTTGGTTATGGCCTTGGCCTTGCTCGGGGCCTTGTGGATGTTCGGCCAGACAGCCTGGGGAACAATAACAACAACTACTACTTCCTGATCAGCTAATCTGATAGGAAATGGGATAGAGATACCAAGATCATACCGGGAAAAAAATGCATCCCCCCAACACAAGCCTTGATGTGCTATATGTGCCTAAGGAGAGTACCTGTGAGAAAGAAAATACATTTGCTAAAATGAAAGTATGGTTATTAGAAAAAGAGGACTACAGAGAAAGATTCCAAAACAAAATTATGGAAATTAAAAGAAGTGTGGGTGCTAGGCCAGCTGATGTTGATAACAAATGGAACTTTATAAGATGCAGCCTCCTTGATGCCACAGATAAAGTCTTCCATGGGCGTTTTGTTCCGGCTGTTCGATCTTTCCAGCATAGGATCTATGGTATTCCTCCTGACCAAGCGGTTGCCATCCTGCTGCTTGATAACGCACCTGCACAACCTTGTACCTCTAAGTTGGAGAGCTCAAATGGTAAAATAAAAACCATGTATTTGGCCCCTAACACAACCAGTGTCATCCAGCTCATGGACCAGGGTATAATCAAGATTTGTAAGAGGCGGTACAAGAGGAACTTTCTAGAACAGTGTTCTTGTCATAGTTGAGAATGGAATGGACGAGGAGGGATACAGTCCATCCTCCAAATTCGCGAGATTATGGGCGACATGTGACCTCGCAAATTTCAAACAACATAGTTTATGGGAATAATTACTTATGGGCGGCACCCACCGAATTTTCGTAATAATTAGTACATTTATATCGGTTGTGGGACACATTTATACATACAGTAATCTCACCCATATAAGACCTGTCATTATCCGAACCTCGCCAATTCCCGGACAGGCCATGGGATATATAAATAAATAAAGTAAAGTCGTTTATGACTTTCAAAACATTTCGATTTGAAGCGCCAAGATTCTGAGTGACCGACATCGCCGATATAGGCCTACAATCATTTACTTATCATTATAGTACTTATTATATCTTATATACTGTACATAATACTTGTAGTAGGTAGCCAACTTACCATAATACTAAATTATATTTCATAATAAACTTATATAAACCAAGTAATCTTGGCCGAACCGATACGCGTGTGGTTTTGTTTACCGCCGGTTTACTAAAGTGCCAACTTTATCGATTTTCTTCGGGCCGACTCGAGCGGGAGTTTAAACCCGAAACATATTAGATATATAAATATATACGGTATATAAATAGTTGTAATGATAAAAAAACATTAAAAGGATGTGTCAGTTACCTTAAATTATAGGTTTGACTCCTGTAAGGAGATAAAGAAAACCTAATATTTAGTAGTGGCCCCGTAATCATTGACGAACATGCCTATTACATAAGGCATCCTCTTCAAACACTAATCCGCCGTAGTTTGAATCTACCGCGCAGAGCATTTAAAAACTGAGGAGCCTTCATCATGAGCGCACGCGACCTCACTCATGGCTTCAGTCATTATGAATTGGGTTCTCACTACGAAAAAACTTCGTAAAAAATAAAAACAAAAAGAAAATAAGAATAACTATCCAATAAGCTTTCCATCATATCGTGGATGTACTTGTGTGGATTTCTGACCAGACGCTGAATCAGGCGTCATTCCTCCTTCACTGACATATCAAGTAAACCAAAATCCTTAATACATCAACGAATGGGAAGGGGACGGTCGGGAGGGCCCCAGTCGTCAATGATTACGGGGCCACTACTAAATATTAGGTTTTCTTTATCTCCTTACAGGAGTCAAACCTATAATTTATTAGTGGCCCCTCCATCATTGACGAACATGCCTGATATCTAAGACTGGAGGGGGACATTCGTAATCATATCATAACTCTAGAAAAGCAGATAATAAAAACAACCACATAGTATTCTTACTTTTGAAAAATGTATTTAATACGGCGTAGGCCGGAAATATACAAGAAAAAGGGGTTCAGGCAGGTGCGTGCTTCAAAGAAGCCTGCCTGACAAAAATAGGTAACCCTGAAGATTCTGAACACAGATCTGTAGTTACAAAAGGCACCCCACTCAACGAGTGGTGACAAAAATAATAAGTTATAAGTTTATATGTGCACATCATAAACCCCAAAATACATGTGGAGATCAATTGCTAATGAACTCCATTGAACTAATGTTACATTGCTTTCGCAGCTAAAACTACTATAACAACACCGTTGTTTTGTACTAAACTTTGTACTAGCACAAATTCTCGCAGAGAAATTTTCATATCACATTTTAACCTTAAATTGTATCACAGCTCTCATACTCCGGCGGGGTCTAGGGTGTCCTATGTCAACTGACTGCACCCCCCCCCCCCTTCCGTGAAAATAAACATAAGTGACTGCAGGGCCACCTAGACCCTCTGCCTTAAAGCTATACATGGTAAGGAAGGTTTGTCTAGAGCAACTGACAAGTATCTAGAGAGAAACGTATGATTAGACGCCCACAACTGTGTGGACGCAATATCTTCAACTGAAAAGTTTTTCAGGAAACGTAAAGAGGCCGCCCACTTGCGTAAATCGTGGGCCCTACCCACAACGCCGGGATTACTCTCTTTAATGACTTCTACCAGAAGAGAGGCTAATCGCCGTTTAAGTAAGCGTTTACCCGTACTCGCTACCCATAAAGCACCTTGGGGGTTATGAGGAGCTATTCTCAAATATTTGGTTAGAGCTTGCACTGGACATAAATTATGATGCACCTTTCCCCTTTTTAACGCCGGCACCGTGAATTCAGAAAACACGTGTGCACTATGCTCATTCTTGGCTACAAACGCCGGGGAGGGTGCAATGGAAATTGAATCATTAAGTCTACCAAACCTAAGACAATTAGGTGTGTTGCTCATCGCCGCCAGCTCAGACACTCTGTTTCCGGTGGCCAAAGCCAAAAGGAAAACTGCCTTCTTTAAGATTAAAGCAAAGTCTGCAGTATTTTGATACAGACGAGAATGAAGTAAAGACAAAGCTTTGTCCAGAGACCAAGTAGGCATGAGCTGACGGGGAGGTGGGCGGAGTTTAAAACACGCTCTCATAAATCCTGTTTCCTCCGCCACCGGTATGGATAGACCTGTAAGGTCGAAAAAGGGCACTCTAATCGCAGTTAAGTGATTCTTCAAAGTAACCACAGATAAACGTTTCTGCTCAAACAGATAGTTCAAGTAATTAAAAACCAATGCCACTGAGGGTACAGTTTGTTCCGTTCTAACAATCCAAGAAGTAAAAGCTTTCCAATGAGATTGATATTGTCGCTTAGTAGACTGAGTATATTGATTGAGCAATTTATTGGTCACATCCCTACCGTATGGTGCTAGCCACTTGGCCTCCTGAATGTCCATAATGCAAAAGTCAGCGAGGTCTCTAGGTTGCCAATCGTGTCTAAGTGGAAGTACCCGACCGGGAGCGATACCGGGTCCGGGCACCACATTATTAACTGCTGGCACCACACCTGTGCCGGCCACAGGGGCGCGATTAGCGAGACTAAGCCTCGATAAACTCGTAGTTTGTTCACTACGTGGCACATTAGTGACGCATCTGGCGGCGGAAACAGATAGATGGAGCTCCATCTGTTCCAGTCTGTCACTAGGGCGTCTGGCCCCCCTGCCGGCGTTATCGCCCGGCGGGTGAGGTATAGAGGGAGCTTGTGAGTCTCCTCGGACGCAAAAAGATCCACTTGTGGATAGGAGAGCTCCGCAATCATTAGGTCGAAAATGGGTTGCTTGAGCTCCCATTCTACTGTCGTGCTCTGTCTCCGGGACAGAGCGTCTGCCCAGACGTTCGCTACGCCTGGGAGATAAGATGCGTGAAGATAAATATCTAGACTGCTGGCTAGAACAAAAATCTCTTCCGACACGAGTAGCAACTTCCTTGACCTCGTTGACCCTTGTTTCTGAATACAGTGAACTGCATTCAGATTGTCCATTCTGAAGGCCACTGACTTGCCCCGTAACGCCGGGCCGTGAGCCTGAAGGAAATACAAGGGGACTAGTAACTCTTTGACATTTATGTGAGAGATTTCTAAGTGGGACCAAAGTCCCTGACCCTGGTGCCCCTGATTTGACTGAAATCCCCACCCTATGGTGCCTGACGCATCCGTGTCTACCCATACCGTTGGAGGAGGAGAGGTCCATGACATGATTGAGTGCAATGTTTCCCTCTTCGCCCAGACCGCTAGTAAGGTGTGGATTAATTTTGGTATGGGCCATAATTTTCCCGCCGGTAAGAGTGGGAAATATTTGTTGCCTTCCAATATTAATCGTTTTACTTTCAACCGGCCCAACTTGACAGTTAGCTGAATCCAGTTGAGAGAGCCGACCAGAGACTCCCAGACTCTTCGTGTCGTAGTCAGACTGTGAAGAAACCTGAACAGTTTCCTGCGAAACCTGTTGCGATTGTCCACACTCTGACTCAGAGTGAGAGCGGCGGTGTCCCAGACCAGCCCTATCCACTGAATTACTCTTGAGGGAACAAGGTTTGACTTTACCAGATTTACCTTGAAGCCTAGAGTTTTGACATGATTTAAAATGATATTGACATGTTTTATGCATAATTGTTGTGTCTCTGCCACCACCAGCCAGTCGTCTAGATACCACAACACTCTGATTCCCTGTTTTAACAATGGCATCAGGGCTTGCCGGACTAGTTTCGTGAATAATCGAGGTGCTAGGTTCAAACCGAACGGCATCCTCTGAAAAACAAAATTTTGGTGCCTGATCCTCAAGGCCAGAAACCTTTGAAATCTTTTGTTGACCGACACGTGCCAATAGGCGTCTGTCAGGTCTAGGGAACACATCCAGCCACCCGGCGGAAGTGTTAGCCTGATTTGATGAACTGTTAACATTCTGAAAGACTCGTTGTAAATGTGAAGATTCAGATACGACAGGTCTACGACCGGCCTCATCTGAACACTGTCCCGTTTGGGAACCAAAAACAGTTTTGACGTGAATACAGGGTAATCTGAAGGTACCGGGATGATGACATTCTTGGCAATCATCTCCTGGACCAGCAACTCCACCTCTAATGAAACACAATTTGCCGTTGTCGGCTGACGTAAGCGAGGTCGCCGGAGCCACTGCCAAGTGATGCCTTTGCGTGCCACCATCCGTGCCCAGGTTTTTAACGGCCATGCTTGGTGACACGTTCGGAACGACCCAGTTAGCAGACAAGGGTTCGCCGGCTGTACTTCCCTCGGTTCCTCCGGCTCTAAGATAGGCACTGGGAGTGAGAAAGACTTTAGTTTTTTGATGGTGGGTTTGGTGGTGTTGGACGCTTCGCCGGCTGGCTGGTGTGGGCCGAAGACTGGCCCTGCCCCGGCTTATACTGGCCGCGTCCCCTCTGTCCTGAAAACCCTCTCTGTCTATGCCTGAACTGACCCAGGGGGGATTGGGAGGACTTAGGCGGAAGAAACGGCTTAGAACCCCCTGGCTGAGCTTTAGTAGGAGGCTTAGGTTTGGGGAAGTTAAATGCGGGTTTCTTAGCCTGTGCGGGACTGTGCTTCACGGCCTGTGCCATGTTAAACACTGTTCGCCATACATCAGGGGACATTAAAGAAGGTGTAAGTACTGGGGACATTACCACCTGGTTAGCAATGCGATCAGGCAGCTTGCGAACTAATGACATCCTAAGATCCTGTCGTGCTCGCACCGCCTCAAGTAAGGCTGTGCGTATGTCACCTAAGGATTGAATTGACGACTGAAGAATCAGACGCCGGGATAATTCAACTGATCTTCGAGCATCCGCGTCTGCGATTGCCTGAGTAGACCTGAGTAAAGACTTAGCCACCTGTTGAGAAACTATGTACTGTGAAAACAGGCGGAAAACTTTTCCCCTTAGCCTAAATTCTCTGTCTAGGTGAGAAGGGGTAGGGGTAATGAATGGTTCCTTTAGTTCACAAAGATTAATCTTAGGGGCAGCTAAAAAAGAAAATAAAGCTGACGGAACTCCGCCGGCAGAACCTACCGGCATTGAGAACCATGAATGTGTATCCTGAGGGATCTGGTGGGAAGATTTAGAAGTGAAAGTGGTTGCAAAGTTTTGAGCCTCTACCTCCCAATCCACCCAAGGTCCTGGTCCCAACTGTCCCACCTTCAACACTGGATTAGCTGTCTCGTCTGTGACGGTCTGTAAATCTAGTTCAGGAGTAATAGCCGACAGAGCCTTAATATCATTAAACCCATCCAGCTTAGACCAGTCTGAAAAAAGTTTTGAAGCTGAGGCAGGGGGTAAAGCAGGCTTAGATGCATAAACAAAATAATCCTGATGATAATAACTAGGTATAGCCTTGATATTTACGTCCAAAACATTACCCAAGGCATCCAATGCCCTTAATTTCTTAGACTTATTTCCCTGGATAAACTACTCACATGGTACCGGGAGTTCCCCTGACAAGGTAGGCTGGGCAAGCTCTGGCTTAGAGGGGTTCAAAGGGACCCATGACTCGTCTGGCCCATAAAGCAGGGGCATAGCTACTTTTCTAAGAGGCGCTTTGTCTAGAGGGAGTGGATTAACATCCGTAATGACCCTGACATTTGACGTAGTGAATGCCGCCGTAGCTGGCTTAGAGCTCCCTGCCGGTGACAGAGTAGGAGGGTTAGGAATCTTAGATAAATCGATTGACGTTATCAGAGGCCGTACCGCAGAACCTGTCAAGGGAGCCCCCAAGTCCATTGTGGGGTTTTCTCGTTGTTGATTAAAGAATTTTGATAGAGCATGAGTAAGTAACCCATCAATTTCTTGTGCTGTAACAAACTGGTTAGGTGCAGAACTTTCAGGTGAATTAGTATTATCATGGGCGGCGTCCAGGCCTGAGCCTGACCCTTGTCCTTCCCTATCTGAAATTAATGACACTTCATCTTGTTCCTCCCGATCCTCCTGAGAAGACCCCGCCGAGGCAGGGGCACCTTGTTTCCAAGATAAATCAGGGATAGAGGATGGGGTCGCCGCGTCCCTGTGGACATCGGCTACTGTGTGACTCGTATGAGTCGGACGTGGATGGTCAGACCCTGGCTGAGCAAACCGCCAAACACCGAGGCTCTGGCCTACGCTCTCTTGAGAGTCTGAAACATTCTCAATTATTGAATATCCTGAACTTTCCATTTCTAGGGTTAAAATATCAATAGGTAAATCTTGTTTAGGGACAGGCGCTTCACTATACTCTGAGGCTGTAACAGAAACATTGTCAGGTGTAGAGGTACGATGAGATGCACTAGACTTAGTAGAATGTCGAGAGGACTTCTTATGGGAATCCTTTTTGGAGGATTTGTGGCTACGGTGTGACCGCGAACTAGACCTAGGTTTGGAAGAATCACCACCATGGCCACTGGGGGAAGCTTCAGTCTTGCACTTCTTACTAGCCGGGGAAGAGGCCCGACTTGAAGACCGTTGTCTGAGGGATGACCTTGACCTCGATCTCGCCTGCGACGAGGAGGTGGCTGCCGGGGGAGTAGGCTCTCTCGGGCGTTTAAACGTATCCACAGACGATACAGAACCCTGGCTAGTCTCTGTCGGCTTAAAACCCCTTACTCTAGAGGTACGTTTAGGGGGAGGGTGCTCTGACAGCAACTTATCCCAAAGTGGGACGTTGTCACATTGAAGTGACTTATGTGCGACAATGGTAGTATAGGCCGACATTTGTTGTCTGACCTCTCTCAACGCTACCGCCGCGGTCTTGTCATTGTCACACAGGACTTTATTGGCTAATTGGGAGCAAAATGAACAATTAAGTGTAACCCAGAGACCCCTTGAACGGTCTAGACATCTAACACACCTTATGCAAAGGGTATGCGCAAAAATTGGGATACCCGCGCAAGTAGGGGTAATGCACAGGGCAAAAACTGGGGCCACATTAGCCATGACAGAGACTGGTGTGAGGAACTACCGCCGGGTCTGTATTGGTCCGCCGGAGCTCAGCTCTGGAAAAATAAAGAAAAATTTCCAGGAATTAATGCTCATAAGGTTAACCCAAGTGTTCGCATACAAGTGTTAATAACCCGCCGGGTAACGGGATGCAAAGACACAGCTAACACATCTCGCCACGCGGCTGGGTGTAAAGAGGCTAAACAAATCTTCTTAGCTAAAGAACATGAAGAATACCCTCTGATATAATGGTCCAGTATGGCACTTATAGTCTGTAGGAGGTGGTGACTGTCTCAAGATTCAATTTTGTAACAAAGCCCCCCCTCATAAAGACGCCGGCCCTTGAAATATTTTAGTAGAATAGCCTAGGGCAGGAATATACGAGATCTGATTTTTTAACGAATTGTCCCAAACGATCGTCGTAAAAATAGAAGGCGGCGATACTGAAAGTATCACCCAATTAAGGTTAATCGAAATTGAATTTGTTTATAAATTCCTTAGTTCCTTTACTTAGGGGCACCCGCCGGGTGTGGAAATCGATTTGGTTAAACCTCACTGAACCTTCAATTGCCGTAAGAGTAAAGGCAGCGATACACAGAGTATCACTCAAATGGATTGGTTAACTATAAGAGACCTAAGTCGTTTTATCCCACCCTGCTCAGGTGCACCCGCCGGGTGAGAAGTCTAAAAGTTAACCCCACAAGTTCCTGACCCCACTTCTTTGAAAAGATCGCCGGGGAGGAACGCCTAAACAACAGCTAGGTTTTCCCTGTGGTTGTCGTAAACCAGGTAGAAAAACCTATAAAAAACGAGTGTTCTCAAGAACGTTGTTTCTTTATATATAACTAAATATATATGTAAGGATGGGTACAGCCATCCCGCCGGGAATTTTAAAGGAGGCCTGAAACCAGGCACCCACAGAGACGCAGTCCTGGAGAGCCACAGACACCTCCCCTCGCCGGGGAACCAGCCAGAGTTAAAAACCACGTGTGGCCCAACACTGCTCATCGGTCAGGATTTTTCATGGTGAAACCGAGAAAAAACCCGCCGGAAGGCAAACCCCACCCAGAACAGACACCATCTGAACAATACGACACGAGGAGAGACACGCACGACTAACCAAGGTCACAACATAATCCGTGGAATTAGCCAATACACAACTAAACCAGGAAACAAATATAGTCCGAGGAATTAGCCAATACACAACTAAAACCCGGATACACATGACACAGTAGGGCATATTTAAAAATAAATAATAACACTAGACATGTGGCAAAGCTACGAGCGGCTGGCTAGGCCTAGGTAGACGGCATGAAAATAGTTGAAATATAAACACACACTGGAATATCACAACAGGAACCACCGCCAACACACCACCGAAGCGATAACTTCCAACCCCGGGAAGCCTGACACGGACCCAGAAAAAACTTCACTAAGTGAAGAAAAATACGCTGGGAACGTCAGCAAACACACAGCTTACCTCATCAGAAGGATAAAAGGCAGCAATAATTAACGCGTAATGAAAGCCGCCTGCATCACCAACTAACCCAACTGTGAAAAGTTCACGTGTCCACAACAGGACCACGAGGGTACATCCGAAATAGATGCCCCATACATACGACCCAAAATACATTGCACTGCGGGCAACCAGCCCAGGACACTCCTGCTACGCCTATCCTAACCTTACTCGATACATCCCAGAGTAAACAAATGAGAAAAAACTCACTAGGGACGCCACGAATGCGGAACCAGCGGAGCCTGAAAGGTACGTCCGGGCAGGCTGAGCGCAGAGCAAAGAAGGAGGAATGACGCCTGATTCAGCGTCTGGTCAGAAATCCACACAAGTACATCCACGATATGATGGAAAGCTTATTGGATAGTTATTCTTATTTTCTTTTTGTTTTTATTTTTTACGAAGTTTTTTCGTAGTGAGAACCCAATTCATAATGACTGAAGCCATGAGTGAGGTCGCGTGCGCTCATGATGAAGGCTCCTCAGTTTTTAAATGCTCTGCGCGGTAGATTCAAACTACGGCGGATTAGTGTTTGAAGAGGATGCCTTATGTAATAGGCATGTTCGTCAATGATGGAGGGGCCACTAATAAATAAAGTGTTTGTTGGCTTAATTGGCTTAGTTTTGGTTCTGATGCGAGGCGAGGCACCCCTACTGGGCCTCACCGCCTCTCTCTCCCCCACCCCGCTCGTCCTCCTCAGCCAACACAGCCACCTCGCCTATCATCCGCCGCTTCTTCCTCACAAATGTGGATTAGGGGGGTCGCAAATTTAGAGGGAATGGTGGATTTCCCTTATAATTCTACGGGCTGGTTCGCACATGTGGAATCGACCTCGCAAATGTGGAATATTATAGTTTTTCCAATTTTGACCGCCCCCTCGCAAATATGGAGGATCGCATATTTCAAACTCGCATAATTGGAGGATGGACTGTATGTGGATGAACGAGGCAAGATAAGTCTGCAAATTTTATAGAAGTACAGCCTCCATGATTGCATCTACAACTAGGCCGAAGCATGGAATGAAGTGACAACACACTCGAGAACGACTGGTGTAAGCTGCTTGATGTCCCCAAAGTCAACGATAATGGGTTCCTTGGGTTCGAGGCTGGTGACTTCCGCAGGAAGGCCAGGAAGGTCACCCTGGTTAGCCTGCTGGAGTAGGTTAGCAGTCCCCCCTGGTATCTGAAAGGGGTGTTTCCGGGTTGATGGGACTCGATAGCCTTGGCGGGCAACCCATCTAGGGGAATAAACCGTAAACAAATTACCGATGGGCGACATGCTAATCGGTGCCAGATAACGACAGATAACCTACTCCAGCAGGTTAACCAGGGTGACCTTCCTGAGACCGAGGTGGAGAACTGGATACAAAAAGATGTCGATCTACCAGGTCATCAACACAAGATTGATGAAGAAATTGCTGCAGAGGTGCAGAGACTCTGTAGAAGAGCCAGATGAAGACAAAGAAGCAGAAGAAACTGGTGAGGCAAAGGTCAGCCTAGCCAGTGTCCTGGAGTCCTTTGATACCATTCTGATGTACCTGTCGCAGGAAATGAATGATAAGCTGATTTTTCTCTACAAGCCTCTTCGAAGTAGCCGCTTTAGTGTACAGAAGGCCTACCTGGACAGCAAGAAGCAATGAAAGATTAGTTCCTTCTACACTCCAACACCACAAACAACCAGGCCTTGAACATCCTCTGGTGCTAGTTCAATCTCAGTTGCATCGATCTCCTCCCTTGCATCGACCTCCTCCCTTCCATCGACTTCCCTCAGTACAGCTGACACTATCCCATGGTCATTTATCATTCGCACCTCTTACATTCCATGTGGCAAATCTCATATCCTTCATCTGGTCTGCAGTCGTAAATGGAAGATATTTTACATTTCGAAACCCATTACGCCATCAGACAGTACACTAGGACCATACGGCTGGGAGAGTGTAGATAGCAGAGAAGGGGAGTTGTAGATAGAGGAAGCTGTTGAAATGGCTTTGGTATGTGTGTTAATAGTCTGTATACGTCGTCGAAGTGTCACATGACTGGGTGTGAACATGATATACATGCTAGGACATACTACTACACCCACTAAATGTCCGAGATTGAACCCAGGTCAAGCAGATTCACACGCGAGCGTGCTCTCCACTCGACTGCCTCGGCCCCAAATTCTGTCCTACTTCAAGGCTTGTTTAATAATAATAATAATAAGCATGTTACTTATTTCTCATAAGCGCCAATTTTTCCGAAGAATTCACTAGCGCTCGAAAAGAGAAAGAAAAAAGAACAAAAATCAATGCATCAAAAGAAGGCTCATATACAACACACATTTAACAATCACTAGCAGTGGCAAAATAGCCTAAACTCTATAGCCATCTGTCATGACACCTCTCTCAAGATCATAGCTTCTCTCAAAGAGAAAAGTCTTAAGTTGTCTCTTGAAGCATTCAACAGAACTCAGTTGTCTCATGGACAGCGGCAACCTGTTATACAACCTCGGAGCCATGTAGGAGAATGACCTCTCAAAGAAAGAAGACTGCTGGAAAGCCCTTGGTTCATCAAGACGAAAAGGGTCATTGTCATGACGCACAACTACACCATGGTGTGCCGGTGGGCGCCTGAGCAGCTCCGCAAGGTACCTAGGCTCACCAAATTTGAGAACCTTAAAAGTCACCAAACACAACTTAAATTCTATTCTTGCTCTTACTGGCAGCCAGTGCAGTTCTATGTGAAGAGATGTAGTAGGAGTTCTAGGTGGAACACCAAAAATTAGTCTTGCGGCCCTGTTAAGAACAGACTGAACTTTCTTCAAAATATAATTTGGAAGACCCACCAACAGGGCATTGCAATAATCAACACGAGAAGACCAATGAGTGAACCAACGTCAGGAGGCAACGTCTGGTTATAAACGGCTTCACCAAATAGAGATTTCTGATGTGCAAGTAACAACTTTTAACTATCTGGTTTACATGCTCTTTGAAATCTAATCGGGAGTTCACATATACACCCAGATTTCGAACAGAGTTGGCCGGTCGCAGCTGAGATCCACCCACATTGATGGAGAGGGCACCTACCATATCATCAGCTCTTCTATTTCCTCGGATGATGAGAATATCAGTTTTACCATCATTTAGTTTAAGTTTTCTCGCTCTCATCCACTTCTTGATATCAGACATCAACAATTCCATCTTACTCCGTATATCAACTATATTTGTGATTCTCACATAAATCTGGGTGTCATCTGCATAAAAGTGAAAGGTGACATTATGTGCACGAAGCAGAAGAGACAAACTGCTAATATAAATTATAAATAGGATAGGACCCAAAACTGATCCCTGCGGAACACCATACTGCAGGGGTGTCGAGTCCGAGACCACTTGATTTACCATCACACTCTGGGATCTACCTGACAAGTACGACCCAAGAAGCAAGAGAGCGGAGTCACGCACACCACAATCATAAAGATCACTCAATAACAACTCGTGATCCACTGTGTCAAAAGCCGCAGAGAGATCAAGCAAGACCAATAGTGAGGCCACACCATTGCAAATGTTCTCAACTAGATCATTATGTACTCTAATCAATGCTGTTTCAGTTGAATGATGCTGTCGGTAAGCAGACTGAAAAATTGGGATAGTTTCATTCTGCTGAAGTAGTGGTTGTAATTGGTCAAGTATTGCACGCTCTAATATCTTTGATATGAAGGACAGGTTGGAGACAGGACGATAGTTCAACATGTTCTCAACATCAAGTCCAGGTTTCTTTAGAGTAGGTCGGAGTAGTGCATGCTTTTCAGAATGTGGGAAGCTACCTTCAGAGAAGCACTTATTAATTATTTTGGAAATAAACTCAACTGTGTGATCATAGACTCTTGGTAGCTTGGAAACATTTATGGGATCCAACGGGCAAAATGTTTTATTGAGGTTTCTTATGTTTGTTTGATTAGTAGCATTATTGACTTTTGACTAGGTGAGAGTTGCTGTACCTCCACCCAAACCCCTGTAACACCAGGGATTACGAGGTTATTTCTTACAGTTTCTTACAGTAGATCCTCTGGAAAAAGGCAAACTAGGCCTGTGTATCCAGCTCAGTACCAGTACTTGCACTGCTGCGGTCGTTCACGGTGTTGGCGGCGGCGGTAGCAGACGCAACATTTTTACTATTCTGTATTTTTGTTTTATAATCAAACTTCAAATCTTGTCTTCCCCATGCTTTATCAAGATTACTTTCAAACTCCCTTATTGATTCGGAATCGACTACATACTGGGGCAGTGCGTTCCACTCATTTACCACTCTATCACAAAATGAGTTCTTTGCCTTCTCAAGCCTATTTCTTTCTTTGTAAATTTTCTTAGAGTGTCCTCTCGTTCTTGTTCCCTCCCGCATCAAGAAGATACCTTCACACACATCCTCATCATACTTTCCTGACACTATCTTAAAAGTCTCTATCATATCCCCTCTCTTTCTCCTATATACCAGTGTCGGAAACCCCAGTGTCCTCAACCTCTGCTCATAGCCCGCGTTCTTCAACGTTGGTACTAGCTTGCTAGCTCTCCTCTGCACTTTCTCCACTGCTTCTATATCCTTTACCATATATGGAGCCCACACCTGGTTCGCATATTCCAGGTGCGGCCTAACCAGCGCTGTATAGAGATTCCTGAAGATTTCTTCGTCAAGTGACACAAATGTCCTCCTTATCAGCCCTACAATTCTATTGGCTTTGTTTATCTTTTCCGCTAAATGTTCTGAGAAATTTAACTTATTGTCTATCACTACTCCTATATCCTTTTCTGCATTCACTTCCTCCATCGCTTCATACATACTGTATCCTACCTTGTCTATCTTGCTTGTCCCAATCCGCATGTACAGTACTTGCATTTTTTTGGATGAAAAGGCATTAACCAATGCTCAGACCATCCCTTCATGCCCTCCACATCTCCTTGAAGCAAACCCACATCTTCCTTACTTCTCACTCTTCTATACAGCTTAGTGTCATCTGCATACAGGTATACCTCACTTCCATTAGTTATAACCTCAAGTAAGTCATTGATAAATATAACGAACAGCAGTGGTCCCAACACAGATCCCTGAGGTAACCCACTTGTAATTTCCCTCCACCCCGAGCCTATTCCATTCACCAGTACCCTCTGTCTCCGATCTTTCAGGAAGGCTTCTATCCATTTCACACATTTCTTCCCTATATTATAGCTTCTAACTTTCTCTATTAACCTTTAATGTGGGACCTTATCGAAGGCCTTCATAAAATCGCAATATACCACGTCTATTACATCACCATCTTCTAGAATTTGCATCCAATCATCTACCACCTTAATTAGCTGTAGTACCGTCGACCTCCCCGGCAAGAATCTGAACTGTCTCCCACTGAAAAGTTGGTTTGACTTCATATGCTCCATTATTTCTTCTCTAATTACCGTTTCCATTAGTTTACACACACTTGTCAAACTGACTGGTCTATAATTCCCTGGGTCATTTCTCTTTCCCTTCTTAAATATAGCTGTTATGTTCGCCTCTCTCCAGTCCATCGGGATTTGTCCTGTATTAAAAGATACCTCAAATAACATTTTCAATGGCTCTACTAACATCTCACCTCCTTCCTTTATGATTCTTGGGTGTATCCCATCCGGTCCCGGGGACTTACTTCTGTTCATTTTTTCTATAGCCCTTCTTATTCTAGCATGGGAAAACTCTATTAGTTCTAGTGCCGGTGCCTGTTTGATGGGAATAGTAGGCACTGCATCATCCGACTCCACTGTTAGTACCGTGGTGATGGGCTGGTCTATCAGAGTGAGAACTGAGCGATCTCTGCCATACCCATAGCTTACTCTGACTGTTCCTTTTACTTATATATTTTCTAGATCTCAAGTGACGGCGTCTCTTCCGTGGATTGACCTCCCAATCTACCAAGATTGGAAGCCAAAGCGTCACATTTTTCCTTTGCCCCTCAACTTTCTCTTCATAATTGCTGAGGGGCACAGGGCCCTGGGTGGGGCTTTGGTTTCCCGGGTGTTTCCTCACCCTCTTCAGCTCCCCGCCATGGAGTGGCTTCGGTCACCCAGGCTTTATTGTGGTCGGCGGGGAAGGTTGTGTGGGGCGCTCGGTTATGGCCTTGGCCTTGCTCGGGGCCTTGGGGCTGTTCGGCCAGGCAGCTTGGAGAACAACAACAACAACAACAACAACTGTTAGTACCCCCCCAATATTATCTGCACCACGAACGTGGCGGGCGGTGGGGTTGCCACATCCCTACGCCCTGACATGTAATGCCTCCTGCCGGCACCACCTGTACTTAGAAGTACAAATTAAACTAACCATGTTGTTTCTAAACTGGTTGTCAAGGAAGTGTGTAGCCACGTGGGCAGGGAGGAGGTTGAAGAGAATCCGTCTGTTACTCTCTTGTAGTGCGTCCATCTCCAGCTTCTCTTCAGACGCCTGCAATAACAAACTTCAGTAATTATATAATGGCTATAAATCCTCTATAATACATGCTATTTTATATATAACTTTATTTAGTAAGGGAGGAGTTATATAAATGATTGGGTTACAATTTATCACCATTACAGATAAATTTCAATCAAATTCCAAAACTCAGCAGAAAAAAGTTAAAAGCTAGGAGTATCTAAACAATCAAATAAAAGTACCGTTTTGCTAGAAATAATAAACGTTAAATATTGAGGTAGACAAACTGACCTGACACTGCCAAAGAAAGTCTAGCCTGGCAGTCCACTCCACCTGCCGACCATGAGCCACCACCGCCAACAGGAACACAATAATGTACACCACACCCAGCACCTCTGTTGGCACCACCGCTCTGTTCCCACACACAAAAATGGTTAGGGCTTAACATTTAAGAACTGTCACATGAATATGGGAATAATTTGGGATAAAGATTAACACAGGGAACAAGGCAATCGGTGATGGCAGACTTAGCCCCCACCGTGCTGTCGGAGATAGCCACAAAATGTTTGAGGCTCTTTAACACCTTAAGAGCGGCCTATGCGGTTTATTTATATGTACCGCCCAGCGGGGTGTTTTTAGCCAAAATAGGGCTGTTTACGTGATCATTTTCATGCCTAAATAAGACCCAGAACGTAAAACAAGTATCTATCCCTGAAAGGGTATAAACAGAGCTTTCGAATGACACCATAACGATCCTTTTATGATGGCTAGTTTTCTTGCAATAACCGTGCAACGCGAGTGCAAAAAGCATGTAATTAGCCACTTTCCCGATACAATTCCTTATATAGCGAGTGAGAGAGGGAGCTGGGATTCGTGTCAGTATGTTCGCCGCGGTGGTCTGGAGCAGTCATACGCTCGCTACTCTCCTGCCACCACTTGTCTCTCTCTCTCAGCAACATTACGTGCTGAAATTGCCACTCGACCTATGTCGAGCGCCGCCACATAGTCCAGCTTTATTTAACTCGACTTATGTTGCTCGCCGCTAATTAAGGGTTAAGACAATCACTACTACAGTCACCATCATCACTACCACTGTCACCATCATCACTACTACTATCTATAATAAAGTGCATAAAAAGTACCGGTAATTCTTATGGTCTAAAACCGACCGAGAGTAAATATTTTCGGTCCGATGGCCGTATATAATATAATTAAAATATAAAACTTGAAAACGAACTCAAAAGTTACTGTTAAAATAAATATAACTAACTCATTAAAATTAAAAACTATTGAAACGACAACACACTAAACAAAATCTATACGTTGAAAAATGCATTTAAATTTATCGGAAATTAAACTTTGAAAACAACAAACTTATAATATCCACATATCTGTACACCACTACACAAGACAGTAGGTTGGTTTCCCACGCCACCCTAGTAGCAAATGTGTTGGTGTATCGAGGCTAACTAGTATGAAGTGCAATCAGGAATCGTAATCAAAATACAGTACGCATAGGCAGATGCAAATTGTATATTTATTAGTGGCCCCTCCATCATTGACAAACATGCCTATTACATAAGGCATCCTCTTCAAACACTAATCCGCCGTAGTTTTGAATCTACCGCGCAGAGCACTTAAAAACTGAGGAGCCTTCATCATGAGCGCACGCGACCTCACTCATGGCTTCAGTCATTATGAATTGGGTTCTCACTACGAAAAAACTTCGTAAAAAATAAAAACAAAAAGAAAATAAGAATAACTATCCAATAAGCTTTCCATCATATCGTGGATGTACTTGTGTGGATTTCTGACCAGACGCTGATTCAGGCGTCATTCTTCCTTCCTTCTCTGCTCTGCGCTCAGCCCGCCCGGACGTGCCTCCCCACGCTCCGCTGGTTCCGCATTCGTTGCGTCCCTAGTGAGTTTTTTCTCATTTGTTTACTCCAGGATGTATCGAGTAAGGTTAGGATAGGCGTAGCAGGAGTGTCCTGGGCTGGTTGCCCGCAGTGCAGTGTATTTTGGGTCGAGTGTATGGGGCATCTATTTCGGATGTACCCTCGTGGTCACGTTGTGGACATGTGAACTTTTTCACAGTTGAGTTAGTTTGTGATGCAGGCGGCTTTCACTACGCGTTAATTATTGCTGCCTTTTATCTTTCTGATGAGGTAAGCTGTGTTTTCTGACGTTCCCAGCGTATTTTTCTTCACTTAGTGAAGTTTTTTCTGGGTCCCGAGTCAGTCTTCCCTGGGTTGGAAGTTATTGCTCGGTGGTGTGTTGGCGGTGGTTCCTGTTGTGATATTTCCAGTGTGTGTGTATATTTCAACTGTTTTTTATGCCGTCTGCCTAGGCCTAGCCAGCCGCTCGTAGCTTTGCCACATGTACTAGTGTTATTATTTATTATTTATAAATATGCCCTACTGTGTCATGTGTATCCGGGTTTTAGTTGTGTATTGGCTAATTCCTCGGACTATAATTGTTTCCTGGTTTAGTTGTGTATTGGCTAATTCCACGGATTATGTTGTGACCTTGGTTAGCCGTGCGTGTCTATCCTCGTGTCGTGTGTTGTTCAGATGGTATCTGTTCCGGGTGGGTTTTCCTTCCGGCGGGTTTTTCTCGGTTTCACCGTGAAAAAATCCTGGCCGAGAGCAGTGTTGGGCCACACGTGGTTGTTGACACTGGCTTGTATCCCCGGCGGGTGGGGTGTCTGTGGCTCTCCAGGACTGCGTCTCTGTGGGTGCCTGGTTTCAGGCCTCCTTTGATTCCCGGCGGGATGGCTGTACCCATCCATATAAAACGGCGTCCTTGTGGACATACGTTTTAGGAGTTTTTTCTACCTGGTTTTACGACAACCACATGAAAAAACCTAGCTGTTGTTTAGGCTTTCCTCCCCGGCGATCTTTTACAAAGAAGCGGGGACAGGAACTTATGGGGTTAACTTTTAAAACTTCTCACCCGGCGGGTGCACCTGGGTAGGGTGAGATGAACGACTTAGGTCTTCCAGTTAGTTAACCGATCCATTATAGTGATACTCTGTGTATCGCTGCCTTTACTATTTACGGCGATTGAAGGTTCAATTAGGTTATATATCGATTCTCACACCCGGCGGGTGCTCCTAGGTGGAGGAATTAAGGAATTTTACAAAATTCATTTTAACCTATTTAATTTAGTGATACTATCAGGTATCGCCGCCTTCGATCTTACGGCGATCTTTTGGGACAATTCGTTAAACATTAGATCTCGTATCATCCTGCCCTGGGCTATTCTACTATAATAATTCAAGGGCCGGCATCTTTTTGGGGGGTTGCTTTGTTACAAAATTGAATCTTGAGACAGTCACCTCCTCCGAGAGACTATAAGTGCCATGCTGGACCATTATATCAGAGGGTATTCTTCACTTTCTTTAGCAAAAGATTTGTTTAGACTTTACACCCCGCCGCGTGGCGAGATGTGTTAGTTGTGTCTTTGCATCTCGTTACCCGGCGGGTTATTAACACTGGTGTGCGATCATGTTGGATTACCCTTATGAGCATTAATTCCTGGAAATTTTCTTGTTTTTTCCAGAGCTGAGCTCCGGCGGACCAATACAGACCCGGCGGTAGTTTTTCACCCACCAGTCTCTGTCATGGCTACCGTGGCCCCAGTTTTTGCCCTGTGCATTACCCCTACTTGTGCTGGTATCCCTATTTTTGCACACACCCTTTGCATAAGGTGTGTTAAATGTCTAGACCGTTCAAGGGGTCTCTGGGTGATGCATAATTGTTCCTTTTGTTCTCAATTAGCTGCTAAAGTCCTTTGTGATAACGATAAGACCGCGGCGGTAGCGTTGAGAGAGGTTCGACAACAAATGTCGGCCTACACTACCATTGTCGCGCATAAGTCACTTCAATGTGACAACGTCCCACTTTGGGATAGATTGCTGTCAGAACACCCTCCCCCTAAACGTTCCTCTAGAGTCACGAGTGTTAAGCCGATGGAGACTAGTCAGGGTTCTGTATCGTCTGCGACTACAACTAAACGCCCGAGAGAGCCTACACCCCCGGCATCCGCCTCCTCGTCGCAGGCGAGATCTAGGTCAAGGTCACCTCTCAGACAACAGTCTTCTAGTCGGGCCTCTTCGCCGGAGAGTAAGAAGAGTAAGACGGAAGATTCCACCAGTGGTCACGGCGGAGATTCTTCCAGATCTAAGACTAGTTCGCGGTCACACCGCAGCCATAAATCCTCAAAAAAGGATTCACATCGGAAGTCCTCTCGACATTCCCCTAAGTCTAGTGCATCTCATCGTACCTCTACACCTGACAAAGTTTGTGTTAGGGCCTCTGCAGCACCTGTCCCTAAAGAGGAGTTGCCAATTAATATTTTAACCCTGGAAATGGAAAGTTCAGGAGGGTCAATAATTGAGAATGTTTCAGACTCTCAAGAGAGCGTAGGCCAGGGCCTTGGTGTTTGGCGGTTTGCCCAACCACGGTCTGACCACCCACGTCCGACTCATACGAGTCACACAGTAGCCGACGTCCACAGGGACGCGGCGACCCCATCCTCTATCCCAGACTTATCTTGGAAACAAGGTACCCCTGCCTCGGCGGGGTCTTCTCAGGAGGATCGGGAGGAAAAAGACGAAGTTTCAATAATTTCGGATATGGAAGGACAAGGGTCAGGCTCAGGCTTGGACGCCGCAAGAGATAATAATGATTCTCCTATAAGTTCTTCATCTAACCAGTTTGTTACAGCACAAGAAATTGATGGGTTGCTTACTCATGCTTTATCTAAATTTTTTGGTCAGCAACAAGAAAACCCCACAATGGACTTGGGGGCTCCCTCGACAAGCTCTACGGTACGGCCTCTGATGACGTCAATTGATTTATCTAAGATTCCTAACCCTCCTACTCTGTCACCTGCAAGGAGCACTAAGCCTGCCACGGCGGCATTGACAACTTCAAATGTCAGGGTCATAACGGATGTTAATCCACCCCCTCTAGACAAAGCACCTCTTAGAAAGGTAGCTATGCCCCTCCTTTATGGGCCAGACGAGTCATGGGTTCTTTTGAACCCCTCTAAACCAGAGCTTGCCCAACCTACCTTGTCATGGGAACTCCCGGTACCGCGTGAGTGGTTTATCCAGGGCAACAAGTCAAAGAAATTAAGGGCCATGGATGCCTTAGGTAATGTTCTGGACGTAAACATTAAGGCTATACCTAGTTATTATCACCAGGATTATTTTGTGTATGCTTCTAAGCCTGCTTTACCCCCTGCCTCAGCTTTAAAACTATTTTCAGACTGGTCTAAGCTGGATGGGTTTAATGATATTAAGACTCTGTCAGCTCTTACTCCTGAACTAGATTTACGGACCGTCACAGACGACGCAGCTAATCCAGTTTTGAAGGTGGGACAGTTGGGTCCAGGACCTTGGGTGGATTGGGAGGTAGAGGCTCAAAACTTTGCAGCCACTTTCACTTCTAAATCTTCCCACCAGATCCCTCAGGACTCACATTCATGGTTTTCCATGCCGGTGGGTTCTGCCGGCGGAGTCCCGGCGGCTTTGTTTGCATTCCTAGCTGCCCCTAAGATTAATCTTTGTAAACTGAAGGACCCGTTCACTACCCCTACCCCTACTCACCTAGACAGAGAATTTAGGCTACGAGGAAAAGCTTTTCGCCTGTTTTCACAGTACATAGTATCTCAGCAGGTGGCTAAGTCTTTACTACGATCTACTCAGGCAATCGCAGACGCGGATGCTCGAAGATCGGTTGAGTTATCCCGGCGACTGATTCTTCAGTCGTCAATCCAATCCTTAGGTGACATACGCACCGCCTTGCTTGAGGCGGTGCGAGCACGACAAGATCTTAGGATGTCGTTAGTTCGCAAGCTACCTGAGCGCATTGCTAACCAGGTGGTGATGTCACCAGTACTTACCCCTTCTTTAATGTCCCCTGAAGTATGGCGAACGGTGTTCAATATGGCACAGGCCGTTAAGCACAGTCCCACCCCTTCTAAGAAACCTGCATTTAACTTCCCCAAACCCAGGCCTACTACTAAACCCAGCCAGGGGGATCTAAACCATTTCTTCCGCCTAAGTCCTCCCACTCCCCCCAGGGTCAGTACAGGCATAGACAGAATAGGTTTTCAGGTCAGAGAGGACGCGGCCAAAATAAACCAGGTCAGGGCCAGTCTTCGACCAACACCAGCCAGCCGGCGAAGCGGCCAGCACCAACCCCACCATCAAAAAACTAAAGTCTCTCTCACTCCCGGCGCCTACCTTAAGGCCGGAGGAACCGAGGGTAGTACAGCCGGCGAACCCTTGTCTCCTAACTGGGTCGTTCCGAACGTGTCACCAAGCATGGCCGTTAAACACTTGGGCACGGATGGTGGCACGCAAAGGTATCACTTGGCAGTGGCTCCGGCGACCTCGATTACGTCAGCCGACAACGGCGAATTTTGTTTCTTTAGAGGTGGAGTCACTAGCCCAGGAAATGATTGCCAAGAATGTCATCATCCCGGTCCCCCCAAATTACCCTGTATTCACGTCCAAACTATTTTTGGTTCCCAAAAGGGACAGTGTTCAGATGAGGCCGGTCGTAGACCTGTCTTATCTGAATCTTCACATTCACAACGAATCTTTCAGAATGTTAACAGTACACCAAATCAGGCTAACACTTCCGCCGGGAGGTTGGATGTGTTCACTAGACCTGACAGACGCCTATTGGCACGTATCGGTCAACAAAAGATTTCAAAGGTTTTTGGCCTTACGGATCAGGCACCAAAATTTTGTTTTTCAGAGGATGCCGTTCGGTTTGAACCTAGCACCTCGATTATTCACAAAACTAGTCCGGCAAGCCCTGATGCCATTGTTAAAACAAGGGATCAGAGTGTTGTGGTATCTGGACGACTGGCTGGTGGTGGCAGAGACACAACAATTATGCATAAAACATGTCAATATCATTTTGAATCATGTCAAAACTCTAGGCTTCAAGGTAAATCTGGTAAAGTCAAACCTTGTTCCCTCACGAGTAATTCAGTGGATAGGGCTGGTCTGGGACACCGCCGCTCTCACTCTGAGTCAGAGTGTGGACAATCGCAACAGGTTTCGCAGGAAACTGTTCAGGTTTCTTCACAGTCTGACTACGACACGGAGGGTCTGGGAGTCTCTGGTCGGCTCTCTCAACTGGATTCAACTAACTGTCAAGTTGGGCCGGTTGAAAGTAAAACGATTAATATTGGAAGGCAACAAATATTTCCCGCTCTTACCGGCGGGAAAATTATGGCCCATCCCGAAATTAATCCACACCTTGCTAGCGGTCTGGGCGAAGAAGGAAACATTGCACTCAATAATGTCATGGACCTCTCCTCCACCAACGGTATGGGTAGACACGGATGTGTCAGGCACAATAGGTTGGGGATTTCAGTCAAATCAGGGGCACCAGGGTCAGGGGCTTTGGTCCCACTTAGAAATCTCGCACATCAATGTCAAAGAATTACTAGTCCCCTTATATTTCCTTCAGGCTCACGGCCCGGCATTACGGGACAAGTCGGTGGCCTTCAGAATGGACAATCTGAATGCAGTCCACTGTATTCAGAAACAAGGGTCAACGAGGTCAAGGAAGTTGCTAAACGTGTCAGAAGAGATTTTTGCTCTAGCCAACAGTCTAGATATTTATCTGCACGCTTCTTATCTCCCAGGCGTAGCGAACGTCTGGGCAGACGCTCTATCCCGGCGACAGAGCACGACAGTAGAATGGGAGCTCAAGCAACCCATTTTCAACCTAATGATTGCAGAGCTCTCCCATCCACAAGTGGATCTTTTTGCGTCCGAGGAGACTCACAAACTCCATCTATACCTCACCCGCCGGGCGAAAACGCCGGCAGGGGGGCCAGACGCCCTAGTGACAGACTGGAACAGATGGAGCTCCATCTATCTGTTTCCGCCGCCAGATGCGTCACTAATGTGCCACGTAGTGAACAAACTACGAGATTATCGAGGCTTAGTCTCGCTAATCGCGCCACTGTGGCCGGCGCAGTTGTGGTACCAGCAATTGAAAATGTGGTGCCCGGACCCGGTATCGCTCCCGGTCGGGTATTTCCACTTAGACGCGATTGGCAACCTCGCGACCTCGCTGACTTTTGCATTATGGACATTCAGGAGGCCAAGTGGCTAGTAGAGATGTGACAAATAAATTACTTAATCAATATACTCAGTCTACAAAACGACAGTATCAATCACATTGGCAAGCCTTTACTTCTTGGATCGTTAGGACAGAACAAACTGTACCCTCAGTGGCATTAGTTTTTAATTATTTAAATTATCTGTTTGAGCAGAAACGTTTATCTGTGGTAACATTAAAAAATCATTTAACTGCGATTAGAGTGCTCTTTTTAGACCTTACAGGTCTCTCCATACCGGTGGCGGAGGAAACAGGTTTTATGAGAGCATGTTTTAAACTCCGCCCACCTCCCCGTCAGCTCATGCCTACTTGGTCTCTGGACAAAGCTTTGTCTTTGCTTCACTCTCGTCTGTACCAAAATACTGCAGACTTTGCATTAATCTTAAAAAAGGCGGTTTTCCTTTTGGCTTTAGCCACCGGAAACAGAGTGTCTGAGCTGGCGGCGATGAGCAACACACCTAATTGTCTTAGGTTTGGTAGACTTAATGAATGTATTTCCATTGCACCCTCCCAAGGTTTTGTAGCCAAGAATGAGCATAGTGCACACGTGTTTTCTGAGTTCACGGTTCCGGCGTTAAAAAGGGGAAAGGTGCATCATAATTTATGTCCAGTACAAGCTCTAACCAAATATTTGAGAGTAGCTCCTCACAACCCCCAAGGTGCTTTATGGGTAGCAAGTACGGGTAAACGCTTACTTAAACGGCGATTAGCCTCTCTTCTGGTAGAAGTAATTAAAGAAAGTAATCCCGGCGTTGTGGGTCGGGCCCACGATTTACGCAAATGGGCAGCCTCTTTACGTTTCCTGAAATTTTTTTCAGTTGAAGACATAGCGTCCACGCAGTTGTGGGCGTCTAATCATACGTTTCTGTCTAGATACTTGTCAGTTGCTCTAGACAAACCTTCCTTACCATGTATAGCTTTAAGGCAGAGGGTCTAGGCGGCCCTGCAGTCACTTTTGTTTACTTTCATGGGAAAGGGGGGGGGGGGGGGGGGGGTGCAGTCAGTGACACAGGACACCCTAGACCCCGCCGGAGTATGAGAGCTGTGATACAATTTAAGGTTAAAATGTGTTATGAAAATTTCTCAGCGAGAAATTGTGCTAGTACAATGTTAAGTACAAAACAACGGTGTTGTTAGAGTAGTTTAGCTGCGAAAGCAATTTAGTTTTAGATTATTGGAGTTCCTTTGCAATTTATCTCCAAGTTTATGTTGGGGTTTATTATGTGCACATGTAAACTTATAACTTGTTATTTTTTTGTCACCACTCGTTGAGTGGGGTGCCTTTGTAACTACAGATCTGTGTTCAGAATCTTCAGGGTTACCAATTTTTTGTCAGGCAGGCTTCTTTGAAGCACGCACCTGCCTGAACCCCCTTTTTCTTGTATTTGTTCGGCTACGCCGTTAATTAAATATATTTTCAAAGTAAGAATACTATGTGGTTGTTTTTATTATCTGCTTTTCTAGAGTTATGATATGATTACGAATGTCCCCCTCCAGTCTTAGAAATCAGGCATGTTCGTCAATGATGGAGGGGCCACTAATAAATTATAGGTTTGACTCCTGTAAGGAGATAAAGAAAACCTAATATTTAGTAGTGGCCCCGTAATCATTGACGACTGGGGCCCTCCCGACCGTCCCCTTCCCATTCGTTGATGTATTAAGGATTTTGGTTTACTTGATATGTCAGTGAAGGAAGAATGACGCCTGAATCAGCGTCTGGTCAGAAATCCACACAAGTACATCCACGATATGATGGAAAGCTTATTGGATAGTTATTCTTATTTTCTTTTTGTTTTTATTTTTTACGAAGTTTTTTCGTAGTGAGAACCCAATTCATAATGACTGAAGCCATGAGTGAGGTCGCGTGCGCTCATGATGAAGGCTCCTCAGTTTTTAAATGCTCTGCGCGGTAGATTCAAAACTACGGCGGATTAGTGTTTGAAGAGGATGCCTTATGTAATAGGCATGTTCGTCAATGATTACGGGGCCACTAATAAATATACAATACAGGTTTTGTAAGAATCTTAAATTAAAAATGTATGGTTGAAGTTATCAATATCGAATTTAAGTATACAATCACAGTAGTTGACTTTAAAGAGGTAAAATTTGTGTATCAATTTATTTTTTATCAAAACCTCTATTTACTAAAAGTTTAAATAAATACCCAGCTCTCGCCCAAAAATCTTCTAGCGTTGAAAATATTTTACAAAAACTTGCTAATTGTGAATAAAAACAGTTATAAGTACAGTAATTCTAGTATCAATACAGTCAGGCCCCCAAGGGCACGCACTCTACTGTAAGGGCGCGTTATCAAAACGGCGTGGGAGGTACTAGAGTGGCACGAAATACGTAAAGGAAACGGTTTTCAAGAAGGGCGCGATTTATGGCCCATCTGGAAAGCGATGCGCAGCTATTGTCGGCCATCTTGACGTGACGTCAGACCGCTTCCGCCTTCCCGCCGACTCTCAGTTATCGTCCTTTGTGGCCTTGAGCGTATTCTTAGATTATGGACCCCCCTACCCCACCGCCACTGAGCCCCACCGCCGACCATAACACACCAGCCCGTGTGACACTGGTCCCGCCGAAGAAGAAATTGAAGGTAATAACTTATGAGAAGAAGAAGCAGGTGTTGGATATGCTCGAGAGGGGAGACAAACAAGCAAATGTTGCCCGTCACTTCACACAACAACAATAACACCATACACCATTATAAGTGAGTACCTATTCCATTTACTGTTAATATATCATATAAGTAACTGTATTTAACACATTACGAGCGGGTGGGTCGGTAACTTCTATTACCCGCCATGCGGGTGGTTTTACCCTAAATGGGGTTGTTTCCGTGCTCTTTTTCATGCATAAACAAGACCCAGAGCGTAATACAAGTATCTATCCCTGAAAGGGCGTAAACAGAGCTTTCCAATAACACTGGAACCATCCTTCTACGACCACTGGTTCTCTTACAACGATCGTGCAACACGAGTGCAAAAACCCTAATATAAGGTAATTTCCTTACATAATTCCCTGTGTAGCGAGTGAGAGAGGGTGGAGGAGGGTGTAATAAATTTCAGTCGACCCACGGCGGTGGTGGCGAGCGGTCAGGTGGGAATCTATGCTCCTCGCACCGCTCAGCTCTTTCTCAGAGCACATTAAGTGCTCAAAATTGCACTCGACATCTGTCGAGGCCCGCATATGGGCACGTTTTCTTTAACTCGACATATGTTGCGCGCCGATGGTTAAGGGTTAACCATAATCTGTACTTTTTGTATGTATTTTAGGCGTTAGGCTAGGACTATTAGGGAAAAATAGGTACGGGCGGTCGGGTTGGCAGACTACGGTCCAATACAATTTTCCCCATTTATTCTTAAGTCCAAAAGGAAGCGCATTTCCAAGGACACTGTGTTTGCCCAGTCTACATTGACCGTGCCTTTGGGGGGGCACTGTATTGCTATCAGGGAAAGGAAAGTAAATCATATTGAAATTGATATCATCAACTTTATGATATATTTTAAGTGTGCATATTTTAGTAATAATTTTGATATTTAGATCAAAATATAATATAATATGATAAAATATTTGTGTATGAACCATCAAATAGAGCGGAAAAAATACTTGTGATTTAACCCAAAAATGGCAACCATCCTTAATTATAGGTTTGACTCCTGTAAGGAGATAAAGAAAACCTAATATTTAGTAGTGGCCCCGTAATCATTGACGAACTGCCTATTACATAAGGCATCCTCTTCAAACACTAATCCGCCGTAGTTTGAATCTACCGCGCAGAGCATTAAAAACCCCTAGAGCCTTCATCATGAGCGCACGCGACCTCACTCATGGCTTCAGTCATAATGAATTGGGTTCTCACTACGAAAAAACTTCGTAAAAAATAAAAACAAAAAGAAAATAAGAATAACTATCCCATAAGCTTTCCATCATATCGTGGATGTACTTGTGTGGATCTTTGACCGGACGCTGATTCAGGCGTCATTCTTCCTTCACTGACATATCAAGTAAACCAAAATCCTTAATACATCAACGAATGGGAAGGGGATGGTCGGAAGGGCCCCAGTCGTCAATGATTACGGGGCCACTACTAAATATTAGGTTTTCTTTATCTCCTTACAGGAGTCAAACCTATAATTTATTAGTGGCCCCTCCATCATTGACGAACATGCCTGATTTCTAAGACTGGAGGGGGACATTCGTAATCATATCATAACTCTAGAAAAGCAGATAATCAAACAACCACATAGTATTTTGAGGCAAGTAAATTGTTCCATAAATTTAATCTTTTTAGGGTCAATTATTGTGACTGTATTCTAAAATTTGACATCAATAATTTTAATCAAGCATTTTTAACTTGAAGTTTCTTGTATAACCTCTGCTTACTTTTTGTCTGTATTTATTGTTTATCTTTTTCTTTTTCTATTATTATTATTATTATTAATATTGATGATTTTTTTAAATTTATTGTTCTTGTTAAAAGAGTACTCTTTGTTTAAATCTGTTGTTACTTCATATTTTGCAATTATTTCTCTTTATATTATATGTATTCATTGTCGATAGTATCAATTGCTTACTTTTGCGATTTCCTTAGTTTATTTGTGCTATAAATGTAGGTTATTTGTAGGGTAGTTATTGATAGGGGTCACTTGAGGCATGCTATGCTTACAGGTACCTACCCGATAGCACTATCGTTAGTGAGTGCTGTACTGTATTTTATATATTATTTTGTAATAGTATAGATATCTTATCAATATTTGTATTTTTTACTATAATGTCTTGTCATGTTGCAAATTTGATTTTAAATAATATTTTGACATTTAACATGTAGTTTCTTTATTCATGCAGAGTTTAGTAAAATTTGCCAGAACGTCCCGGACTTCCCAAACTTGACTACTTCCTTTAACGTGACGATAGTGCGTTGTTATATGTGCGATTGGTTTGCTTGGGAAACAGATTAACTTGCTCATGTAGTGATGTACACCCTATGTGGTGGATTGTGTTCTTTTATTTAATAATTTTCATTTTAGTAAGCGTTGTTTCCACATAGCGATTTTGATAATTTAATTTGACTTTATATTGTCCTTGTCCCAATTTTGGTTTGTTTAGTTTGCAAGTTTTACATTTTAATTTATATAGGTTCAGGGACAGTATAGATGTGAGGACGGTCTGTACTAGTGGCAACATTAGTATACGACGTGTTCCCCATGTACTGTCCCTTCCTTTACTTGTACTCGTTGACGAACCAGGACCGGCCACGGACTACGTGTCAGAAAATTCTATGTACCCACGCACCCGGCAAAATTATAAAAACTTAAATAATGAAAAATAAAAATGAAAATAACCGGCGTCTTTTCGTTGATAACTGTAAATGTAAACTCTGTGTGAATGAATTTGATTTTGAACATCAAACATTTTTTAAAAGTTACATTACCAATACAAAATTTTTGTTTCTAAATTCTTCTGTTAATGTAACATCTCCATGTAAAGTAAAGAATGTTATCTATTTAATAACCTGTGAGAAATGTGGTATACAATATGTTGGAAAGACGGAGCAATGTTTAAGAGAAAGAGCCTACGGGCATAGATCAGGAATTAAGAACGGCATCGACTCCAAGATTCTTCTATATAAGCATTTTAACACAGATTGTACTAAATTTGATTGTAAATACAAAATTATAGAAATTGTTCAAAGTAATCAAAATGTTTTAGATAGAGAAAATTATTGGATTGGAAAATTAATGACCATCTATCCATTTGGACTTAACAATCAAATAAAAAATGTAGGCAACATTTTGTATAAAGATTTATTAAAAAACGATTTTAATAACCCATATTTTAACTTCCCTGTTTTAAACAGAAGACCTGGTAGACACGGTAATAGAAGACTAAATACATTTAATAAAAAGAAAAGCAGGTCTGATATTATAATTATTGTTAATAATTTATATTCATTATATCGAAATTTCGGAATTAAAAAATTAAAAGATTCATTGAAAGGCCTACAAAAGAAAAGTTTTGCTCCTTTTATAGAAAATATTCTAAATAATAAACATAATTTCACAAATAAATTTAAGAATATAGTCTTTGCTTTTATGGGATATATTAGAGCTAATTCTAAGAAATCCAAAGATAACCGTATTAAAGATAAAGTCCTGTCCACTTTAAATTATTCCTCTAAAATTTTAGACAAAATTAATGTTAACAGTCTTATTAATTCAAAGAAAGTTAAGTCCATATTACCAGATGGTTGTAAAGATTTCAAACCATTAATAGTGTATTCATATGAACGACCTGTTGGGTCTATTATTTGTAATTATAATAAAGTTTTAGGAAATCTTTCAGATAATGATATTTTCAATAATAATGAATGTGTGTGTGAAAGAGTCATGGATATGCCAGCTAGCAGACGTGATGCACTAGCAAAGTTCATTTATAGTCCGATATGTCACATATTAACAGGTGATGTAGAACTAGTTAAACATTTTGCAAACGACAAATTAGCGGAGCTATGTCGTAAAGGGTTTAAATTTAGAATAGGGAGTAATAAAGTAACATGGGACATAATTTTAAAAGATATTGTTTTTTCAGTCAATAAATTAAAAGATAAATTGTTAAAAATTGCGTGCTGCAATGCGAGAGAACTAGAAGCATGGTCTAAATTATTAATTAAGTTAATTAGAAATAAAATTTTCTCGCTTAAAAATGAATTTAATCTTTCAGATTTTATAGACTATAATTATAATAAGCTTAAAGCTGATTTAATAAATTTACATAAACATTTTGTAATCACTACAGTAGATAAAGCCAGCAATAATTATAGCTTCACATGTAAGAAATTTTATCTTGAAAATATGAAAAAAGAATTAGGTATTAAGGGTAACATATTACGTAAAAATATTTGCGGTAATTCTGTTTATGAAATTCAAAATAATCTGAATATTGATAACTTAATCGATGAACATACCAAGAAAAATATAATATTTGATATTAAACTTTCTGATAAGAACAAGTGCATTGCAAAATTATACATGTTACCTAAATTTCATAAAGACCTTATAAATATCGCTTTATTGCCGGAGCAAAATTTGCTACCACTAAAACTCTATCAGAACAAGTAGTAAATTGCTTAAAATACATTAAAAGTACTCATAAAAGATATTGTAATACCATCATGAGAAGAACTGGCATTAACTATTATTGGAGTGTTGACAATTCGTTAGAAGTTATTGATAAAATAAATACCATGCCGAAAGTTACCTCGGTACATAGCTTCGACTTTTCAACTTTGTATACCAATTTGCCTTTAGATTTAGTATATTCAGAGCTTTGCTTTATTATAGATTTGCACTTTGACAGGTTCGTTAGGAATGGTAATTATTTCATAAATGTTTATACATATTTTAATAATGCATCACTTAGCTCTACTCCCACTAGTTCTGTATATTTTGATAGAACTAAACTTAAAGATGCCCTTAAATTCCTCCTTTTCAATACTTATGTTAGATTCGGGCCGTACATTTTCAAACAAATATTAGGAATTCCTATGGGTGGAAATGCTAGCCCTTTAATTGCAGACTTATTCTTGCTTGCTTTAGAATTTAAATATATAAAAGACTTAGTTGACAGTAGCAAGAAAAATAAAATTCCAGAAAATTAGCACTTGCTAACTGTTAAGTAATAATAGTAGATATATTGATGATATTCTTGTTTGCAATTTGTTAAATTTTAATCAAGTTGCTAAACTTATTTACCCTAATTCTATTCCCCTCACACAATGTAACGTAAATTATAAAGTTGAAAATTTTCTTGATATAAATATTGAGATTGTTAATGAACAGTGCATACTTAAAGTATATCACAAAGTTGATGATTTTAATTTTAACGTAATAAACTTTCCTTTCCCTAGTAGTAATATCGATAGTAAAATCACTTATAATTGTTTTTATTCCCAATTAATAAGATTTTGTAAAATCTGCACTAAAGTAGATGACTTTTGGGCTAGAGCTAGGTTACTATACAGACTCTTAGTGGACAGAGGTTTTGAGGCAAGTAAATTGTTCCATAAATTTAATCTTTTTAGGGTCAATTATTGTGACTGTATTCTAAAATTTGACATCAATAATTTTAATCAAGCATTTTTAACTTGAAGTTTCTTGTATAACCTCTGCTTACTTTTTGTCTGTATTTATTGTTTATCTTTTTCTTTTTCTATTATTATTATTATTATTAATATTGATGATTTTTTTTAAATTTATTGTTCTTGTTAAAAGAGTACTCTTTGTTTAAATCTGTTGTTACTTCATATTTTGCAATTATTTCTCTTTATATTATATGTATTCATTGTCGATAGTATCAATTGCTTACTTTTGCGATTTCCTTAGTTTATTTGTGCTATAAATGTAGGTTATTTGTAGGGTAGTTATTGATAGGGGTCACTTGAGGCATGCTATGCTTACAGGTACCTACCCGATAGCACTATCGTTAGTGAGTGCTGTACTGTATTTTATATATTATTTTGTAATAGTATAGATATCTTATCAATATTTGTATTTTTTACTATAATGTCTTGTCATGTTGCAAATTTGATTTTAAATAATATTTTGACATTTAACATGTAGTTTCTTTATTCATGCAGAGTTTAGTAAAATTTGCCAGAACGTCCCGGACTTCCCAAACTTGACTACTTCCTTTAACGTGACGATAGTGCGTTGTTATATGTGCGATTGGTTTGCTTGGGAAACAGATTAACTTGCTCATGTAGTGATGTACACCCTATGTGGTGGATTGTGTTCTTTTATTTAATAATTTTCATTTTAGTAAGCGTTGTTTCCACATAGCGATTTTGATAATTTAATTTGACTTTATATTGTCCTTGTCCCAATTTTGGTTTGTTTAGTTTGCAAGTTTTACATTTTAATTTGAAAATATATTTAAATACGGCGCAGCCCATATACAGGTATATACAAGAAAGGGGTTCAGGCAGGTGCGTGCTTCAAAGAAGCCTGCTTGACAAAAAAGGGTAACTCTGAAGATTCTGTGAACAGATCTGTAGTTACAAAGGCACCCCACTCAACGAGTGATGACAAAAATAACAAGTTATAAGTTTACATGTGCACATATAACCCCATAATTTATTAGTGGCCCCTCCATCATTGACGAACATGCCTATTACATAAGGCATCCTCTTCAAACACTAATCCGCCGTAGTTTTGAATCTACCGCGCAGAGCATTTAAAAACTGAGGAGCCTTCATCATGAGCGCACGCGACCTCACTCATAGCTTCAGTCATTATGAATTGGGTTCTCACTACGAAAAAACTTCGTAAAAAATAAAAAAGAAAAGAAAATAAGAATAACTATCCAATAAGCTTTCCATCATATCGTGGATGTACTTGTGTGGATTTCTGACCAGACGCTGATTCAGGCGTCATTCTTCCTTCTCTGCTCTGCGTTCAGCCTGCCCGGACGTGCCTCCCCACGCTCCGCTAGTTCCGCATTCGTGGCGTCCCTAGTGAGTTTTTTCTCATTTGTTTACTCTAGGATGTATCGAGTAAGGTTAGGATAGGCGTAGCAGGAGTGTCCTGGGCTGGTTGCCCGCAGTGCAGTGTATTTTGGGTCGAGTGTATGGGGCATCTATTTCGGATGTACCCTCGTGGTCCCGTTGTGGACATTTGAACTTTTTCACAGCTGAGTTAGTTTGTGATGCAGGCGGCTTTCACTACGCGTTAGTTAGTGCTGCCTTTTATCTTTCTGATGAGGTAAGCTTTGTTTCTGACGTTCCCAGCGTATTTTTCTTCACTTAGTGAAGTTTTTTCTGGGTCCCGAGTCAGTCTTCCCTTGGTCGGAAGTTTATGCTACGGTGGTGTGTTGGCGGTGGTTCCTGTTGTGATATTTCCAGTGTTTGTGTATATTTCAACTTTTATTATGCCGTCTACCTAGGCCTAGCCAGCCGCTCGTAGCTTTGCCACATGTACTAGTGTTATTGTTTATAAATATGCCCTACTGTGTCATGTGTATCCGGGTTTTAGTTGTGTATTGGCTAATTCCTCGGACTATAATTGTTTCCTGGTTTAGTTGTGTATTGGCTAATTCCACGGATTATGGAGTAACCTTGGGGTTGTCGTGCGTGGCTCTCCTCGTGTCTCTTGTTGTTCAGATGGTGTCTGTTCAGGGTGGGTTGCCTTCCGGCGGGGTTTTCTCGGTTTCACCATGAAAATCCCGGCCGCGAGCCGTGTTGGGCCACACGTGGTTGTTAACTGTATAAATTGTATAAATTGTATGAGCTCCACATCAGTTACAGAGCCGCCAAATCATTTCGCCTCAAGTAGAAATTGTCCTCTAATGACAGCTCAGAGAAATAAAGTTATTGAGAACACCAATTTTGTAGGTTCAAAAAACTGAAAAATGCACATGGGAGCCGGTTGAAACTGGGTCTGTTGAATGTTCGTTCCTTGCGTAACAAAATGGATCATATTTGCGAGATCTTGGATGAACGTAACCTTGATGTATTATGTCTCACTGAGACCTGGTTGTTCGAGTCAGATCTGAATATTATCCAGGCGGCATTGCCTAAAACCCATTCCATAATAAATGTTCCTAGGCCTAGGGGAGATCATCCGGGTGGTGGAGTGGCAGTTGTCTACTCCACATCTCTGGTGAATATCTTGCAAATAAGCCATAACCCAGCCCCTCTTTACTATGAACTGTTGGAAGTGGAAATAAAACTCCATCAACAAATTCTAAGAATGGCAGTTGTCTATAGGCCTGGCCATCGTGGCACAGATAGGGGTTTTATGGAAGAGTTTGGGCAGTTTCTCGAGGAATTTTCTGCTAAAACCGGAAGACTTTTGATATGTGGAGATTTTAATTACTGGGTTGACAGCCCTCATCTGAAGCCATTCTCTCCTGAGTTCCTTGAGTTGACTGATCAGAACAATTTTGTAAACCATGTGTCCCACCCAACTCATATCTTAGGACACACCCTTGACTTGGTTTTCTCTCCTGTGGGTTGTGGTGGTGTTCTGGATGTTGATGTTGAGAATGCTGACCCTAATACCTCTGATCATGCTTTGATTACTTTCAGCTTTGATTTCCCTAAGCCACTCACACATGAAAAAGTAATCAGATTTAGAAATTATAAAAATGCAGACCAAAATTTGGCTAGCAGTGAAGTAAAACAGTACTTGGGAAGTATTGATACTTCCAACCTTACTTCAGATGAGCTGGTGGAGGTACATGGAAATGCACTTAAATTAGTGTTCGATCATCACTGTCCAGAAGTAGAGAAGAAAATCATAGTACGAGATGATTCACCCTGGTATAGCACTCGAGTTAAATTTCTTAGAAGAGCGCGTAGAAGAGCTGAACGTGAATGGCGGAAAAATAAAACAGACTCTACATGGTTGCAATATCTGTCAGCCAGAAGAGCTGTGGTCCACACAATCAAAGATGAAAAGAAAGTGTATTATCAGGGAAAAGTTGACTCGTGTGGTAATGACCAGAGGAGGTTGGCTTCAATTGTAAACAGTTTACTTGGAAAAACAAGAGTCAGCTTAAGACCTTCTGTACCCGATGCCGTGTTGGCTGCCAACTTTGTGGCATTTTTTGCTGGCAAGATAACTCGCATAAGACAGGAACTGGATGATGCTTCTGTTGGTGAAGAACTTTCAGTTGTACTCCAACCCCGACACATTCCTAATAATGTCCTCTCATCCTTTCACTCAGTAGAGGTGGACATGATCTCGTCCTACATAAGAAACCTCAATAAAACATTTTGCCCGTTGGATCCCATAAATGTTTCCAAGCTACCAAGAGTCTATGATCACACAGTTGAGTTTATTTCCAAAATAATTAATAAGTGCTTCTCTGAAGGTAGCTTCCCACATTCTGAAAAGCATGCACTACTCCGACCTACTCTAAAGAAACCTGGACTTGATGTTGAGAACATGTTGAACTATCGTCCTGTCTCCAACCTGTCCTTCATATCAAAGATATTAGAGCGTGCAATACTTGACCAATTACAACCACTACTTCAGCAGAATGAAACTATCCCAATTTTTCAGTCTGCTTACCGACAGCATCATTCAACTGAAACAGCATTGATTAGAGTACATAATGATCTAGTTGAGAACATTTGCAATGGTGTGGCCTCACTATTGGTCTTGCTTGATCTCTCTGCGGCCTTTGACACAGTGGATCACGAGTTGTTATTGAGTGATCTTTATGATTGTGGTGTGCGTGACTCCGCTCTCTTGCTTCTTGGGTCGTACTTGTCAGGTAGATCCCAGAGTGTGATGGTAAATCAAGTGGTCTCGGACTCGACACCCCTGCAGTATGGTGTTCCGCAGGGATCAGTTTTAGGTCCTATCCTATTTATAATTTATATTAGCAGTTTGTCTCTTCTGCTTCGTGCACATAATGTCACCTTTCACTTTTATGCAGATGACACCCAGATTTATGTGAGAATCACAAATATAGTTGATATACGGAGTAAGATGGAATTGTTGATGTCTGATATCAAGAAGTGGATGAGAGCGAGAAAACTTAAACTAAATGATGGTAAAACTGATATTCTCATCATCCGAGGAAATAGAAGAGCTGATGATATAGTGGGTGCCCTTTCCATCAATGTGGGTGGATCTCAGCTGCGACCGGCCAACTCTGTTCGAAATCTGGGTGTATATGTGAACTCCCGATTAGATTTCAAAGAGCATGTAAACCAGATAGTTAAAAGTTGTTACTTGCACATCAGAAATCTCTATTTGGTGAAGCCGTTTTTAACCAGACGTTGCCTCCTGACGTTGGTTCACTCATTGGTCTTCTCTCGTGTTGATTATTGCAATGCCCTGTTGGTGGGTCTTCCAAATTATATTTTGAAGAAAGTTCAGTCTGTTCTTAACAGGGCCGCAAGACTAATTTTTGGTGTTCTACCTAGAACTCCTACTACATCTCTTCACATAGAACTGCACTGGCTGCCAGTAAGAGCAAGAATAGAATTTAAGTTGTGTTTGGTGACTTTTAAGGTTCTCAAATTTGGTGAGCCTAGGTACCTTGCGGAGCTTCTCAGGCGCCCACCGGCACACCATGGTGTAGTTGTGCGTCATGACAATGACCCTTTTCGTCTTGATGAACCAAGGGCTTTCCAGCAGTCTTCTTTCTTTGAGAGGTCATTCTCCTACATGGCTCCGAGGTTGTATAACAGGTTGCCGCTGTCCATGAGACAACTGAGTTCTGTTGAATGCTTCAAGAGACAACTTAAGACTTTTCTCTTTGAGAGAAGCTATGATCTTGAGAGAGGTGTCATGACAGATGGCTATAGAGTTTAGGCTATTTTGCCACTGCTAGTGATTGTTAAATGTGTGTTGTATATAAGCCTTCTTTTGATGCATTGATTTTTGTTCTTTTTTCTTTCTCTTTTCGAGCGCTAGTGAATTCTTCGGAAAAATTGGCGCTTATGAGAAATAAGTAACATGCTTATTATTATTATTTAACACTGGCTTGTTTCCCCGGCGTTGGGGTGTCTGTGGCTCTCCAGGACTGCGTCTCTGTGGATGCCTGGTTTCAGGCCTCCTTTGATTCCCGGCGGGATGGCTGTTCCCATCTATAAAACGATTGTTCATGCGGACATACGTTATGTAGTTTTTCTACCCGGTTTTTCAAAAGCCACTTGAAAAACCTAGCTGTTGTTTTAGGCTTTCCTCCCCGGCGATCTTTTACAAAGAAGTGGGGACAGGAACTTATGGGGTTAACGTTTGGACATCTCACCCGGCGGGTGCACCTGGGTAGGGTGGGATGAACGACTTATGTCTTACAGTTAGTTAACCAATCCATTTAGTGATACTATGTGTATCGCCGCCTTTACTTTTACGGCAATTGAAGGTTCAATTTAGGTTAATATATCGATTCTTCTCACCCGGCGGGTGCTCCTAGGTGGAGGAACTAAGGAATTTACAAAATTCGATTTCGATTTAACCACTTAATTTAGTGATACAAGTAGGTATCGCCGCCTTCTAACTTACGGCGATCTTTTGTGACAATTCGTTAGACATCAGATCTCGTATCATCCTGCCCTGTGCTATTCTACTAAAATATTTCAAGGGCCGGCATCTTTTTGGGGGGTTGCTTTGTTACAAAATTGAATCTTGAGACAGTCGCCACCACCAAGAGACTATAAGCACCATGCTGGACCGTTATATCAGAGGGTATTCTTCACTTTCTTTAACAAAAGATTTGTTTAGATTTCTGAACCCCACCGCGTAGCGAGCTGTGTTTGTGCCATTACATCTCGTTACCCGGCGGGTTATTAACACTTGTGCGCGAACATGTTGGGTTAACCTTATGAGCATTAATTCCTGGAAATTTTCTTTTTTTCCAGAGCTGAGCTCCGGCGGACCAATACAGACCCGGCGGTAGTTTCCTCCCACCAGTCTCTGTCATGGCTACCGTGGCCCCAGTTTTTGCTTTGTGCACTACCCCTGCTTGTGCTGGTATCCCTATTTTTGCGCATACCCGTTGCATAAGGTGTGTTAAATGTCTAGACCGTTCAAGGGGTCTCTGGGTTATGCGTAATTGTTCTTTTTGCTCCCAATTAGCTTTAAAGGTCCTTTGTGATAATGATAAGACCGCGGCGGTAGCCTTAAGAGTGGTTAGGCAACAGATGTCAGCCTACACTACCATTGTTGCACATAAATCACTTCAATGTGACAACGTCCCACTTTGGGATAGATTGCTCTCCGAACACCCTCCCCCTAAACGTTCCTCTAGAGTCACGAGTATTAAGCCGGCGGAGACTGGTCAGGGTTCTGTATCCTCTGTGGCTACACCTAAATGCCCAAGAGAGCCTACACCCCCGGTATCCGCCTCTTCGTCTCGGGCGAGATCCCGGTCTAGGTCTCCTCTTAGACACCAGTCATCTAGTCGGGCCTCTTCACCGGCGAGTAAGAAGAGCAGGACGGAAGGTTCCACCAGTGGTCACGGCGAGGATTCCTCTAGATCTAAGAATAGTTCGCGGTCACACCGTAGCCATAAATCCTCTAAAAAGGATTCTCATAAACGGAAGTCCTCTCGACATTCACCAACTTCTAGTGCATCTCATCGTACCTCTACCCCAGACAGAGTTTGTGTTAAGGCCCAAGAGTCCAGTGCAGTGCCTGTCTCAAAAGAGGATTTGCCACTTAATATTTTAACCCTGGAATTGGAAAGTTCAGGGGGTTCAGTAATTGAGAATGTTTCAGACTCTCAAGAGAGCGTAGGCGAGGGCCTCGGTGTTTGGCGGTTTGCGCAACCAGGGTCTGATCACCCACGTCCGACTCAAACGAGTCACACAGTAGCCGATGTCCACAGGGACGCGGCGATCCCATCCTCTATCCCAGACTTATCTTGGAAACAAGGTACCCCTGCCTCGGCGGGGTCTTCTCAGGAGGATCAGGAGGAGAAAGATGAAGTTTCTATAATTTCGGAGATGGAAGGACAAGGGTCAGGCTCAGGCTTGGACGCCGCACAGGATACTAATGATTCACCTGTAAGTTCTTCATCAAACCAGTTTGTTACGGCACAAGAAATTAATGGGCTGCTTACTCATGCTTTATCTAAATTTTTTGGTCAACAACAGGAAAACCCCACAATGGACTTGGGGGCTCCCAAGACAAGTTCTACGGTACGGCCTCTGATGACTTCGATTGATTTATCTAAGATCCCTAACCCTCCCACTCTGTTAACCTCAGGGATCAATAGGCCTGCTACGGCGGCTTTGACAACTTCAAATGTCAGGGTCATAACGGATGTCAATCCACCCCCTCTAGACAAAGCGCCTCTTAGAAAGGTAGCTATGCCCTTACTTTATGGGCCAGACGAGTCATGGGTTCTTTTGAACTCCTCTAAACCAGAGCTTGCCCAACCTACTTTGTCAGGGGAACTCCCGGTACCGCGTGAGTGGGTCATCCAGGGCAATAAGTCAAAGAAACTAAGGGCCGTGGATACTTTAGGTAATGTTCTGGACGTAAACATCAAGGCTATACCTAGTTATTATCATCAAGATTATTTTGTGTATGCTTCTAAGCCTGCTTTACCCCCTGCCTCAGCTTCAAAACTATTTTCAGACTGGTCTAAGCTGGATGGGTTTAATGATATTAAGACTCTGTCAGCTCTCACTCCTGAACTAGATTTACAGACCGTCACAGACGACGCAGCTAATCCAGTTTTGAAGGTGGGACAGTTGGGACCAGGACCTTGGGTAGATTGGGAGGTAGAGGCTCAAAACTTTGCAACCACTTTCACTTCTAAATCTTCCCACCAGATACCTCAGGATACTCATTCATGGTTCTCCATGCCGGTGGGTTCTGCCGGCGGAGTCCCGTCAGCTTTGTTTTCATTTCTAGCTGCCCCTAAGATTAATCTTTGTGAGCTGAAGGACCCGTTCACTACCCCTACCCCTACTCACCTAGACAGAGAATTTAGGCTACGGGGAAAAGCTTTTCGCCTGTTCTCGCAGTACATAGTATCTCAGCAGGTGGCTAAGTCTTTACTACGATCCACTCAGGCAATCGCAGATGCGGATGCTCGAAGATCGGTTGAGTTATCCCGGCGACTGATTCTTCAGTCGTCAATCCAATCCTTGGGTGACATACGTACCGCCTTGCTTGAGGCGGTACGAGCACGACAAGATCTTAGGATGTCGTTAGTTCGCAAGCTACCTGATCGCATTGCTAATCAGGTGGTTATGTCACCAGTGCTTACTCCCTCTTTAATGACCCATGAAGTGTGGCGAACAGTGTTCAATATGGCACAGGCCATTAAGCACAGTCCCACCCCTTCTAAGAAACCTGCATAGAGACACAACAATTATGCATAAAACATGTCAATATCATTTTAAATCATGTCAAAACTCTAGGGTTCAAGGTAAATCTGGTAAAGTCAAACCTTGTGCCCTCACGAGTAATTCAGTGGATAGGGCTGGTCTGGGACACCGCCGCTCTCACTCTGAGTCAGAGTGTGGACAATCGCAACAGGTTTCGCAGGAAACTGTTCAGGTTTCTTCACAGTCTGACTACGACGCGAAGGGTCTGGGAGTCTCTGGTCGGCTCTCTCAACTGGATTCAACTAACTGTCAAGTTGGGCCGGTTGAAAGTAAAACGATTAATATTGGAAGGCAACAAATATTCCCGCTCTTACCGGCGGGAAAATTATGGCCCATCCCGAAATTAATCCACACCTTACTAGCGGTCTGGGCGAAGAGGGAAACATTGCACTCAATAATGTCATGGACCTCTCCTCCACCAACGGTATGGGTAGACACGGATGCGTCAGGCACAATAGGTTGGGGATTTCAGTCAAATCAGGGGCACCAGGGTCAGGGGCTTTGGTCCCACTTAGAAATCTCGCACATCAATGTCAAAGAATTACTAGTCCCCTTGTATTTCCTTCAGGCTCACGGCCCGGCGTTACGGGGCAAGTCGATGGCCTTCAGAATGGACAATCTGAATGCAGTCCACTGTATTCAGAAACAAGGGTCAACGAGGTCAAGGAAGTTGCTAAACGTGTCAGAAGAGATTTTTGCTCTAGCCAACAGTCTAGATATTTATCTTCACGCATCTTATCTCCCAGGCGTAGCGAACGTCTGGGCAGACGCTCTGTCCCGGAGACAGAGCACGACAGTAGAATGGGAGCTCAAGCAACCCATTTTCAACCTAATGATTGCAGAGCTCTCCAATCCACAAGTGGATCTTTTTGCGTCCGAGGAGACTCACAAACTCCCTCTATACCTCACCCGCCGGGCGAAAACGCCGGCAGGGGGGCCAGACGCCCTAGTGACAGACTGGAACAGATAGAGCTCCATCTATCTGTTTCCACCGCCAGATGCGTCACTAATGTGCCAAGTAGTGAACAAACTACGAGATTATCGAGGCTTAGTCTCGCTAATCGCGCCACTGTGGCCGGCGCAGTTGTGGTACCAGCAATTGAAAATGTGGTGCCCGGACCCGGTATCGCTCCCGGTCGGGTATTTCCACTTAGACACGATTGGCAACCTAGCGACCTCGCTGACTTTTGCATTATGGACATTCAGGAGGCCAAGTGGCTAGCACCATACGGTAGAGATGTGACAAATAAATTACTTAATCAATATACTCAGTCTACAAAACGACAGTATCAATCACATTGGCAAGCCTTTACTTCTTGGATCGTTAGGACAGAACAAACTGTACCCTCAGTGGCATTAGTTTTTAATTATTTGAATTATCTGTTTGAGCAGAAACGTTTATCTGTGGTAACATTAAAAAATCACTTAACTGCGATTAGAGTGCCCTTTTTAGACCTTACGGGTCTTTCCATACCGGTAGCGGAGGAAACAGGTTTTATGAGAGCATGTTTTAAACTCCGCCCACCTCCCCGTCAGCTCATGCCTACTTGGTCTCTGGACAAAGCTTTGTCTTTGCTTCACTCTCGTCTGTACCAAAATACTGCAGACTTTGCATTACTCTTAAAAAAGGCGGTTTTCCTTTTGGCTTTGGCCACCGGAAACAGAGTGTCTGAGCTGGCGGCGATGAGCAACACACCTAATTGTCTTAGGTTTGGTAGACTTAATGAATGTATTTCCATTGCACCCTCCCCAGGTTTTGTAGCCAAGAATGAGCATAGTGCACACGTGTTTTCTGAGTTCACGGTGCCGGCGTTAAAAAGGGGAAAGGTGCATCATAATTTATGTCCAGTGCAAGCTCTAACCAAATATTTGAGAGTAGCTCCTCAAAACCCCCAAGGTGCTTTATGGGTAGCAAGTACGGGTAAACGCTTACTTAAACGGCGATTAGCCTCTCTTCTGGTAGAAGTCATTAAAGAAAGTAATCCCGGCGTTGTGGACGTTTCTGTCTAGATACTTGTCAGTTGCTCTAGACAAACCTTCCTTACCATGTATAGCTTTAAGGCAGAGGGTCTAGGTGGCCCTGCAGTCACTTTTGTTTACATTCACGGGAAAGGGGGGGGGGGGGTGCAGTCAGTTGACATAGGACACCCTAGACCCCGCCGGAGTATGAGAGCTGTGATACAATTTAAGGTTAAAATGTGATATGAAAATTTCTCAGTGAGAAATTGTGCTAGTACAATGTTAAGTACAAAACAACGGTGTTGTTAGAGTAGTTTAGCTGCGAAAGCAATTTAATTTTAGAATAATGGAGTTCCTTTGCAATTTATCTCCAAGTTTATGTTGGGGTTTATTATGTGCACATATAAACTTATAACTTGTTATTTTTGTCACCACTCGTTGAGTGGGGTGCCTTTGTAACTACAGATCTGTGTTCAGAATCTTCAGGGTTACCCATTTTTTGTCAGGCAGGCTTCTTTGAAGCACGCACCTGCCTGAACCCCCTTTTTCTTGTATTTTTTCGGCTACGCCGTTGTTAAATATATTTTCAAAGTAAGAATACTATGTGGTTGTTTTTATTATCTGCTTTTCTAGAGTTATGATATGATTACGAATGTCCCCCTCCAGTCTTAGAAATCAGGCATGTTCGTCAATGATGGAGGGGCCACTAATAAATTATAGGTTTGACTCCTGTAAGGAGATAAAGAAAACCTAATATTTAGTAGTGGCCCCGTAATCATTGACGACTGGGGCCCTCCCGACCGTCCCCTTCCCATTCGTTGATGTATTGAGGATTTTGGTTTACTTGATATGTCAGTGAAGGAAGAATGACGCCTGAATCAGCGTCTGGTCAGAAATCCACACAAGTACATCCACGATATGATGGAAAGCTTATTGGATAGTTATTCTTATTTTATTTTTGTTTTTATTTTTTACGAAGTTTTTTCGTAGTGAGAACCCAATTCATAATGACTGAAGCCATGAGTGAGGTCGCGTGCGCTCATGATGAAGGCTCCTCAGTTTTTAAATGCTCTGCGCGGTAGATTCAAAACTACGGCGGATTAGTGTTTGAAGAGGATGCCTTATGTAATAGGCATGTTCGTCAATGATTACGGGGCCACTACTAAATATTAGGTTTTCTTTATCTCCTTACAGGAGTCAAACCTATAATATTCGTGGAAATATTTTGCAAAATATCTCCACTGTTTAATACTAAATTGCTTTCACAGCTAAAACTACTATAACAACCCTGTTGTTTGTACTAACATTGTACCAGCACAATTTCTCGCCCTGAATAGAACAGAGAAATTTTCATATCACATTATCCATAATTTGTATCACAGCTCTTACACTCCGGCGGGGTCTAGGGTGTCCTATGTTACACTGACTGCACCCCCCCCCCCCTTTTTCCTTGAAAGTAAACAAAAGTGACTGAAGGGCTACCTAGACCCTCTGCCTTAAAGCTATACATGGTAAGGAAGGTTTGTCTAGAGCAACTGACAAGTATCTAGTCAAAAAACGTAAGATTAGAAGCCCACAAATGTGTGGACGTAATATCTTCTACTGAAAAGTTCTTCAGGAAACGTAAAGAGGCTGCCCATTTGCATAAATCGTGGGCCCTACCCACAACGCCGGGATTACTCTCTTTAATGACTTCGACCAGAAGAGAAGCCAATCTCCGTTTCAGTAAGCGTTTACCCGTACTTGCTACCCACAAAGCACCTTGGGGGTTTAGAGGAGCTACTCTCAAATATTTGGTTAGAGCTTGCACTGGACATAGATTATGGTGCACCTTTCCCCTTTTTAACGCCGGCACAGTGAACTCTGAAAACATGTGTGCACTGTGCTCATTCTTGGCTACAAATCCTGGGGAAGGTGCAATGTGAATACATTCATTAAGTCTACCAAACCTAAGGCAATTAGGTGTGTTGCTCATCGCCGCCAGCTCAGACACTCTGTTCCCGGTGGCCAAAGCCAAAAGGAATACAGCCTTTTTTAAGAGTAATGCAAAATCTGCAGTATTTTGGTACAGACGAGAGTGAAGTAAAGACAATGCTTTGTCCAGAGACCAAGTAGGCATGAGCTGACGGGGAGGTGGGCGGAGTTTAAAACATGCTCTCATAAAACCTGTTTCCTCCGCCACCGGTATGGAGAGACCTGTAAGCCTGTAAGGTCTAAAAAGGGCACTCTAATCGCAGTTAAGTGATTTTTTAACGTTACCACAGATAAAAGTTTCTGCTCAAACAGATAATTCAAATAATTAAAAACTAACGCCACTGAGGTCACAGTCTGTTCTGTTCTAATGATCCAAGAAGTAAAGGCTTGCCAATGTGATTGATACTGTCGTTTCGTAGACTGAGTATATTGATTTATTAATTTATTGGTCACATCTCTACCATATGGTGCCAACCACTTGGCCTCTTGAATGTCCATAATGCAAAAGTCAGCGAGGTCGCTAGGTTGCCAATCGTGTCTAAGTGGAAATACTCGACCGGGAGCGACACCGGGTGCGGGTACCACGTCTTTAATTGCTGGTACCATAACTGCGCCGGCCACAGGGGCGCGATTAGCGGGACTAAGCCTCGATAATCTCGTAGTTTGTTCACTACGTGGCACATTAGTGATGCGTCTGACGGCGGAAACAGATAGATGGAGCTCCATCTGTTCCAGTCTGTCACTAGGGCGTCTGGCCCCCCTGCCGGCGTTTTCGTCCGGCGGGTGAGGTATAGAGGGAGTTTGTGAGTCTCCTCGGACGCAAACAGATCCACTTGTGGATGGTAGAGCTCTGCAATCATTAGGTTGAAAATGGGTTGCTTGAGCTCCCATTCAACTTTCGTGCTCTGTCTCCGGGACAGAGCGTCTGCCCAGACGTTTGCTACGCCTGGGAGATAAGATGCGTGAAGATAAATGTCTAGCCTGTTGGCTAGAGTAAAAATCTCTTCCGATACGTTTAGCAACTTCCGTGATCTCGTTGACCCCTGTTTCTGAATACAGTGAACTGCATTCAGATTGTCCATTCTGAAGGCCACCGACTTGCCCCGTAAAGTAGAGCCGTGAGCCTGAAGGAAATACAAGGGGACTAGTAATTCTTTGACATTGATGTGGGAGATTTCTAAGTGGGACCAAAGCCCCTGACCCTGGTGCCCCTGGTTTGACTGAAAACCCCAACCTATTGTGCCTGACGCATCCGTGTCTACCCATACCGTTGGCGGAGGAGAGGTCCATGACATTACTGAGTGCAACATTTCCCTCTTCGCCCAGACCGCTAGTAAGGTGTGGATTAATTTTGGTATGGGCCATAATTTTCCCGCCGGTAGGAGTGGGAAATATTTGTTGCCCTCCAATATTAATCGTTTTACTTTCAACCGGCCCAACATTACAGTTAGTTGAATCCAGTTGAGAGAGCCGACCAGAGACTCCCAGATCCTCCGTGTCGTAGTCAGACTGTGAAGAAACATGAACAGTTTCCTGCGAAACCTGTTTCGATTGTCCACACTCTGACTCAGAGTGAGAGCAGCTGTGTCCCAAACCAGCCCTATCCACTGAACTACTCGTGAAGGAACAAGGTTTGACTTTACCAGATTTACCTTGAACCCTAGAGTTTTGACATGATTTAAAGTTATGTTGACATGTTTGATGCATAATTGCTCTGTCTCTGCCACCACCAGCCAGTCGTCTAGGTACCACAAAATTCTGATTCCTTGCTTTAACAATGGCATCAGGGCTTGCCGGACTAATTTCGTGAATAATCGAGGTGCCAGGTTCAAACCGAATGGCATCCTCTGAAAAACAAAATTTTGATGCCTGATCCGTAAGGCCAGAAACCTTTGAAATCTTTTGTTTACCGATACGTGCCAATAAGCGTCTGTCAGGTCTAGGGAACACATCCAACCTCCCGGCGGAAGTGTTAGCCTTATTTGGTGTACTGTTAACATTCGGAATGACTCGTTGTGAATGTGAAGGTTCAGATAAGACAGGTCTACGACCGGTCTCATCTGAACACTGTCCCTTTTGGGAACCAAAAATAGCTTGGACGTGAATACTGGGTAATTTGGAGGGACCGGGATGATGACATTCTTGGCAATCATTTCCAGGGCCAGTGACTCCACCTCTAAAGAAACTAGATTCGCCGTTGTCGGCTGACGTAAGCGAGGTCGCCGGAGCCACTGCCAAGTGATGCCTTTGCGTGCCACCATCCGTGCCCAAGTGTTTAACGGCCATGCTTGGTGACACGTTCGGAACGACCCAGTTAGCAGACAAGGGTTCGCCGGCTGTACTACCCTCGGATCCACCGGCCTTAAGACTGGCACCGGGAGTGAGAGAGACTTTAGTTTTTTGATGGTGGTGGAGTTGGTGGTGGTGGACGCTTCGCCGGCTGGCTGGCGTTGGCAGAAGACGGGCCCTGACCTGGCTTATTATAGCCGCGTCCTCTCTGACCTGAAAACCTACCCTGTCTATGCCTGTACTGACCTTGAGGGGAGGAGGACTTAGGTGGAAGAAAGGGCTTAGATCCCCCCGGCTGAGCCTTAGCAACTGGCCTGGGTTTGGGGAAGTTAAAGGCAGGTTTCTTAGAAGGGGTGGGACTATGTTTAAAGGCCTGAGCCATATTAAAAACTGTTCGCCACACTTCAGGGGACATTAAAGAGGGAGTGAGCACTGGTGACATGACCACCTGATTCGCAATGCGATCAGGAAGCTTCCGTACCAAGGACATTCTGAGATCTTGTCTCGCTCGTACCGCCTCAAGCAAGGCTGTGCGTATGTCACCCAATGATTGGATTGACGACTGAAGAAGCAGTCGCCGGGACAGTTCAACCGATCGTCTGGCATCCGCGTCTGCGATTGCCTGAGTGGACCGGAGCAATGACTTTGCTACCTGTTGTGACACTATGTATTGGGAGAACAGGCGAAAAGCTTTCCCCCGTAGCCTAAATTCTCGGTCTAGGTGAGTTGGGGTAGGGGTAGTGAAAGGGTCTTTCAGTTCACAAAGATTAATTTTAGGGGCAGCTAAGAAAGCAAACAAAGCTGAAGGGACTCCGCCGGCAGAACACACTGGCATGGAGAACCAAGAATGAGTATCTTGAGGGATCTGGTGGGAAGTTTTGGAAGTAAATGTGGTCGCAAAGTTTTGAGCCTCTGTCTCCCATTCCACCCAAGGTCCTGGACCCAACTGCCCCACCTTCAAGACTGGATTAGCGGCTGCGTCTGTGACGGTTTGCAAATCGAGTTCCGGAGTGAGAGCTGACAGTGTCTTAATATCATTAAACCCATCATGCTTAGACCAGTTAGAAAACAATTTTGAAGCTGAGGCAGAGGGTAAAGCAGGCTTAGCAGTATAAACAAAATAGTCCTGGTGATAATAACTAGGTATAGCCTTGATATTGACATCTAGTACATTCCCCAAAGTATCCAAGGCCCTTAATTTCTTAGATTTATTGCCCTGGATGACCCATTCGTGCGGCATTGGGAGTTCCCCTGACAAGGTAGGTTGGGCGAGCTCTGGCTTAGTGGGGGTCAAAAGGACCCATGACTCGTCTGGGCCGTAAAGCAAGGGCATAGCTACCTTTCTGAGAGGCGCTTTGTCTAAAGGGGGCGGATTGACATCCGTTATAACCCTTACATTCGAAGTGGTCAATGCCGCCGTAGCAGGCCTAGTGAACACCGATGGTGACATAGAGGGAGGGTGAGGGATCTGAGTCAAAGCAATAGAAGTCATCAGAGGCCGTACCATAGAGCTTGTCGTGGGAGCTCCCAGGTCCACTGTGGGAGTTTCCGGCTGTTGGCCAAATTTTTTAGATAAAGCATTAACTAGTAGCCCATCAATTTCCTGTGCTGTGAAAAATTTATTTGATGATGTACTCAATGGTGAATCAATAAGATCTTGTGCGGCGTCTAAGCCTGAACCCGACTCTTGCACTTCCATATCTGATATAATTTAAACCTCGTCTTTATCATCCTGTTCCTCATGAGAGGATTCCGCCGAAGCTGGGTTACCATCTTGTTGCCAAGATAAGTCAGGAATAGAGGATGGGATCGCCGCGTCCCGGTGGACGTCAGCCACTGTGTGAATAGTTTGAGCCAGAAGTGGGTGGTCAGGCACTGGTCGAGAATATCGCCAAACACCTAGGCCTTGGCCTACACTCCCTTGGGAGTCCGAAACACTCTCAACCACTGAGCTCCCTGAACTCTCCAAATCCAGGGTTAAAATGCTAATAGGTAAATTATCTTTAGGTACAGGCACTACACTGGACCCCTGAGACCGAACACTAGCTCTGTCTGGGGTAGAGGTATGACGAGAAGTACTAGAAACCGGCGAATGTCGGGAGGCCTTTCTATCATGGGAATCCTTTTTCGAAGATTTATGGCTGCGGTGTGACCGTGAACTACTCTTTGATTTGGAGGATTTATCGCCGTGACCACTGGTGGAACTTTCCGTCTTACTCTTCTTACTCGATGGTGAAGAGGCAAGACTGGGTGGCTGGTGTCTAAGTGGTGACCTAGACCTAGATCTCGCCCGAGACGAGGAGGCTGCCGCCGGGGTTGTAGGCTCACGTTGACGTTTCGAAGTAGCTGGGGCAGGAGATGACACAGAACCCTGTCCAGTCTCTGCCGGCTTACGGATAGTTACTCGAGAGGAACGTTTAGGGGGAGGGTGCTCAATTAGAAGCCTATCCCAAAGTGGGACGTTATCACATTGAAGTGACTTATGAGCCACAATAGTAGTATAAGCTGCCATTTGTTGCCTAATTTCTCGTAAGGCGACCGCTGCGGTCTTATCATTGTCTTGTAATACTTTTACACTGAGTTGGGAGCAAAAGGAACAGTTGCGCATCACCCACAGACCCCTTGAACGGTCTAGACATTTAACACACTTGATACAAAGAGTGTGCGCAAAAAGAGGGATACCAGCACAGGTTGGAGTAATGCATAAAGCAAAAACTGGGGCAAAGGTAGCCATGACAGAGACTGGTGGGAAAACTACTGCAGGTTCTGTATTGGTCCGCCGGAGCCCAGCCCTGGAATTTTTTTTTTTTTCCAGGAATTAATGCTCATAAGGTTAACCCAACATGTTCGCACATAAGTGTTAATAACCCGCCGGGTAACGAGACGTAATGTCACAACGATCACAGCTCGTTACGCGGCGGGGTTCTAAAAAGATTTCCGAATATCTAGACATGTCTTAAGAAAGTTAAGAATACCCTCTGACATAATATAAAAGACCAGTTTATAAACATAGTCTTTCTGGTGGTGACTGTTTCAAGATTCAATTTTGGAAAACAACCCCCCACAAAGACGCCGGCCCCTGAATTATCTAGCAGATTAACACTGGGCAGGCTGATACGAGATCTGACTTCTAACGAATTGTCACATAGATCGCCGTATGTTGAAGGCGGCGATACATTAACGTATCTCTCAATTATTTGGTTAACTAAATTTAATTGTAAATTCCTTATTTCCTCCTCCCAGGAGCACCCGCCGGGTGTGAAAAACTTATAAAAAAGATGTTAACCCTAATTGAGCCTTCGATCGCCGTATGTGTGAAGGTGGCGATACATATAGTATCACTAAATGGACCGGTTAACTAAACTGAATTACCAATTCGTTCATCCCACCCTACCAAGGTGCACCCGCCGGGTGAGATCTGATGTTTAAACGTTAACCCCATAAGTTCCTATCCCCACTTCTTTGTAAAAGATCGCCGGGGAGGAAAGCCCACAACAACAGCTAGGTTTTTTCCTTTGGTTTGTAAAACCGGGTAGAAAAACTTCATAACATATGTCCGCATGAACAATGTTAGATGGGTACAGCCATTCCGCCGGGAATCATAGGGAGCCTGAAACAGGCACCACCACAGAGACGCAGTCCTGGAGAGCCACAGACACCTACTCGCCGGGGACACAAGCCTGTTTTTGAAACCACGCGTGGCCAAAACTCGGCTCTCGGCCGGGGTTTTCATGGTGTAACTGAGAAAAACCCGCCGGAAAGTAACCCACCCCGTCCAGAAACCATCTGAACGAACATAGGACCCGAGAGATAGCCAAAACACAACTAACCTAGGGCCCACAAACATAATCCGTGGAATTAGCCAATACACAACTAATCCAGGAAACATACATAGTCCGTGGAATTAGCCAATACACAACTAAACCAGGATACACATGACACAGTAGTACATATTTATAAAAATAAATCAATAACACTTGTACATGTGGCAAAGCTACGAGCGGCTGGCTAGGCCTAGGCAGACGGCACAAAAAACGTTGAAATATAAACAAAAGCACTGGAAATATCACAACAGGAAACACCGCCAACACACCACTGTAGCAATTACTTCCGGCAAAGGGAAGACTGACTCGGGACCCAGAAAAAACTTCACTAAGTGAAGAAAAATACGCTGGGAACGTCTGCAAAACAAACGCTACCTCATCAGAAAGATAGAAGGCAGCAAAAAGTGCGTAATGAAAGCCGCCTGCATCACAAGCTAACTAATTGTGAAAAAGTTCACACGTCCAAAACAGGACCACGAGGGTACATCCGAAATAGATGCCCCAAACACACAACCCAAAATACACTGCACTGCGGGCAACCAGCCCAGGACACTCCTGCTACGCATATCCTAACCTTACTCGATACATCCCGGAGTAAACAAATGAGAAAAAAATCACTAGGGACGCAGGAAATGCGGAACCAGCGGAGCGTGGGGAGACACGTCCGGGCGGGGCGAGCGCAGAGCAGAGAAGGAAGAATGACGCCTGAATCAGCGTCTGGTCAAAGATCCACACAAGTACATCCACGATATGATGGAAAGCTTATTGGATAGTTATTCTTATTTTCTTTTTGTTTTTATTTTTTACGAAGTTTTTTCGTAGTGAGAACCCAATTCATTATGACTGAAGCCATGAGTGAGGTCGCGTGCGCTCATGATGAAGGCTCCTCAGTTTTTTAAATGCTCTGCGCGGTAGATTCAAACTACGGAGGATTAGTGTTTGAAGAGGATGCCTTATGTAATAGGCATGTTCGTCAATGATGGAGGGGCCACTAATAAATATAGGTTTTTCTGGTGCACTGCAACCGTCCTCAATAGATCCAGAGCATAAACAAAACCTTGGAAAACATCCCAGTGGCACTCAAAACAAAGCAATTTGTGATTAGGTGAGATAATTCCCCTCCACTACTTGCTACCACTCCTAAATATGTCTCCCCCCCCCCCCCTTCTCCCTCCTCAATTATCATCTATTTTTCCTCTTATTCCCCCTTTTATCGGGTCATTTTTGGCGCGAATTTCCCCCTCCCCTCCCGGTCTCTTTAACACGGGTGAGTCAGCTAGAGATCCTTGCAACACAGAGACTTCTACTCAGACCCGTCAGTGCCCCTCTACAGCTCAGAGAGGGTGGATATACGTCCCCCAAAGCTCTCGCCTCATGATACGACCTTGCGGCAATAATACGTCTTTTTCACCCTTCAAATGCTACTCCCACTTCTTCTATTGCTCTTAAATGTTCATATGTTCATACTAAAAGCAAAATAGGCGCATATGGATAAATAATAATTATATATACGTTACATATGATTATTTTCGTCAGAATAGAACCAAATACCTTCGCTTGGAGGGAGGGTTTGAACTACCATAGGTTCGCAGTTTATGAGTTAATATTACAAACACATATACAGTAGTTACTTTGTGAGTTTCCAAAATATCTTTAATTTAAATGCGGAATCACCATTATATTTGGGAAACATTCCTAATATTAATTTTTCACAATAATCGTTAGAGGTTTCATGGTTTTTCTTTCAGTAATAATATTGTAGCATTACCTTCCCTCTATCTTCTGATGCATAGTGAAGTACAGTTAAGGCGATAATTGGGGGTCAAAAATGAGCGATACTAAACATTTTTGGAGGAGTGCCATAGGGGATCTGCCTGGATAGACGATTGATTTAATGTATGTATGTACTGTATATGTATCAGTGGTGGGCATCACAAATGAAAATCCACTTCCATAAACACGATTCCGCATCTTCTACCCCTTGCCTTAACCTTCCTGACCCGGGCTAGCCCTCCTAAGGACAGTGCGGGGTACCCGGGTGATCTGGCCAAAAAACGTCTAGGCCTAGGCTACCGTATCTTTGTTATTTTAACTGCTAGAAATTTCCCACGCATCTATAAACGTAGTGCGGTTTCCAATCTGTAGACTGGCGTTGAGTAGAGCTCTGTAAGTCAACTGGTTCAGTTGTGATGACGATTTCAGTGGAGCAAATTTTTCCGCGATGTTGACAATATCGGAGCTTTTCAGACACTAATTTCGTCTGACGTCACAACAATAACATTGATCCGACGTCTCCTTATTGTTTTCGGAGGTGCGGTGACGCAACGATCGGCTTTGTTTACATGCGTCGGACGCACGGCGTTCAGACCAAGCTGAATAGGCTTTCAAGCTTACAGATTTTAACAGGACACCCGGGTTCCTGCCCATCTGCCGCGGTGTCATTTTAACATGCTGCCCGGGCTAGGAGGGTTAAGCAACCGCATTTCCGCCAATCAATTAAAAATTACGGTTCCGCTAATTATAATGTAAAACTTGCAAAATAAACAAACCAAAACTGGGACAGCACAAGATAAAAGCAAAAAAACTCATCAAAATCACTATGTGGAAATAATGCTTAATAAAATAAAATTTTGAAATAAAAGAACACAATCCACCACATAGGGTGTACATCACTACATGAGCAAGTTAACCCCTACTGTACCAGAGGATACAGTAATAAAAGTGATCGCTATGTGGAAATAACGCTTAATAAAATAAAATTTTGAAATAAAAGAACACAATCCACCACATAGGGTGTACATCACTACATGAGCAAGTTAACCCCTACTGTACCGGAGGATACAGTAATAGAAGTCCCCCCAGTCCCAAGCAATGTGGCCAAAATGGCAAGATAGAACAACCTTCCACCTCAAAAGATGAAGGAATACTGGCTCTCCCAGCCTGCAGAGGGTTGGATATAAGCTGAGAAGTGATGGCAACTCGAGAGCAGTGCTCAAACAGTCGTGGTACCAGGCACTGCCTGATACTGGCAGTTACAAGGAAAGTATATTACTGACAGCTCCCTGCCGTCGCTGGGACTGGGGAGTGACTTATCTACTGACGGCTCCCTGCCGTCGCTGGTACAGAAGGGGTTAATCTGTTTCCCAAGCAAACTAATCGCACATATAACAACGCACTATCGTCACGTTCAAGGAATTAGTTAATTTGGGAAGTCCGGGACGTTCTGGTAAATTTGACTATATTCTGTATGAATAAAGAAACTACAATTTATATCAAAATGTTATATTAACCCCTCAGACCCGGTAGGGCTCTGAAGCACCCATAACAAACGCGGCCCGCGGAACCCGGTAGGGTTCTGAGGCTCCGGCAGCTTGAAAGCCTGTAAGCTTTGTTTTGAAAGCCGTCCGTCCGACGCATGTAAACATCAGCCGGTTGGACCGACGCCGCGCCTCTCTGACCACAAGAAGGAGAGGCGTCGCTTGTTCTTGTGTGGCTGTGTGTTTAATTGTGTTATTGTTTAGTATCGAAAAGTGGCTGATATGGCTGACATCGCCACAAAGTTCTCTCCACGGAAATCATCATCATAACTGAACCAGTTGACTTAGAGAGCTCTACTCAACGCCATTCTACAGGTACGAAACACATCTACGCTTGGCGATGCGCGGGAATGTGGAAGCAGTCAAAATAACAAAGATACGGTAGCCTAGGCGTATAAGTTTTTCGGCCAAAACCCCCGGGTTTCGGGGAATATTTATTTAATGCGTAGCCGGTCCCGGAGGGTTAAAATAAAATTTGCAATTTGACAAGATACTGTATTAAGATGTTGGTGTATTGCTGAAAAGGGAGGGAATTGAGTGGAAGCTACCTATACTGCTGTTGTTGTTGTTGTTGTTCCCCAGGCTGTCTGGCCGAACAGCCCCAAGGTCTCGAGCAAGGCCAAGGCCATAAACGAGCGCCCCCATAAAATCCTCCCTGCTTACCACTAACAAAGCCCGGGTGACCGAAGCCACTCCAAGGCAGGGAGCTGAGGAGGGTGCGGAAACGCCCGGGAAACCAAAGCCCCACCCAAGGCCCTGTGCCTCTCAGCAATTATGAAGGGAAAGTTGAGGGGTAAGGGAAAAATGTGATGCTTTGGCTCCCAATCTGCCAACTTCTAGGTTGGCAGTAGGGAGGTCAATCCACGGAAAAGACGCCGCCACTTGAGATCTAGAAGATATATAAGTAAAAGGAACAGTCAGAGTAAGCTATGGGTATGGCAGAGATCGCTCAGTTCTCACTCGGATAGACCAGCCCATCACCACATGACGAGAACCCAATCCTCTCAGCATCCGCTAGGAAAGGCCCTAGAAAGCCGCCTTTGGCGGGGGGATAGCTCCCCTATTTCAACTCCTTTCGGGGTTGGGCACCCGCCAATACTGCTGTTTGCGTATGATACAGTTCTGATGAGTGATAATGAATGGGAGTTGCAGGGTCTGGTAAATGAGTTTGGAACAGTGTGCGAAAAACGGAAGGTAAATGCGGGGAAGAGCTAGGTTATGGTCTTCGAAAGGGGTGAAGTCACAGAGTGTGAGGTGAAGCTGAACGGTCAGGCTATGGAGATCGTCAACTCTTTTAAGTATCTGGGCATTGTGTTGAGTAAAGATGGGACTATGGATGAAGAAGTGCGGAAGAGGGTACAACAGGGGAAGAGGGTTGTAGGATCGCTGAAAGCAGTAACAAGAAATAGGGTGGTCAGTATGGAAGTGAAGAAGTCCTTGCATGACAGTGTGGTAATCCCGACACTGACTTACGGAAGCGAAGCATGGACGTTGGTTGAGAGACTCAGACCAAGAGTGAGAGCAGTGGAAATTAATTACTTAAGAAGTGCGTGCGGAGTTACATGGAGGGATAGACAGACTAATGAGGAAGTAAGAAGGTGTGGTGTGGAGGTAGATGTGCTGGAAAGTGTGAAAAGGAACAACTTGAGATGATTCGGCCATATGGAACGTATGGAAAGCGAGAGAATGACTAAGAGGGTGTACGAGAGCGAGGTGGAGGGACAGAGAGGGAGAGGTAGACCGATAGAGAGGTGGAAGGATGGAGTGAGGAATTATATGAACGAAGGCGGTGCTGGTTGGGGGGAGGGGCGTCGACGGACTGGGGACAGAGGTGCATGGGGGCGGTTCGTTCGTGGCCACACCTTCGGGGATCACAGCGTCAGGCAATAGATAGATAGATACACTGTATTAACAATAGTACAAAATTCATACAGCACTCACTAACGATAGTGCTATCGGGTAGGTACCTGTCAGCATAGCATGGACAGTTGACCCCTATCAATTACTACCCTACAAATAACCTACATTTATCGTACAAATACATTAAGGACGTTCCAAAGGCAAGGAATTGATACTATCAAAAAAGAATAGATACAATAAAATAATGTATATATACTGTAAATGCAAAATATGCAGAAGCAACAACAGATTTAAACAAAGAGTACTCCTTTAACAAGAACAATAAATTTTAGAAACAAAAATCATAAAAAAAATTCAATAGTAACAATAGAAAAAGATAAACAACCAATACATAGACAAAAAGTAACAGACGTTCGTAATTGCAAAACGGATTTGTGGTTTTCATAACAAAAAGTGCAAAAACAATGGTAAATCATTTGGTAGTGTAGCAACTTTGTATATTTATAAATTTGTTATCACATGCTTACCCCTCACAGGTGTCATAGCTCATACTTCACCATCTCAGTCAGGCCTCACTCATTTGATCGTATTATTCAATTTTTATTTATCATTTGGACTGGGATTAGTTAGTAGGCTACTAATTGTTTATTAAGGCCTTACATAAGGGCATAAGTTATGTTTACTTTTGGCCCTTGGGCCCTTATGGGAATGATATTATTATTTATAATTTTAATCTGTCAGTCCTCACTGTGACTCCCCCCCCCCTCATTTGATCAAATTTATAAGGAGTGTTAACGGTTCTATTATGTGGACCGGTATAAAATTACTAATACCATTAATGTGGGCTTTAACCCATGAACTGTGCAAAATAATAGGTTAAGTTGAGGGAGGGAGGGGTTGGGTAAAAAGGAGGAAAGGAGAGGAGTGGAAGATGTGGTATGGAGAGATGCCACTACTTTCTATGTGTCACCCAATTTTGAGACATTTCCCAGCACTGGCACGGTATTTGAAGGGTTGATTTTACACGTTTAAATACTGTGCTTCTGTAAGGAGCGTGGCACTCCCTTGGTTAAGGGTATATTTGCCTTTATTTGGGTAATTATTAAGGGCAGGGCCCTTTTTGGCATTTATATATTGATATTTTTTATTAAATGATTAAATATCTATCTATCTATCTATTGCCTGACGCCGTGATCCCCGAAGGAGTGGCCACGAACGAACCGCCCCCATGCACCTCTGTCCCCAGTCAGTCGACGCCCCTCCTCCCAACCAGCACCGCCTTCATTCATATACTTCCTCACTCCATCCTTCCACCTCTCCTTCGGTCTACCTCCCTCTATGTCCTTCCACCTCACTCTCGTACACCCTCTTAGTCATTCTCTCGCTTCCCATACGTTCCATATGGCCGAACCATCTCAAGTTGTTCATTTTCACTCTTTCCAGCACATCTACCTCCACACCACACCTCCTTCTTACTTTCTCATTTGTCTGTCTATCCCTCCATGTAACTCCGCACGCACTTCTCAAGTAACATATTTCCACCGCTCTCACTCTTGGTCCGAGTCTCTTCCCGAACGTCCATGCTTCGCTTCCGTAAGTTAGTGTCGGGATTACCACACTGTCATGCAAGGACTTCTTCACTTCCATACTGACCACTCTATTTTTTGTTACTGCTTTCAACGTTCCTACAACCTATTAAATATGAATTGTAGTTTTACTTGTAACCAGACTTGGGAGTTTGAGGGCATGAATGCGATTGCGGGAGTGCTTCCACAATTCAAACCTGCAAATATGCACCGAGTTTGTCGCAAATAATAATCCGTCAATAAAATTGGACTTCCACAACTGCGGAATATGCGATTTACAGAAGTGATAGCGGAAGTGCCCACCACTGATATGTATGTATATACTGTACAGTACTCATGCACAATACCCCATAGCTGGGGGTGGCAGACTCAAGACAGAGCCCAAACAGAAACAACATTTAAAGTTCCAATTCTTAGGGTCCGGGACCACTTTCTCTGTCTCGTCTAGTAGATGAATTTTACAAGGGGAGGAGGATTCCTAGCCTCCCACAATTTACTTAATTAAGTAATGCCTGGATACTGAGAGGGTTAATACAATATTTTAAATGCTCTTTTGTTCAGCTAAAAGCTACATCCTACAAGGCTTTTTGCCAGTGCATACAGTACAGTACTGTACACAGTAAGCTATAGGTTAGGGAAGGAGGAAATCAGCAAGACAAGCACAGAAAAGGACCTAGGGGTTTTTATCCAAGAAAATTTATCCCCCGAGAAGCACATCAATCATATAGTTGGAGTAACATATGAATTAATAACAAGTATGAGAGTAGCATTCAATTATTTGGATGAAAGTACCGGTATGCTAACCCAGATAATCAAATCCATGATCAGACCTAGATTGGAATATGCAGCAGTGGTATGGTCGCCCCATTTAAGAAAACATATCAATAAATTGGAGAAAGTGCAGTGAATAGCAACCAAACTGATCCCAGAATTATAGGACCTACAATACCATGAAAGACTAGAAAGACTAGGGCTTCCCATGCTAGAGGAGAGAAGAGATCGAGAAGACATGATAGGAAAGTATACAGTAGATGCGTGAGAGGACTCAAGAGACTTGATAAGGAGGATTATATTAGGCTGGATGATGGACGAACCAGAGGACATATGCATAAAATAAGAAAGGAGAAGTGCAAGTCCAATGTGAAAAAGTTTAGCTTTCCGTATAGAACGATAGATAGGTGGAATAAATTAAGTGCGGAGGTTGTAGAAGCAAGAAATATCCACTTTAAAAGTAAACTGGATAGTCAATAGAATCTGAGACAGGACAACACGAGCACAGATTAATTCCTGTAAACTACAAATAGGTGAATACAGTAAAGTATTAATAAACAGGGTGGTGCTGAATTTGGTTACAGTACCAAAGTGACGAGATCAACCCTAGGTACTATACTCCCTCATCATCATCTCCGACGCCTTGTTTACTCCTGGGAAACCCCCGCTAAAGGATGGCCATGACAGAAACGTCTCCAGGCTACTTTGTCAAGACATGCCTCCTTTGCCCGTGCCACAATGCCCCTTCCACTACGTGGAAGTCTTTCTTCAATATATTTTTCTACTTTCTTTTCCCATACCATAGGTGGTCTTCCACTACTAGCTGTTCCACTCATCTGACTCCCATATATCTTTCTTGGCATTCTGTCTTCATCCATTCTCTGAACATGACCATACCACCTCAAAGTACTTCTCTTTATCCATTCAACCACTCCACAATCAATGCCTAAAGCTTGCTCTTCCATTCCAAAGGACTCATACACTTCCCTATTACTTGTCCCATCTATCCTATTCACACCAGCTGCCATTCTGAAAAAGCTCATCTCCACAGCTCTCAGTTTGGAGAGGTCCTCATTACTTGCTGTCCATGTTTCACTTCCATAAGAGAGTGTTGGGAGCAGCACACTGTTTCTCAGTGACTTTTTAACTTCCTGACTAACCATTCTGTACTGTACTGTATATATATACTGTACTATACATACATACATTGGTTTAACATAATTTTTCCATTACATGCATTGTAAACGGCTCAGACGGGGTTGCCTTTCAGTAGTTGGAGTGTACTGTAGTACAATAAAGTCCTGCCACAGCACTGCCCCACCAAGTCAATAAGTCATCACTGTGGCTGATGTTGGTATAGTGCTAACCGTGCCTCAGCAAGACTCAACAGAGTCCCCCTGCAGTATCTGCAACCACACCAGCCTTAACAGTGTTACAAAAAGACAGCACCATAACAACACTCTACAGTACTGTATATTAGGCAATTGGACTATAGAACAATAAAGTCCTGCCCCAACACTGCTCCAACATGCAAACACTGTTGCCGACACAGGTGTGGTGCCAAACGGCGCCCAGGTAAGACTCAGTCCCCTGTGGCACCTATCCGCACCCCACCAGCCTCGGCAGTGCCATACCAAGACAGTGCTAAGATAAAGACTTTATTGTCTAGTAATGGCTGTTGGTCCACAAGTCTATCGCCATCCCCCCCATTAGTCGCCTTGTACGACACGCAGTAGGATGCGTGAGGCATATTCTTTTTTTCCTCCACCATTAGATGAAGGCTCCCTTACCCCCTGGGGGGTATACTGTATATATTTGACTAAGTAATGAAAATTAAGCAAATACACTACTAAACGTAAATATTCACATTACTATAATGAACGTACCCAACTCTAGTATCATAACAAGTGAAGATAGAGATGTGTGTGATGAATATAAGTAGAGAGTACACCGTTCCCATGGAAACCAGCAGGAGCGTCTTGACCAGGACCGGGAGCCTGAGAAACACTGCCACCGCCAGGAAGCCCAGGACACAGGAGATTGGGATGTACTCCGGCAGGGGGCACCACATGTTACGCACCAGGCCCTCACGTCCACCTGGCACACTGGGGGTCAGGTCGCTGTAGTTCCTTGTGCATGGTAGGTGGGGCAGCTCACATGTGAACTGTTTTGGGGAATATTCAGGCACAATATTATTCTCTCTGCTGAAAAAAATCAAACATGTCAATATACTGTACCTGCTAAGAAGTAATTCTCCCACATGAAAAATATATACAAATGTGTAATTCTCTCTGGTAATTACAAAATTTGCAAGTTTAATGTGCGAAGAGCACATGTCATAAAAGTACAAGAGCGGGGAGGAGGCATGTGGCAGGGTACAAGCAACTCTGGAATGAGCTTTCATGAGAAATGTTGCCAGAATAAACTTGGCACTTAAAGGTGGTGGAAAAGTTTATGGTGTGCAGGGGTTAACATACGGAGTTGACTTGAGCCATGATGTAGGTGACGGTGACGGCCACGATGGTCAGCACCAACCGTAACACAAACCGACGACCAGGGTCCCACGATGTAACCTTTAGTCTGGAAAGCAATACCAAGGGACACATTATACCAACTTTCATCATCATTATTATATATCACCATAATCATATAAATTCATAAAATCTTTCTCACCTTTAGTTCGAGTAGTAATATACAGTAGATAATTATATTTTACATAATTTTTGCCAGCATTACCATATACTGTCATTGATCACATTCATGAAAGTCTTTATTACCTATACTATGGTTAGTAACTTAAGCAATTCAAATTTAGCTAGTTTCCATATTATATTAAATTACATCCACCCTCTGCCCAAACCTTGAAGCCAGAAGAATGATGAGGATGACAGAGATAGTGACGAAGGCAGCCAGGAAGAGGAAGAGAAAGAGTAACGTCCGGGGTAGCACCAGGGCCTGTACTGCCGCAATAAACAGCAACAGGAAGAGGCAGCACAGTAACGAGCTCCCGAATCCCACATCTAGCTCCTCATGGTACTGTTGAGAGGGGAGGGACGGTTTGATCCGGCACATTTATATACTATATGCGGGTGGATGGGACTCGTTAGCCTTGGTCGGCAACTCATCTAGGGGAGACAACCTTATACAAATCCGGGTGGATGGGAATCGTCAGCCTTGGTTGGCAACCTGTCTAGGGGAGTAAACCTGATACAAATCCGTACTGCTTACCTAAGGGTAAGGCAGGTTAGTGGATGAATTAGCCGAACACCACTGTAGAAAAATAGTGCTAACAAGATACACAGAGGGCCTCGGAGTTGGACGGATCCTAAATTGAGTGGTCAATCTTGTAAGTCCTTCACTAAACTGGCTCGGGTTGTCCCTCTCACAGGGAATAGGTCCGCTTGGGGGCATTCTGTGTATGGCCACCCTCGTAAGGGGAGTAAGGCGTCCGGCAATAGATAGATAGATAGATTAACCTTAATTATTTATTTATTTATTTTTAATTTATTTTTATTTTATTTTATTTTTATTTTCTATATTCCAACTACTCCCTCTCGGGCATAGGCTGATAGCCTTTACACTCTACCGCTGAACACGGTGAGGCCCGTGAGGTCTTTCTCCAGTCTAGGGAGTGAGACATGCGAAGCTTCACGACTCGAAGCAACTCCATCACTGAAGCTGCTCCGCCTCTGTGCTTCACAGTCTCATCCCCCAGGCTCGGACCCTCACTCTCAGAACGCCACCTATTGAGCAATTAACTCACTAGGCATTGCCCCCCTGTAGCATATTTTTGAATATGGGAATATTCATACAATGCTATTTTAATCAGGGAACAATGAGGGTATTTATTTGGCATTTCGGTGTGCTGTGGTAATGCACTGATACTAGGTACAGCACAAATTCCATCCCAATAATATCTTCCCATTGACATATTGGGATTCGAACCCGGGTCCATTGGATTACCAGTCCAGTGGCAAGACCACTCCACCACACCTCCCCTTTGTATACAGTATCATATAGTAGCAATATGATCAAGTTAATCAAGATTATGGAAACACACTATATAGGACTTCTAAGTTTCATATCTTTCTTGTTTTCTAGATACAGGTATCAATATAATTAAAAAAAACACTGAATAACAGCTTTCTTACATCAGAGAGGACTACACAACATAAATTCATAAAGAGAACTCTTGGACCAGTCACTTGCCATGGCCAGCATTTTTAAGTCTGCTTGGTTCCCATAGGGTTCCCTAAGGCAATAAAGTAAGCTACTGTTCATAATGATTGTAATCAAACAGAAGTGGTTGAATATATCACTTTTCTCTTTCCTGACTTGCTAGTTTGTATGTAGGAAGTATGAATGGCAAAGTAAATGAGTCTAAAACCAGAGCGAAATATGGGATACATTTGTGAACTATAAAAACAATTACTGTATATCACTTTCCTTCTCCTGGTCTTGAAAGCAGAGTGAAATACGAATACATTTGTGATAATATAAAAACTTACATCTCTTTCCTTTTCCCGGTCTCGAAAGCAGAGTGTAATGTGTGAGACATTTGCAGACTTTTCCCTGTCAACAGAGCGCGCCTCAATGGCCTGGGCAAGGTACTTGTTGACGCGGTTGGAGGGGGCGTGAGGCAGGGACGCGTGACGCTTCTTGAAAGGACGCTTGAATTTGTCAGACAGTAAGCTTGACTGAAAGAAAACAAACTAAGTCATATGTGTGATTTAAATTATCAGGTATTAAATATATACTCTAAGTATATAAGTCAGATGTGACTGAAATTATCTGACAGTAAGCTAAACAAAAGAAAATCAATTCCATGTCAGATGTGTGGTTCAGTGTACAGTAGGCTACTTTATGGTATTCCCCTAATGTTTAATAATTATGAACAAGAAATACAGTACAGTATATAGATTACAACAAATAATTTGCACTACTGGAGTTCTATAATATTTACTAATTTGATATAATACAGAAAAAATACAAGTCTGATTATTGAATATTTGCACAATTTACATACTAATTTTAATTGAGCAATATTACGTTTCTGAACTGCAGGCCTACATAATTACTGAAAAATATATATCTCATAATGTGTAGGAAAATAACAGTATATAATATATTGCGAAACTATTAATGAGAAAGTATTTCTTTTCATAATAAAGTGAAGGATTACCTACAATACATATAACGAGAACTTACTAAGACACTTTACTTCAACAGATACTGTATACAATGATAGTGAGAGAAAGGAAAAGAGAACATACAACCCAAATTATACACATATAGTACAGTATATATCAAACCTTCCAGCAGTGATGACCTACAACCTTACCCTGTGACTTTATACATCACTGTACAAGAGGACTTAATGATTCTCCAATAACCAAATAAGAGGTAAACCTCTTATTTGGTAGTAGCCTCAGAGTATCTAACACAGTGCTTTATACTAATATATTTCATCCACTCTCAGAGCGACGATGATTTATTGGTAATCACTTGCGTGGTCAAACCTATGTCCTCTAGAGAATTCACTTAATTCTCTACTAAGCATGTTATACATATCCCCAATATCCCCAAGACTATATGAAAAAATAAAATATTGTGTTAAAAAAGAAAAAGAATTCAGCCAACTAAGAAGAATTCAGGTCAGCACTGTAGTTCCAGTACAAGGCCCTCCGCCTTTGATAGGGTACGACGCTGTTAAAAGTGCTATAGATAAAATGAAGTCAGGAAAAGCCGCTGGGAGCTCCGGCATTGTCGCCGAGATGCTAAAAGCAGCTGGAGATATTGGGGTAAAATTGGTCACAGAGCTGATTAATGCTATCATAAAGGAGGAAAAAATTCCCGATGCATGGCAGAAAAGTGTTATCGTAAATATATACAAAGGCAAGTGTGACTCCTTAGACAGGGGAAATTATCGGAGTTTGAAAATGCTCGATCAAGTCATGAAAGTCAGCGAAAGGGTCTTTGAATGCATGATCAGGGAAAGTGTTGCTATCAGCGACATGCAGTTTGGATTTATACCGGGACGTGGCACAACTGATGCTATCTTCACTCTTAGGCAAATGCAAGAGAGGTACTTAGAGAAAAACAGGGAGTTATACCTAGTTTTTGTAGATCTGGAGAAGGCCTTTGACCGGGTGCCCAGGGAGGTAGTGCAGTGGGCTATGAGAAAACTCAAGAGTAGAAGAGTGGCTGGTGCGTGTGATAATGAGAATGTATGAGGGGTCACGGGCAGCAGTTAGAGTAAACGATGGTCTGAGCGAAGAGTTCCCAGTGAAGGTTGGAGTTCACCAAGGTTCAGTTCTGAGATCATTACTGTTTGTTTTAGTCCCAGAGGCTCTGTCAAGGGAATTTAGGACAGGACTCCCATGGGAGATGTTATATGCAGATGATCTAGTTCTTATTGCGGATAGTGCGCAGGAAGCAGAGGCGAAGTTCAAAAGATGGAGGGAAGGTATGGCAAATAAGGGTCTAAGAGTTAACATAGATAAAACAAAGGTCATGATTAGTGGAGTAGGGCGTGGAACTATGGAAAGAAGCGGCGACTATCCATGCGCAGTATGTGGGAAGGGGGTGGGAAGTAATTCAATTCAATGTTGTGTCTGTAGTGACTGGGTACACAAGAGATGTAGTGGAGCTAGAGGACCTTTGACAAGAATCCTAGACTTTGAATGTGCAGTGTGCAAGGGAGATCTTGTATTAAATGACCCGCCTGTCAGTGTTAATTTCGACAGTGTAACGCTGGAGTGTGTGAATAAGTTCTGCTACCTGGGCGATACGGTTTCCGCCGGAGGTGGCGCTGAAGCTAGCTCGATTGCTAGAGTCAGAAGTGGCTGAGGAAAGTTTAGAGAGCTGTTGCTACTCCTGACCATGAGAGGGCTCCCACCCCACCTTAAAGGGAAAGTGTATACCTCATGTGTTAGGAGCGCGATGACCTATGACTCGAAGACGTGGCCGGTTAAAGCGGAGGATGTCAATAGAATAGAACGGAATGAGAAGAGAATGGCGAGATGGATGTGTGGGGTTAATCTTAGGGACAGGGTATCGAGCGAGGAATTGAGAAGGCGTCTGGGCATTAGGAGTGTCAGTGAAGTGATGCGCACAAGCCGACTTGGTTGTTTTGGACATGTGGAGAGAATGGATGATCAGAACTGGGTGAAGAAATGCCGGACTGTGAACGTGGGGGGAGCTGCGAGTAGCGGTGGACCTAGAATGACGTGGGCTCGGGTACTCCGGTCCGATTTCAAAATAAAGAACTTGACAACAGAGGCAGCCCTTGACAGGGCCGCCTGGAAAGCTGTCATTTAGGACATGAGACTGTAACCACATTCTCTGTGGACAAAACGGTCTTTAAACTTGTATAAGACTCCATACATTCTTGGGCCCTTATTAGTATTTGTGTAAGTGTAACCCTGAGGTACCTGTGCGGTGCTATATAGCACTTCATCATGGTATCAAGTAGCAGGATTAGGGGTACGGTGCGAATGCGGGATAATCTGAAGTTAGATACTCCGAGGTTACTACTAAATTATAATGTAAAACTTGCAAAATAAACAAACCAAAACTTGGACGAACACAGGAAAGACAAAACAACTTATCAAAATCGCTATGTGGAAACAACGCTTAAGCAAAATAATAATTTATAAATAAAAGAACACAATCTACCACATAGGGTGTACATTACTACATGAGCAAGTTAATCTGTTTCCCAAGCAAACTAATCACAAATATAACTACGCACTATCCTCACGTTCAAGGAATTAGCTAGTTAATTTGGGTTTACCTCCTTTTGGATATTGGATGATCGTTAAAGCCTCAAATTTTGTAGTAGCCACTACGTATTATGAATGTGTTCTGACTGAATGCTATAATTATTTGTGAAGCTTTCTTAACCCTCGCCGACAAGTGGCTTAAACCTTCCCGCCAGCGCTGTATCCGGGTGAAACATTGAATTCTCTGGATTTTGGCGTGCTTATAAATGCGCAAAAAAATGGCTTTACCTAGGTTATTGTATAATACATCCAGAGGCAGGACTCATTGTTATCTTGCAATGGGTGAAGACTAAACTCTCTAGACCAAGTGGTTCCAGAGCCCCCAGTCACCTCAGAGCCTCCAGTCACCCCAGAGCCTACAGTCAATGAAAGTCAAGATTCATTCACTGGGTTCAATACCTTTACTCCCTCGAAGAAGATTAATCTCGATCGATTCTTGTTCAAGGCGAGGGATGTGTTGGATGAGTAGGCTAGTGAAAGTGGATGACAAGAACTCACAGTACTGTATAGTGTGTGAACAGTAATAGGCCTAGCCTATTAGCCACAGGCCGTAGCTCGATTGGTAGAGCGTTCGCCTGCTAACCGTGAGGTTGACGGTTTGAGCCTCGGGCCAGCCAGTGTGTTATTGGCAGACGTCAGTGCTGTTGGTAAATGGTGCGGTCTAGCAATCTGTGGTAACTATTCACTAAGTCCCTGATTCATCAAGGCACTCACCCTAGACCAGCTATTCAGCAGGGCGTGTATGGTGGTAAAAACTGCATCATCATCATTGTAATTTTGAGCACCCCAAAAGGGATGGCCATGGCAGAAACAGCCTCCAGGCTTCTAGGCATGCCCCAAATGACCCACTCCACGGTGCCATTTCCACTAAGTGGAGTATGACCATTAACACTGAAGGAGCAGACCCAATGCAGTCCCTCAGCCAGATGGCAGTTCCACCAATGTTTTGCTATTTTATTTACCCCAGTGGGGCCCTGGCTGGAAGCATACCAAGCACAGGAATTTTCTGAAGATAGGAACCAGTGGTCCACTGCTCCAGAAGCTGATTGCACCACCCAAGTGGCGGGCGGTGGGGTCGCCGCATCCCTACGCCAGAGAGAGAAAGGCCGACTTGTGCCAGTGGGCTGTAAGAGTAGGACACTTGGGAACCATGGGACACACCATTATGGACCCACTGTCTTCACCACTCTCAAGAAAAAAGTTAGACATAAGAATGATGATAAAGGTAAAGTCAGAACCGGCTATGGGAAGTAGAGGACACCAACCCTCACTCTGACAGATCCAGCCCACCACAAGGTGGTGCTTATCATCTTAGCAAATATTTAATGGTTAGTTAAACATAGCTAGGTAACTTTACTTTGATTTTTTTGCCTTCCTAGGCATCCTAGAGGCCTAAATTTCGTATATCCAAAATGTTTGTATTTCCGAAAATTTATGATCTTCATGATTTTTCGGATATATGGAAGTCTACTGTACTGTACTACCAACTCATGGAAATCCACGTAAGAGCGAAGCTAGAGGGGTGGAAAGAACTAAGAGCGAAAAACAGAGATGTGTGATCACCATGGAGGTTGCACGAAAACTGATGAAGAGCTATGGCACTGCGAATATACCTTGGGGCGATACAGGCGCTGATAAGGGCTTACGATTGCATCAAGTCTTAGTTGGCTGATTTTTTTCTTTTCTAACCTACCTGTACACAACATTTTCTTTTAATATAGTGGTCTCGGATATGTATAACGTAACAGTAGAGAACTAGAGTGCATTCGCAAGAAGACTTTGGTTAGACCGCGGAAGTGGTTACCAATAAATCATAGTAGCTCTGAAAGCGGATGGGATTAATTACTATAAAGCATTACGTTAGATACATAGTGACTACTAACAAATTAAAAAATTTGCTACATTTATACAGAATATTTGTACACATACTATATACAGTATATTAATTATAGCACCGCATAAGAACAGTAAAAAATAATCTACCGTAATCATTAATACATTTGCAAACTAGTTTTCTATATAACCTACATACTGTACAGTTGCCAAGAGACAAACTTGGTAAATATGCTGTGGAAGCTTGGCAGTATCTGACCACCAATACAGGTTAATGCATAATACGAATGTGAATGAATGGTCTTACCAGCTTTTAACAATATTAATACAAAAGGGTAAACCCATAAATTCACCTTCCAACTATAAGGAAACCTGTTAAAGCATCAAATCTTGTCACCCCTTCACCCCAAGTGTACACCCACCAACAATTCTGTTACAGATCAATTTTTGCATATGCAATTTTATCTATGATTATGATGATGATGCAATTTTTACCACCATGCCCTGATGATCAGGGACTTCAGTGAACATTTGCCACAGATTGCTAGACTGCGCCATCCACCAAATAACTGGCGTCTGCCAAATAGCACACTGGCTGGCCTGAGACTCGAACCATCGACCTCACAGTTTGCAGGCGAGTGCTTTACCAACCGCTCTACGGTCTGTGGCATTAGATTGCCTAGTTTTGTTATTGTACTTGCCATTGCTATACTCATATATTGTAAAGTGAAAATAGCAATTTAAAAATAGTTATGTAACTGCAGGGAGTGTTGGCAGCTGTAGGAAGTTCTGCTTTTGGCAGCAACTTTACATTTTTCAAACATTTCATATTACAGTACAATATATCAAATTGCAAATTTCTAATACTGTACTACCATACATTTAACCTCATTATCGACCAATAAAACAAAATATTTGCTGTAATATAAACTGGTCACTTACTATCTATACAATACAGTACTACATTCAAAAGCCCAATTAAAGAACTACCTACCGATACTCTACATTAGTATCTATCACAAAAGTTCTTTCCATCGAGCTTTGCTAAGTTTTGCTGCATGCTAAATCAGCTCCAGGCTCTGATACAGTTCTAGCATCAGTTACAGCAGCTTGGTCAAATTCAATGAACCAACTAGAAATATACTTTGCTGTAATTAAGCCGAATACAGCGATCTCCCCATATACACAGATTTTAACTGCGTGGATTCCAAGTAGGCTACATGGTTGACTTGACATGGATGCACATATGTCCAAAGTACTGTATGTATCTTACATGGCAAGATTTTAGCACAATTGGGATACTGGGTGTCCATAATCAGCCAAGACAAAGAGGTACAGTAATGCCATTTGACACCAGCAAGGTATGGTTTATAGATGAAAAAAATAATATAACCACTCCATGATATGAGATTCACAAAGTATATGGGCAAGTGGCAAGCATCGAGACCAGCTGCTTCACTTCACTACACTACATATAAGTTTTCTGTCTTGATGATTATACTGTATATACTGTGTCTATCTATCTATCTATTGCCTGACGCTGTGATCCCCGAAGAGGTGGCCACGAACGAAACGCCCCCATGCACCTCTGTCCCCAATCAGTCAACACCCCTCCTCCCAACCAGCACCGCCTTCATCCATATACTTCTTCACTCCATCCTTCCACCTCTCTTTCGGTTTACCTCTCCTCTCTCTGTCCTTCCACCTCGCTCTCGTACACCCTCTTAGTAATTTTCTCGCTTCCCATACGTTCCATATGGCCGAACCACCTCAAGGGGTTCCTTTTCAAGCTTTTCAGCACATCTACCTCCACACCACAGCTCCTCCTCACTTCCTCATTCGTCTGTCTATCCCTCAATGTAACTCCGCACGTACTTCTCAAGTACCGTAACTCATTTCCACTCCTCTTACTCTTGGTCTGAGTTTCTCCACCAACGTCCATGCTTCGCTTCCGTAAGACAGTATTGGGATTACCACACTGTCATGCAAGGACTTCTTCACTTCCATGCTGACCACCCTATTTCTTGTTACTGCTTTCAGCGTTCCTACAACCGTCTTCCCCTGTTGCACCCTCTCCCGCACTTCTTCATCCATACTCCCATCTTTACTCAGCATACTGCCCAGAAACTTAAATGATCTGACAATCTCCATAGCCTGACCGTTCAACTTCACCTCACACTCTGTGGCTTCACCCCTTTCGAAGACCATAACCTTTCTCTTCCCCGCATTCACCTTCAGATTCCGTTTTTCGCACATTGTTCCAAACATATTTACCAGACCCTGCAACTCAGATTCATTATCGCTCATCAGAACTGTATCATCAGCAAACGGCAGTACAGGTAGCTTCCACTTGTTTCTCTCTCCTCTCTTATCAGTGATACACCCACATCCACTGCTCTTCCTTGTATTTCTTTCATGACTCCATCCATATATACAATAAACATCCACGGGGACATCACACACCCGTTTCAACCCAACATTCAGATCAAAGAACTCGCTCTGCTCATTCTCCACACGTACTGCCGCCTTTGCACCCTCATACATGCTCTTCACTGCTTTCAGCAACTTGCCATCTACTCCGTATATTCTAAGTACTTTCCACATACCTTCTCTATCCACTCTGTCATAGGCCTTCTCCAAGTCCATAAATGCAACATACAGCTTTTGTTGCTTCTCCAGATATTTCTCCAAAACACATTTCAGGGTAAAAATCTGATCTACACATCCTCTTCCCTTCCTAAAACTGCTCTGCTCGTCACCTATCCATTTCTCTGTTCTCGCTCTCACTCTCTCAATTACTACCGTACTGTACACCTTCCCTACTACGCTTAGAAGACATATTCCTCGGTGGTTACCTCACACTCCTCTTTCCCCTTTGCCCTTATATAGGGGGACTATCATGCCTGACTTCCAGTCATCAGGTGCACTCCCCTTCTCCCATGCTAGTTTGCACATTTTCCATACCCATTCGATCACTATCTCACCACCATACCTCAGCATTTCCCCACACACTCCATACTGTAGAACTATATATATATATATATACAGTACAGTATATATAAATAAATATATATATATATATATACAGTATACATATATATATATATATATATATATATATATATATATATATATATATATTATATATATATATACAGTATATATATATATTTTACAACACAAATGGCTAGGTTTTAAGACTTATTATAGACTGTACAGTATATACCTTCGTGTAGCTGGGGAGAGCACTGTAATCTTTGAGCCATAATCTTAAACATGGGAAGGGACTCCCTCTGAACTTCTTGGATTGAAAATAAAGTAAGAGGAGAGTAAACCCCTTTCCAACACTCAACCTTTTAATTTAGTAGCAGTCTCTACGTTTCCAACGTGGGGCTTATGATCTCAGCCGCTACCACAGCGGGCCGATTTAACGGTACTCACGCGAAGTACTAAATAATCTCTAGAGTTGCACCTCAATTCACTACTAGGCACGTTCTACACACTCCTAGACGACTAAAGAAGGAAGAGAAAGCGAAGGAGAGAAAGAATTGTTATAGTTACCCATTTAATCTAGCTGCTCTCCTCTAAGCCATGCTCCATTTTCTATGAGCCTGCTCCAGTACCTGCAAAAGTATCAGTCTCTTCGTGCACACCGTCGATGACACACGCTTTTTTCTGTGTTCCGCGAGTGCCTGTTTTTGCCTGCCCCTTCGCTTTGGCTGGGTGAGTGTGGGCCTTTTCAGGCTGTTGAGGTTTTAGAAGGACGTTTCAGTGATGTAGGCAGCACTTTATGGATTTATGGCGTGTTTCTGGGTGTGCGCGGAGTGCTGGAGACGTGTTGAATTATATTGTTTACTTCGGGGGTGGTTGGTCCTCAACGTCGCATAGCGGTCGTTGAGTGTACTATTCTACCCTCGCTTTTCGGGTTAATGTTCACTTTAATAACCCTTAACGTAACTTGGGGGGATGTATGCTTCCCGCGTGATGCGTTGTGTTTCTTTTCCCTTTTTTGCGTGAACTTTTGTTTTATTTTGTTTTTCGTATGACTGCGTGTCGACGTTTTAAAAGACTTGAGCATGAAGTTTCTCTGGATTCTGCTTTTGTGAGAGCATAGGGCATACAGCCTTTATTCTCTTTCAAACATGCTGCTTTGGTCTCAATTGACCTATAAGCCCTTCTGACTTGTTTTTCAACATGTCCATAGTTGGTAGTCTTGTATTTCATCGCCTGGTTCACCCTTTTGTCAGTTCCTTTTCGTTTCCCCGGGCCTACTTGACTCGAGGATACGTGGTTCTGGTAACAGTGTCAGTCGCTCGCTTGCCCTAACTATTATTTAATTTTAATTTTAACGTAATTGTGGGGGTTTTCAGGCAGTGTTTAGCTTTGTTACTAGGTTCTTTCAATCAGGGATTGACGCTGCCCTAGTGTTTTCTCTTTTTATGTGTATTGTGTAACTAAGCTAGGCTTGTTTTTTACCTTGAGCAGACTGCCGTCGTAATGGTCCACATAGGTCCTTTCCTTCTGTTTTCCTCTTGTCTCTACTGACTTGGTGGTTATGGTCTTATACGCTCTTGTTAAAATTCTCGCCTTTATGTTTTGTGTAACTAAGCTAATCGGTTTTTTGCCTTGAGCAGACCGCCGTCGGAATGGTCCACACAGGTCCTTTCCTTCTATATTCCTCTTAATTATCTCAACTGACTTGGAGGTCTCGGTCTCGTCGCTCTTGTTAAAATTCTCGCTTTTCTTACATTTTCCCTGTTTCCGTTCTTCCCCTGCCTGTGTTTACTTGATCATAGGGGGGGGGGGGGGGGATGTCTGGAAACTGTGTACGGGCCCCGCTCACAGGGAGGATAAGCTTGGACAAGTTGACTCGACTTTCGTGTTTACACAAGTTTTTTCGCCACACAGGCGGGGGTCTTCAGGTGTCCTCAGCTCCTTCATCTTTTTAGTTTTCCGCTATACAAGCGAAATTCTACTTTTGATGTGCCCTGTGCCTTGTCAAGGAATCGGCCACATAGCCTTTTGCCTTGATTTTTGTGTTGGCGCCCTGTTATACCCCTTTTTAATTGTACCTGGACAGGGCTCCTTGGCTGTTTCCTGTCCCTTGTGTCCTCCTTCTGTACCTAGTTTCCGCCCTACAGGCGGCCTCCTAGTATACTAGATGAACCCAAGAACCTCCTGAAAAGTCCTAAGACTCGACCCAAAGTGGCGATTGTCCTGTGTGTATTGGATTCCCTCCCCTCCCCTATTTCCACTAATAGGGTACTGTTGGGTTGCTCACACTTGACCTTTTTCCTTCCAGCTGGTGCCCGCTCTACTGCCGGCCAAACCTACACCGCCGCCGCTTCGCCCTCTCCTCCCTCCGCTCTCCCAGAGGGTTCTCAGGTATTTTGGATGGAGTCCTTTTTCCCCAAAGGAATTGGACCTGTTTACCAGGGTTGGGTCTTGCCAAGGGGGCTTGTCCCAGCCCTGGTGTTTATGGTCTACTGTGTGGGTGTTTTTTACTTGACTTTCCTTGTTATCTTTGCTACTTGGCATCTTCCTGAATATTGTCTTCCTTGGGTTTCAAATGCTATTTTGGCTATACTGCCTCATACTTTTACCCTGTCTCACCTCCACTGGTGTGTAACGCTCCCCCCCCATTTTTCGGTGCCGTAATGCTGGCTCCTCCCTGCTTCCGCCTGACATGCAATCGGTCGGCCATGCTGGACCATCGGGGGTGCTGCCTCCACACGGCCTGCTACGGCAAGGATATCTACGACCCCCACCGATGTGAAGTTTGTCTCTCCGCCCTTCAACTCCTGGAATCGCACCCTGCATCGGAGGAAGGCCAACGGGCCAAGAGGTCTCTCCGTCTATCATGGGATATCATCTCCCATTACGTACGCCTTGCCTCTGCCCTGTTGACAAGTTGACTTGACATTCGTGTTTACACGCGTTTTTTCGCCACACAGGCGAGGGTCTCCTGGTGTCCTCTGGCTCTTCATCTTTTTCTAGAATTCCGCTCTACAAGCGAATTTTCTACTTTTTGATGTACCCTGTATCTGTATTTGTGAATCGGCCACATCGCCTTTTTTCTTGGTTATTGATGAAGTTGGTGCCCTGTCTAAGTTTGCATGTATGTATGGTCTTGGATATGGCTACTTGGCTGATTTCCTATCCTCTGTGTCCTCTTTCTGTGCTTCGTTTCCGCCCTACAGGCAGCCTTCTAGTGTACTAGGTGGACTCAGGGACCTGTTGCCAAGTCCCAGGTCTCTGCTCGCGTGGCGATTGTCCTGTGTGTCCTGGATTCCCCCTCCTATTTGTACCAATTAGGTGTCGGGTAGCTCACACTTGACTTTTTACTGACAGGGAGGTTCGGCCTTGACTCCACGTTGTATTTACACTCGTTTTCCGCCAAACAGGCAGGGTGTCCTCTGCCTCTTCCTCTTTCTATAGAACTCGCTCCACAGGTGGATTTTCTAATCTTGGATGTACCCTGTGACCTCTATCTGTAACCAGGAATCGGCCACTTGTCTTTTTCCTCTGGTTGTTTATGCCCTTTGCATTCATATGCACCAAGGGAACGGCTGCTTAGCTGGGTTTCCCCCCTTGATATGTCCTCTGTTTCCTTCTGTGCCTCGAATCCGCTCCACAGGCGGCCTCTTGCTCCTAGATCGACACAGGAGACTCGCTGAAAGGTCCCAAGCCTCCGCTCACGTGGCGTTGGTCCTGTGTGTATTGGATTCCCCCCTTTCTTCATTGAACTTTTACCGACCATCCCCACCGTGGCCTCCACTTTTGTGTCTGGCCTGCTGCTCCGCTCCTCGGACTTCACTGGGATCTTACGCCCTACTTTGAATTAGCTTTTCCTGCCCAGTCCAGGACGTTCGCCACCCATTGCCGTCGACAGATTCGGGTGATTTTTCTGCTCGTCAGCCCCTGCCGACGTCCGCAGCCACCTCCTCCTGCCGGACCTTTTATGTCCGGGACTGACGTTCCTGGGGGTGGCTTGGCAGGAGGCTTTCTTGCTTGTGCTAAGCGACACATGCTCCGCACAATGGGAGGTCGTAGCGAAGCCCTCGTCGTCCTCCTCCAACCATGCGAGTGGAGGTCCGTCGCCGGCGAGGAGCCCTGAGCCTGGGGCTTGGGCTATGGGACGGGCCGCGGGGGGCGTTGTATACGCTCCTCCCGTGGCCGTTCGTATCCGGTTTGCCGTTCCGTCCTGTGGGTGGACTATGCTGGCAAGTTCCGGGACCCTCGTCCTACGCTCCCTTGCTCGGACGGGAGGGGGACAGGCTGGAGCGTGAGGCCCGCTCTCCGTTTTCGTCAGGACGGCCAGGTGGACGGGGGTTGGCCATGGTAGTTCCTTTCTCCGTGACAGGTTGAGGGAGGCTATGCTCCACACAACGTGTAGCTCCTCCTGGCCAATACCCTGTCCCCTCACCCGGCCGTCTCATTGACTTGGTGGTGGGCCTGACGCAAAGCGCCCGCACCAGCTTCTCCCGCCCCCACTTCCGGCACTAGCCACGCCGGTCGTGGGCACGACGGTGGTATAGAAGGGTCTGGCCTGGAGGTGGAGGTATGAACCTCCTCTCGGGTGCCCTCCCTGTCATCGACGCAGTGTCTCAGGAGGTGGCCCAGGTAATCCGGTCCATGTATGGGGGAGGTGCCGTCGCGATAATATCTTCTCCACACATTGTGTCCTGGACACACTCGCTGTAGTCGTCCGTGTCGCATGCCTGGGGTTCACAATCGCTATTTAACAAGGCGGGCCTCCCACCTTCATACTGAGGGCCATGGGACCTACACAGTGCTCCTGTTCCCCGGAGTCGGGTGTACGCGTCAACACTTCGCGTGTCGTGTTCTGCCCGTTTCTTGTTCAGGAACGTGTTCTGGGATCATTACCTTGGGTGGCACTGACCGTGCCTTTAGGCCTGCTCGGACTCGACCACTTTGTTCTGCTGGTCCCCTAACACTTCCCTGTATCGCCCCCCCCTTACTGGCTGTGGCCGGTACCGCACTTGCTACATATGAGACTGTCACACTGGGTCGCTCGGGGCTCGCTCGCTGCGGCGGTGCCCTGGACTGCTACCCCGGCGGCCATCTGGATAGACACAGATGCGTCATGTGAGGTGGGGTGGGGCTCCAAATCTAATATGGGTCGTCGACACCACGGCAAGTGGTCAGGGCTCTTACGCTTATACACTGACATAACCGACACAGGGTAATGGTCCCCTCGCAGTGCATTTGTCTCTTCGTACCTCTCCATGTCCACGGCCGGGCTGGGTATACCTTGGATTACGTTCAACCAACGTGTCACCTGCTTCGTCATCCATCATGATTCTCTTCATGCTGTATTCGTCCCATACTGTATTTTCTTCCTTTCCTTGAAAAGGGGGGGGGGGGGGGGGAAGGTATATTTGTATGTTTGTACAAAGCCTTTCTTTCAATACATGTATGTCCTGTCTGTTTAGTATTGAGGATGTAGCTCCTACGGTTTTTACATTCTGACTCCACTGTCTCCGGGTATTGTGTTGGTATGCTTATACCTCCTACCCATGTCATGTAACTACAGAGTGTCCTATGATGACGTCCGCCAGCTATGCCATGCCTTGTGTTTTTGTGAATACTTTACACTTGGCTTCACTTTAGGATTTCGCTCTTACAGTTTTTACATTCTGACTCCACTGTCTCCGGGTTTTGTGTTGGTATGCTTCTGCCTCCTACCCATGTCGTGTAACTACAGAGTGTCATATGGTGACGTCCACCATCTCCTGTGTCTCTTCATCCCATACTGTATTTTCTTCCTTCCCTAAAACAGGGGGGGGGGGGAGTTCTTTTTGTATGCTTGTACAAAGACTTTCTCTTTCAATACTTATATGAAATGAACAGTACTGTCTGTTTAGTGTTAAGGATGTAACTCTTAAGGTTTATTACATTTGGACTATACTGTCTACGGGTTTTTGTATTGGTATGCCTATGCCTCATACCCATGTCTTGTACTTAAGAGTGTCTTCGGATGTCATCCACATGCTGTGCCGTGCTGTTTGTTATTGTAATACTTTACAATTGACTTCACCTTTCCCATGTTGGTGTGCCATTCAATGGTCGACATGACCTATTCCTTTACCTGCCTGCGCATTTTAGACCCTAGACTGATACGCTAGTAACTGTATTTTCTTAATATGCACCATACTGTTACGCTCTTTTTTCCCGATAAACTAAAATATAGGTTTGACTCCTGTAAGGAGATAAAGAAAACCTAATATTTAGTAGTGGCCCCGTAATCATTGACGAACATGCTTATTACATAAGGCATCCTCTTCAAACACTAATCAGCCGTAGTTTGAATCTACCGCGCAGAGCATTTAAAATCTGAGGAGCCTTCATCATGAGCGCACGCGACCTCACTCATGGCTTCAGTCATTATGAATTGGGTTCTCACTACGAAAAACTTCGTAAAAAATAAAAACAAAAAGAAAATAAGAATAACTATCCAATAAGCTTTCCATCATATCGTGGATGTACTTGTGAGGATCTTTGACCAGACGCTGATTCAGGCGTCATTCTTCCTTCACTGACATATCAAGTAAACCAAAATCCTTAATACATCAACGAATGGGAAGGGGATGGTCGGGAGGGCCCCAGTCGTCAATGATTACGGGGCCACTACTAAATATTAGCTTTTCTTTATCTCCTTACAGGAGTCAAACCTATAATTTATTAGTGGCCCCTCCATCATTGACGAACATGCCTGATTTCTAAGACTGAAGGGGGACATTCGTAATCATATCATAACTCTAGAAAAGCAGATAATCAAACAACCTCATAGTATTCTTACTTTGAAACTATATATAAATACGGCGCAGCCCATATACTGTATATACAAAAAAGGGGTTCAAGAAGGTGCGTGCTTCAAAGAAGCCTGCTTGACAAAAAAGGGTAACTCTGGAGATTCTGTGAACAGATCTGTAGTTACAAAGGCACCCCACTCAACGAGTGGTGACAAAAATAACAAGTTATAAGTTTACATGTGCACATAATAAACCCCATAATATTCGTGGAAATAATTTGCAAAAGATCTCCACTGTTTTACTAAATTGCTTTCACAGCTAAAACTACTATAACAACCCCGTTGTTTGTACTAACATTCTACTAGCACAATTTCTCGCAGAGACATTTTCATATCACATTATCCATAAATTGTATCACAGCTCTTACATTCCGGCGGGGTCTAGGGTGTCCTATGTTACACTGACTGCACCCCCCCCCCCCCTTTTTCCTTGAAAGTAAACAAAAGTGACTGAAGGGCCACCTAGACCCTCTGCCTTAAAGCTATTCATGGTAAGGAAGGTTTGTCTAGAGCAACTGACAAGTATCTAGTCAAAAACGTATGATTAGACGCCCACAACTGTGTGGACGAAAGATCTACTGAAAAGTTCTTCAGGAAACGTAAAGAGGTTGCCCATTTGCGTAAATCGTGGGCCCTACCCACAACGCCGGGATTACTCTCTTTAATGACTTCGACCAGAAGAGAAGCTAATCTCCGTTTCAGTAAGCGTTTACCCGTACTCGCTACCCACAAAGCACTTTGGGGGTTAGAGGAGCCACTCTCAAATATTTGGTTAGAGCTTGCACTGGCCATAGAAATGGTGCACCTTTCCCCTTTTTAACGCCGGCACCGTGAACTCAGAAAACACATGTGCACTGTGCTCAGTCTTGGCTACAAATCCCGGGGAAGGTGCAATGTGAATACATTCATTAAGTCTACTAAACCTAAGGCAATTAGGTGTGTTGCTCATCGCCGCCAGCTCAGACACTCTGTTCCCGATGGCCAAAGCCAAAAGGAATACAGCCTTTTGTAAAGGGTAATGCAAAATCTGCAGTATTTTGGTACAGACGAGAGTGAAGTAAAGACAATGCCTTGTCCAGAGACCAAGTAGGCATGAGCTGACGGGGAGGTGGGCGGAGTTTAAAACATGCCCTCATAAAACCTGTTTCCTCCGCTACCGGTATGGAGAGACCTGTAAGGTCTAAAAAGGGCACTTTAATCGCAGTTAAGTGATTTTTTAACGTTACCACAGATAAACGTTTCTGCTCAAACAAATAATATAAATAATTAAAAACTAATGCGACGATGCTTTGTCCAGAGACCATGTAGGCCTGAGCCGACGGGGAAGGTGGGCGGAGTTTAAAACCTGCCCACATAAATAACTTTCAGATAAATGTTTCTGCATGAACAGATAAATTAAATAATAAACAACCCACGCCACCGGGGGCACAGTTCGTGTTGTTCGAAGAATCCGAGACGTAAAAGCTTGCCAATGCGATGGAAACTGTCGCTTTGTAGACTGGGTATAATGATTTGTGAATATCTTGGTCACGTCGCTACCAGATGGTGCTAGCCACTTGGCCTCCTGACTGTCCAAAATGAACAAGTCCGCGAGGTTTCTAGGTTCCCAACTGTGTTCTAAGTGGAACAACCCGACCAGGAGTGACACTGGGTGCGGGCACCACGTGTTCAAATGCTGGTACCCTACTGCGCCGGCCACAGGGGCGCGATTAGCGAGACAACGCCTCGCTAATCCTGTAGTTTGTGGACTACGTGGCACATTAGAGACGCGTCTGGCGGCGGAAAATAGATAAATGTAAATCAACCTATTCTCGTCCGTCATCAGAGCGTCAGGTTCGTCCGCCGGCGTTATCGGCCAGCGGGTGAGGTATGACTGTGAGTATCGCCATACACCTTGGCTTTGGCTGTGGCTGTCCCTCGCTTGCGAGCTCGGTATACTCCCTGAACGGGAGCCCTCGTCCGAGTCCCGTAAAGGTTTATGATAATTGAAAACTCCCATAGCTCGTTAATACATTGAAAGTAGAGCTGGGGAGCAAAATCAGAAAGTATACTAATTAAGGTAATTTATATTTTTAAGTGTATTAAAATAAATTACTATCAATAAACATAATATTATCATAATATAATCATAGAAAATATATATGTTTATTATGATTCAACTATTAAAATATTTCATTAACAAATAGAAATAAGATAGGGCTACCTGAGCTTAACGGCGTTGAACATACCGCAATGAGAGGTTCAAGTGCCGACACGACAGAGACTGGGGGAAAACTACCCCGCCCCCGTGAACTACCTGGTCACCTGGTGCAACACCGGTACTCCGCCCTGGAAAGAGAAATTTCCGGGATTAATGCTCAGAGGGTTACCCCCTAAAAATGGTACAAAATATGTGCCTCAAAACCGCCGGTCAACGAACCGTAGCACTCCATCACTACTTTTCGTTGTCCCTTTAGTTTCATATTAAAGATTTCAGCATATCTTTACCCGTCCAGAAGATTTAAGCATATCTTCTGAACCCTCATAAAGATGAAGCATATCTTTATTAAAGATGAAGTCTTGCCAGTATCCCTTTACACTTGAAACACTAGCAAGATTCCGGCATCTTTTTATCCTATAAAAAGTCTAAGCCTATCTTAATCTCTAATCTGGCTTCTCCCAGAAGCCCTCATAGATCGCTGTCTTGAAGGCCGTGACACCCTATTGTATCAATCAATTGTTTGGCAAAATATCGCGAATTGCAAATCAGTTAATATAACCACCCAATGGTACAACCGCCGGGTTTTATATGCAATGTCAAACCAATTGTACCTGCCCCAGACCTCTTTGTAAAAAGGTCGCCGGGAGGGAAAGACTAAACAAACAAACGGCATTGTTTCAATGGCTTATTAAGGATTTCAGCATATCTTTTACCCGTCCAAAAGAATTAAGCATAACTTCTTAATCCTCATAAAGATGAAGCATATCTTTATTAAAGATGAAGTCTTTCAAGTATCCCTTTACACTTTCAATTGTTTGGCAAATTATCTTGAATCGCAAAACCGTTAATATAACCACTCAAAGGTACAACCGCCGGATATTATATGCAATGTCAAACCAATTATACCTGCCCCAAACCTCTTTGTAAAAAGGTCGCCGGGAGGTAAAGACCAAACAAACAGACAGCAATGTTTCAATGGCTTTGAAAAGCAGAGAAAACTAAGTCCAACAGGTGTCAGCCTGATCACCTAGAAAACTGTGTGGAGCCCCCCTCGACGGGTATAACCCAGGAAGCCTGATCCCAGGCTTGATCATAGAAAACGCAGTTTCTGATGAGCCCTCAAGCGACCAAACTCGTTGGGGTAACTTACCTATTTTAGCCATCCTGACTAAAACTTGGTAAAAAAAAACGGTGTCCTCGGAGCAACGAGAAAAACGCCGGAAAGGTAACCCACACTAAACTATACATGACAGGAGGGCGTAATGCATAAAGCAATGACTAACACAGGAGGCCTGATCCCAGGCTCGACCACAGAAAACGCAGTTTCTTATGAGCCCTCAAGCGACCAAACTCGTCGGGGTAACTTACCTATATTGAACCATCCTGACTAAAACTAGGTAAACAAAAACGTTGTTCTCGGAGCAACGAGAAAAACGCCGGAAAGGTAACCCACACCAAACGAGACATTTTAACACCTTTTATACAAAGGGTGTGTGCAAAAATAGGGATACCTGAACCGGAGGGCGTAATGCATAAAGCCAAAAACCGGGGCAAAGGTAGCCATGACAGAGACTGGTGGGATACTAACTCCAGGGTCTGCATAGACCCGCCGGGGCCCAGCTCTGGAAAAAGCAAATTTCCAGGAATTAATGCTCATAAGGTTAACCCAAACATGTTCGCACACAAGTGTTAAATAATCCGCCGTGTAACGAGAAGTAATACTCAACGACTACAGCCTGCTATGCGGTGGGGTTTCCTAAGTAAAAGATTTCAGAATACCTTAATTTGTCCAAAAGATTTATGAATACCCTCTTGACATAATATATAAAGACCAGCATGGTGTTTATAACTGATTAAGTCTTTCCGGTGGTGTTTGTTTCAAGATTCAATTTTGGAAAAACCCCACCTAAAAAAGACGCCGGCCCCCGAATTATCTCGTAGATCAAAAAACTGGGAAGCCTGACAAATATACGAGATCTAACTTCTCCCGAAGTATCGTTTTAGATCGCCGTATGATGAAGGCGGTGATACAAAACGTATCCCTCAATTGTCTGGTTAACTAACTGAATTGTAAATTCGTTATTCCCATTCCTCCAAGGAGCACCCATGAATATTAGTTGAAAAAACGTTAACCCCAATTGTGCCCTAAAGCGCCGTATGTTGAAGGAGGCGATCCACAATGCATCCCTCAATTGTCTGGTCAACTAAACTGAATTTTGCAAATTCGGTCATCCCTCGGCAACCAGCCGGGGTTATCAAGGTGAAACCGAGAAAAATCCGCCGGAAAAAACCCACCCCGTCCAGATACCATCTGAACGCAACACCGGACCGAGGCGTAGCCAAAACACAACTAACGCCGGGCCCAACATAGTCCGTGGAATTAGCCAATACACAACTAACCCAGGACACATAAATAGTCCGTGGAATTAGCCAATATACAACTAAACCAGGATACACATGACACAGTAGTACATATTTAGAAAATAAATCAATAACACTTGTATATGTGGAAAAGCTACGAGAGGCTGGCTAGGCCTAGGCAGACGGATAACAGTAACATGTCGGAATATAAACAAAAAGCACTGAATTATATCACAACAGGAACCACCGCCAACACACCACTGTAGCAAAAACTTCCGGCCAAGGGAAGAACTGACTCGGGACCCCGAAAAAACTTCACTAAGTGAAGAAAAATACGCTGGGAATGTCAGCAAAAATACGCTACCTCATCAGAAAGATAAAAGGAAGCAATAACGCGTAAAGAAAGCCGCCTGCATCACAAAGCTAGCTAACTGTGAAAAAGTTCACCTGTCCACAACAGGACCACGAGGGTACATCCGAAATAGATGCCCCAAACACACGACCCAAAATACACTGCACTGCGGGCAACTAGCCCAGGACACTCCTGCTACGCATATCCTAACCTTACTCGATACATCCCGGAGTAAACAAATGAGAAAAAACTCACTAGGGACGCAGCAAATGCGGAACCCGCGGAACGTGGAGAGACACGTCCGGGCCGGTTGACCGCAGAGCAGAGAAGGAAGAATGACGCCTGAATCAGCGTCTGGTCAAAGATCCTCACAAGTACATCCACGATATGATGGAAAGCTTATTGGATAGTTATTCTTATTTTCTTTTTGTTTTTATTTTTTACAAAGTTTTTTCGTAGTGAGAACCCAATTCATAATGACTGAAGCCATGAGTGAGGTCGCGTGCACTCATGATGAAGGCTCCTCAGATTTTAAATGCTCTGCGCGGTAGATTCAAAATACGGCGGATTAGTGTTTGAAGAGGATGCCTTATGTAATAGGCATGTTCGTCAATGATGGAGGGGCCACTAATAAATTGTTTATTTGTGTCTTTTCTTGGTCCTCTACTTTGCTAAGGCTTGGGTTTTTGTGGTTTATTGGATGTCCGCCTCCAATGTGGGATTCAAGCCCTACGTTGGAAACGTAGAGACTGCTACTAAATTGGGAGGTTTGACGACCTCCCTTATAACCACATAAGGAAAACCTCTTATTTGGTAGCAGTCTCAGAGTATCCAACGACAGAGTATCCCGCCCTCATGCCGATCCCCTGCCCATCTAATCTACACTGATTACTTGATACCTAGATACTTTTGCAGGAACTGGAGCAGGCTCATAGAAAATAGAGCATGGCTTAGAGGAGAGCAGCTAGATTAAATGGGTAACTATAACAATTCTTTCTCTCCTTCGCTTTCTCTTCCTTCTTTAGTCGTCTCGGAGTGTGTACAACGTGCCTAGTAGTGAATTGAGGTGCAACTCTAGAGATTATTTAGTACTTCGCGTGAGTACCGATAAATCGGCCCGCTGTGGTAGCGGCTGAGATCATAAGCCCTATGTTGGATACTCCGAGACTGCTACCAAATAAGAGGTTTTCCTTATTTGATTATAAGGGAGGTCGTCAAACCTCCCAATTCACATAATGCCAATTTTTGCTTTACTCTTGCTACCTCCAGACAATTGTATTTAACTTGGGAAGAACCTGTCAATTTTGAAGTGTTACTGGAGATAGTCCTTAACACTTCATTCTTATTGGTCCCTCCTACGCTGAATAATCTACTCTAGCAATAATATTATTAAAGTAAAGAAAATTGTTGTCTAATTGAAAGGGCTAAAAGACCATGACATAGGTATCTACAGGATTTGGACATCTGATGGAGGTGATTGTAGCGGATACATTCTTGCGTATCCTACTGCCACAAGTTCTTCCGAGACTCACCTCAACTAGTATTGTGTGTCTGCGGGCTTCATATGCGTTGATCTTCATAAGATATGGCCTCACAAGCTCCCATTGTCTTGCCAATTTGATACTCTAGCATAAGAAGTGTCAGAAATGAGAATTAGCACCATTTTGAAGTGTGCTAATTTCATAAAATATTTTGACAGAGACCCACCTAATATTTAGTACTATTGCCAGCGAGCTCAGTAATATGTCTTGTATGATAAGCGATTTTTATTAGGTGCAAATTATAAAGGAGGCTGATGTAGATGAAGCTTCAGGAATTAGGGTTAAAGATCAGTGAAAAACTTAGGTGTTGTATTTGAAAAAAATCTGAACTTTAAATAAAAAATCATATAGAGTATATACTATTGTGAAAAGTTGTCATTTAGTAGTTATTTATCGGAAAATCACTTGCGCGAATAACCAATATCTTCTAGAGATGCACCTCAATTCTTTACTAGATAACTTGTACACACTCTGAGACCACTACTTGAAGCGAAAAAAGAGAAAATATGGCGTAGGGTTGAAAAGAAAGTTAATAATAGTTGCCCATTTAATCTAGACCCTCCCGGCGCATACGTGAACCCCCAAGGTCCTGATGTGGTGGCGTCTACGCCGTGGGACCACCTCCCGGAGCTGCCAACCGCGGATGGCTGCCGACCCTCCACGGCCGGAGACAAGATCAACGACCAGTGGAGGACAACCGGATGCCGGCCGCGGGGAGCAGTTTCGGGAGCCAAACCGTCACAACCATCCCCTGCCCCCTCCCTGGGGGCACGGGTCCTTGGAGCGGCTTCGGTCGCGCCGGGAATTCCCACACCTCTCACACCACACACACACATCACACAGTTTTTCCTACACCGAGAAATGACTCTCCGGCTGTCATTTCTCGAAGACTTCTTCTAGCCGGAGACATTGAGAGCAACCCAGGACCCACGTACACATACATATGTCCAACTTGCTCAAAACCCATCACTTCGAGTCGCCACACTAATGGTTCAGTTCTCTGCAATTCATGCAGGAACTGGACCCACTTCACCTGTACAACACTTGCCTCCAAGAAACACTACACGAACACCTGGACCTGTTCCTCATGCCCCTCCCTCTCCCAGTCAAATCCCTCGCCTAAAACCCGTCCACCTCTCCTCCCCAACCCACCTAGCCTTCCCATATCATCCACTCCCCCCCCCTAAAACCCGTCCACCTCTCCTCCCTAACCCCCCTAACCTTCCCATACCATCCACATCTTCAACTCAACACACCACACCCAATCCTAATCCATTCCAACCCCCATCTCCTGCTCCCCCATGCCCACCCCCACCTCACCCATCCCAACCCCCAGCCCCTCCCCCCAACTTCACACCAGAAATTCAAAACCTCATCAGACAACGTGACATACTGAAACACTCCCCAGCACCCCACACACAAGACATCACACAACAAATTCAAGCACTCAACACCCAAACTAACAACAAATACAAGAACAACAAAAACTAAATTGGAATAACTTCCTACAAACACTTGATCACAAAACAAACCCCAAAAAACTCTACAAAACACTAAACAGCATCACACTTTCCAACAGCAACACAACACAATCACATGCTGCAATCACAACAACAGACTCTACTCCTTCATGTAAACAACAAGCAAACACTCTCATCAATCACTTCTCACATGTCAGCCACCTAAAACCTCACAAAGACGACCGACGTGTCATCCGACGTAAGAGACAATTCCCCACAGACCCTGACTATACACCCTTCACCAATCACCAGACAAAGCATATCATCAACAATCTCAAGCACTCACCCGCCTGTGGCCTAGACAATATAAGCAACATACACCTCAGACACCTGGGACCACAAGGCATACAAGCACTCACTAACATATCCTTTACCTTTTGATACCTTTTGATGTGTTCGCCACTCTTCTAGCGGCACCAAGGAGCGCGACGCCCCTCGTTTTGGGTGGTGATTAAACTACAGCTATTCACACAACACAATACCAGACATTTGGAAGCATGGTATCATCATCACATTCCCCAAACCCAACAAAGACCCCACGCTACCCTCTTCGCACCGCCCCATCACACTCCTTTGCTCCCCCTCCAAATTCATGGAACGCCTAGTATTACAACTAATTACACCTGGCCTACCCCTAGCTCCAACACAACATGGCTTTAGGCCACTGCACTCCACAAACACTCTTCTCACAGACCTTACACAAAGAGCTTTTGACGGCATCAACTCAGCTAGACCACCACACAGATCACTATTAGCCACACTCGACATTAGTAAAGCCTTCGATGCCACAACCTAATAAACAAAATCTACAACACAAACATGCACAACAACACAAAAAGGTGGCTGGCCAACTTCCTAGCAGGCAGATGTGCACACGTATCTTTTGCCGGTCAGTCATCTAAAATCAGAAACTTTCCAAACGGAGTAAAACAACACCCAGCACACGGTATCACACACAATTATTGTCCTCTCTCCCTCCCTGCCCACCCCGAACCAACTTCCAGAAGCACATCCATACTCATATCTCTCACCGATCCATCCACTCACTCACAGACAACACGCAGCTGCATGCACGACCTCCCGAAATCTATCCTTCCGAATCCTCCCTTCCTCGCAAGGACAGAGTCCACCTGGCCAGGCTGAGATGCGGACACCATCCAGCTCTCCTGAGCTATCAGAAGAGACTGGATGACTCCGTTGTCGACGCCTGCCCGGGATGTAACACAGCACCCCAGACCATTAAACACATCATAGAAGACTGCATTTCACACAACCACTTACGCCAACAACACAATCTACACTCAATGAGAGCTCTGTGGGAAAGCCCGATCGTGGCCATGGCCTTCCTCAGGGACTCGGGGCTGTTCGGCCAGGCAGCTTAGGGAACAACAACAACAACAACCCCCAAGGTACCTGCGCCGAGCTTATAGACGTTATCAGTTCTCGCGCAACCTCGAGATATGTTGCGAACACACGCTTGCCTATGTATTCCTAGAATGTGCATGCCTTCCACTCCCTTTGCTTCAACATCATCTGAGATATGATACTTCTTATTGGCCTCTGAGGTTCTTAGAAAGATGTTCAATGATGTAGGTACAGTACGCACAAAATGGGCTCTAGTGTGTACTAGAGGTTGCATTGGAGGCTGGAGACCGCTATGTTGGTGTTTTGATTGTCATGTGGATTGCTGTCACCTGGTGGCGATCAGGTTAACTATTACCAGTCTAATTTTTGTCACTTTCGGACTTTTCAATCTTCTTCCATTATAACATAAGTTTTTAGTGATGGAGGCTGTGTTTTAGCATAGTTTATCTATATGTCATTTTTCACTTAGGGACCTGCACTGCCTTAGTATTTTCCAAAAAAAAAAAATGAATTCTGTGTTACTAAGCTAAACATGTGTTTGACTTGGGCTAGGCATGTGGGGTTTTTTTAACTCCTTCTGTGAGTTCAGCCTTACTTTCTCATACTTCATGCCACTTTCTGAGGGCTCTTTTCCATCTTAAAGTTCCATTCCATGTCTAATCTGACTGGTTGGGGCACTTGTTTTACTCGTTCGGTGTGCGCACTGTTGCCTTGTCAGCTCAGGCCATTCCAATGCTTGGCCCACTGGCTGGTGTACACACTGTTGCCATGTCGGTTCAGGAAATCCCAAGGATTTGCCAGCTGGTTGGAGTACACACTGATGCCTTGTAGGCTCAGGAAATCCAAGGTGATTTGCCAACTGGCTGGGGTGCTCGCACTCTGTTGGCTCAGAAAATTCCAAGGATTTGCCTACCGACTAGTTTGCATAGGAGGCCATGTACACTGCGTCGGTGCTGGTGCGGTGTGACGATTTATGTGTGGATCTGCGCATGCACGACGACTTAGAATTTCTCCCCTTTAAATAGGCCTTTCAAAACTGTCCAGCATGCCGTCTCATAGCTCAGTGATAACGGTTAGGGCTCACACCCAAGAAGTCTAGCGTTTGATGCCAGCACAATACAATATTTTTGTGCTTGTATTTTTATTATAGAAAATTAATCTAAGTTAGGTTAGATTATGTTATGTTAGTTAGGTTAGTCTAATAAAAATAATAAAATATATTTTGAAGAAAAAATAATCAAAGTCGTTGCGCATGCAAAGATCCACACGGCACCGCCGCACCACACCAGCACCGGCGCTCCCTACATGGCCTCCGGTATGCACACTGTTGCCAGGTGCGGCTCAGAAAATGCAAAGGTGCTCTACCAAGATTTGGGATTTGCTGACCTGGCAACAGTGTCGGTTCTGCTATTTCCCCAGTGGCTGGTCAGTCCGTCATGTGTGTGGGAGGCCCCGCTCTTGAGCGGTCTTCAGTGGCCCCACTCATGAGCGAAATTCACCCTGGCACTTTCTGATTTTTAGCGGATGTCTGTTACTACCCTGTGTACCCTTTATCCTCCCACTCAGGCTGTGATTCCGCTCTAATAGCATTACCTGCTCTTCAGGGCCTGTATTTACCTAGTTGTAGTATACAGGATTTGAGCTAAGCTCGTATTGTCCTGTCTCCATGACAACTTTTATCCAATCTAGTTTTAAACACAGACGTTCCTTGCCTTTACCGCCTCCTCCTCCAACCCATTCCAGCCACCAATACTCGTATATGGGAAGCTAAATTTCTTTACATCTTTACGGCAAATACCCTTCCTCAATTTATACTTATGTCCTCTTGTTCTTCCAGCATTTACGGCAAATACCCTTCCTCAATTTATACTTATGTCCTCTTGTTCTTCCAGCATCTATTACAAAAAGGTCATCACTATCCAATCGTTCCAACCCTCTCACACTTTTGTACATTGTGATCAAGTCTCCTCTCATTCTCCTTTCTTGTAGTGTAGGTAACTGCAGCTTTTCTAATCTTCTTTCATAAGGCAGTTCCTTCAAATCTGGGACCATCTTTGTGGCTATTCTTTGCATGCTTTCCAGTTTAGCAATGTATTTCTTCAGATGTGGAGACCATATTACTGCTGCGTACTATAATCTTGGCCTAATCATCGACACTATAATCTGTCTCAGCATCTCCTCGTCCATATAAGTAAAAGCTACCCTCATGTTCGTCAGTAGTCCATATCCTATTGATATGTTTATCCGGTGACAAATCACTCTGTATAATTACTTCCAAATCTTTCTCTTCTTTTGCTGTGCTGATTTTCTTCCCTCCCAAGTTGTATTCCCATTTGGCTCTCCTTTCACTGACTCTTATTTCTAGTATGTGGCACTTTTTTGCGTTGGCAGGGGTTTTCTGTTCCTTGGGCAGGCATCTATCTATCTATCTATCTATTGCCTGACGCCGTGATCCCCGAAGGGGTGGCCACGAACAAACCGCCCCCATGCACCTCTGTCCCCAGTCAGTCGATGCCCCTCCCCCCAACCAGCACCGCACTCGTTCATATACTTCCTCACTCCATCCTTCCACCTCTCTATCGGTCTACCTCTCCCTCTCTGTCCCTCCACCTCGCTCTCATACACCCTCTTAGTCATTCTCTCGCTTTCCATACGTTCCATATGGCCGAACCATCTCAAGTTGTTCATTTTCACATTTTCCAGCACATCTACCTCCACACCACACCTCCTTCTTACTTCCTCATTAGTCTGTCTACCCCTCCATGTAACTCCGCACGCACTTCTTAAGTAATTCATTTCCACTGCTCCCACTCTTGGTCCGAGTCTCTCAACCAACGTCCATGCTTCGCTTCCGTAAGTCAGTGTCGGGATTACCACACTGTCATGCAAGGACTTCTTCACTTCCATACTGACCACCCTATTTCTTGTTACTGCTTTAAGCGATCCTACAACCCTCTTCCCCTGTTGTACCCTCTTCCGCACTTCTTCATCCATAGTCCCATCTTTACTCAACACAATGCCCAGATACTTAAAAGAGTTGACGATCTCCATAGCCTGACCGTTCAGCTTCACCTCACACTCTGTGACTTCATCCCTTTCGAAGACCATAACCTTGCTCTTCCCCGCATTTACCTTCAAATTCCGTTTTTCGCACACTGTTCCAAACTCAGACCCTGCAACTCCCATTCATTATCACTCATCAGAACTGCATCATCCGCAAACAGCAGTATACAGTAGGTAGCTTCCACTCAATTCCCTCCCTTTTCAGCGATACACCAACATCCACTGCTCTTGATAGTATTTCTTTCATGACTCCATCCATATATACAGTAAACAACCACGGGGACATCACACACCCCTGTTTCAAACCAACATTCAGGTCAAAGAACTCGCTCTGCTCACTCTCCACACGTACAGGGCAGGCATCTTCCCTCTTAATAGAGGTTGTCTGTAAAACCTTTTGCCCTCCCTCTCAAGCCGTGGTTCCGCTCTAGTAACGGTCCCTGCTCATCAGGGCCTGTGGGAGCTTACTCCTAGTAAGTTTTCTGTCTGGAGTTGCTGGGATATTACGTGCCTGTTCTTGTGATGTGAGTGTTCTATTGGCTACATCACCTCTTGGCCAAGTTTTTCCTTCTGGGTTCTACGTTTGTTCGCCCTGGGATAGTTTCTTAACCCTGGACTGCCTCGCTGCCTGCTTCTTCGCTTGGTGCGTTTTCTACCCTCTACACACTTCTCTGCCAGCTTCGGTCTCCTCCTTTCTGCTGACTCTCTTTTTCGCCCCTGAGGTGGGCCCGCTGTCTAGTTCTTCTTACCTTCTCTGGCTGTTCTTTTTGTTCCTGCATTGGGTACACGTTTTCCTGTCACAACCACCTCTTGCCCATGCTTTGGACGCTTCTTCGGTCTTCTCTGCTTCCTTCTCGGCTCTCTGGAGGCTGGGGTACCTCTCGGCCTTCCATTACTGCACACCGTTTCGCCGCCTGCCTTTTCACCTATGTGCTGTTTTCGCCAGCGGCCATTTTGCCGGTGCTCTGAGCCCTTGGTTTTCTGCCTTGGCCTTTTTATCCTGCTCTCCTGCCTGTCTTTGCCCCTCTGGTGGTTTTTAGCTTAGGTTGCTTGGCTCCCTTTCATTTTTGCAGATGCTGCTTAGTCTCAGGTGCTGTGCCCAGTGTGCCCCGTGACCTTCCCCTCAAGTCGCGGCGCTGCTCTTCGGTGTTACCTGTGCCTGCTGGTGTTTGGTTACGCCTGGGTGTTCTTCCTGATCTGGTAATTTGCCTTGCTGGCATGTGTGCACCCAGTTGTTGTTGTTGTTGTTGTTCCCTAAGCTGCCTGGCCGAACAGCCCCGAGTCCCTGAGAAAGGCCATGGCCACGATCGGGCTTTCCAACAGAGCTCTCATTAAGTGTAGATTGTGTTGTTGGCGTAAGTGGTTGTGTGAAATGCAGTCTTCTATGATGTGTTTAATGGTATGGGGTGCTGTGTTACATCCCGGGCAGGCGTCGACAACGGAGTCATCCAGTCTCTTCTGATAGCTCAGGAGAGCTGGATGGTGTCCGCATCTCAGCCTGGCTAGGTGGACTCTGTCCTCGCGAGGAAGGGAGGATTCGGAAGGATGGATTTCGGGAGGTCGTGCATGCAGCTGCATGTTGTCTGTGAGTGAGTGGATGGATCGGTGAGAGATATGAGTATGGATGTGCTTCTGGAAGTTGGTTCGGGGTGGGCAGGGAGGGAGAGAGGACAATAATTGTGTGTGATACTGTGTGCTGGGTGTGTTGCCATGTAGTTTAGTGGGTGGTCTTGGTTCGTGGAGGCTGCTGCCAGGAATTGAGTGCCTCTCATGTCCAGATGTGCCTCTCATGTCCAGATGTGCACCCAGATGACATATTCAGCTCCTCCAATTCCCAGGGGCTGTTCCGTGGTCTGGGTTTTGCCTCGCTGGCACCAGGGTCCATCTTGCCTCTGCTCATGGGCGTTTTTTTTTTTTTTTTTCCATCTACTCCCTCTCGGGCATAGGCTGAAAGCCTGTACATTCAACCGTTAGTGGTTGAATGAACGGTGAAGCCCGTAAGGTCTTGTTTCAGTCTGGGGGTGAGACATGTGAAGCACTTTTTAGCTGCAACCAGCCCCTGCCATCTTGCCTTCGCAGGATGCATAGAGCTTAGTTGCTCACTCACGGCTCGAAGCAGCCAAATCTCTGAAGCTGCCTCGCTCCAGTGCTTCACTGTCTCATCTACTAGACTCGGACCCTCACTCTCAGAATGCCACCGATTGAGAAATGAACTCACTAGGCATTGTCCCCTATAGCGCCGCTTTTTATACACCCTCCACTCTTCTGTATGTCCTGTTGTCTGTGATTGGTAGGGTATGCATGGGTGTTTCTTTCCTGCTCACAGTTTTTGCCATGCTGGCGAATTTGTCCATCCTACCTCCGCTCTCGGACGGCTGTCTGCTCCTACCAGTGCCCTATTTCCTTCCCCTCAGGTTGTGGCTCTGCTTTCGGGCTGCTTCCGCTCTTCGGTATAACCTGTTGCTGCTGTTGGTTGGGTACACTGGGAAGATGGGGAAGCTGCATGGGGCTTCTCGGTGCCTCGGTGTGTACCCTCTCTTCCGCTCTATTCCCAAACGGTAGTGATACCTTTACCTTTTGATACCTTTTGATGTGTTCGCCACTCTTCTAGCGGCACCAAGGAGCGCGACGCCCCTCGTTATGGGTGGTGATTTGGTGCAGTAGACTGTTTGAAGCGACAGCTCGCTCCCTTGCGAGGATGGGCTCGTCTGGCACTTTTTGCAGTTCGACATCTAGGGCTCTCTTGAAGTTGTCTAACGAGATGTCCCTCATGTCTCTTACTCGCCATGGGAGTTTGTTGAAGAGACGTGGGCCTCTGTGTGATAACCAGTCCTCTCGCAGAGAGCCCATAGCACCCCTGTTATTCATCCGGGGGATTTCGCATTCCCAGCCTCTCCTATCACTGAATTTCATGACTATCGGGGAGTGGGTTATCTGCACTCCCTCTTCCCCCTCTACTGTCTAGTGCCACTCATTCCGCTCTCCAGGTGTGGGTTTTAGCCCTCCGTTCCATGTCCATGGGTGCCTTTTAGGCTTCTCCTATGCCTCAGGTGTGTTCTACTATGCTTTGCCCGCTACCCGCTTCTTGGGGCTTGTTTTCGCTGGCTCTTGTCCATCCTTGCAGTGCCCGCTGCTCTGCACCGTGGCTGGTTGACTAGGTGTCTGGGCCTCGTCCCTCATGCTTACCATCCTTGGCAGGGTGGTTGGGCAGGATGCTTGCCTCTCCTTGACCACACTGGGTCTGTGGCTCGCATCCACTGTTGTGTCCGCACTTCAGCAGGCCGCAGCTCTTCTCTGTGGGCAGAGACTACGCTCCAGCCACACAGGGGAGCCCAACTCAGAAATCACCAGATAGTGCCTCCAGAACAATAACAAAGAGAAGAGGGCTTAACACAGAGCCATGGTGAACTCCGAAGCGAACTGTAAACTCCTCGCTCAGTTCACCTTTCACCCTCACTGTCGTTCGTGAGTCCTTGCACATCTTCATTATCTCACGCACCAGCCACTCCTCTACGCCAAGTTTTCTCATAACCCAATGCACAACTTCTCTGGCCACCCTATCAAAGGCCTTCTCCAGGTCTACAAACACAAGACACTGTACAGATCCCTATCTTAAGTAGATATCTTTCCTGCAGGTGCCTGACTATGAAGATAGCGTCGATTGTGCCACGTCCTGGCATGAAACCGAACTGCATATCGTCGATAGAAAAGGTTTCCCTTATCATACCTTCAAAGACTCTCTCACATGACTTGGTCAAGCATTTTCAGGCCCCTATAATTCCCCCTATCCAATGAGTCCCCCTTGCCCTTATATGTTTACTATTACACTTTTGTGCCATTCATCAGGGATTACTTCCTCTCTATTGATGGAGTTAATTAGCTCTGTGACCAAACTCACTCCTATATCACCTGAGGCTTATGGTTAAAGTATGTGATATTATGTCATAGCCTGCTCTCCCTACAACTTTGCTGTACAGTATGTGTACAGTACATCCATTGTCATTGCACTTTTCTATACATTGCCCTACGTACCTGCCTGTATATACATGATGTGCATTGAATTGAAACGCTTGTAATTTGGACCTTTCTTAATATGCACCAGCCAGTTACGCACGTTTTCATAAACTCCATAGTTTTGTCTGTGTCTTCTTTTTTTCCCATTTTTACTAAGGCTTGGTTTTGTAGCTCGGATGTTCGCCTCCAATTTGGTACTCAAGCACTACGTTAGATAACATAGAGGCTACTATTAAATTGGGAGGTTTGACCAACCACCAAACCAAATAAGAAAAACCTCTCGGAGACTCGGAGTATCCAACGTCAGAGTATCCCACCCTCCCCCCGAACCCCTGCACACTCAATCTACTGTAGTCTGATTACTTGATAACGTCTATAACCCCGGCGCAGGTACCTCAGGGGTTCAGTCATGCGCCAAGAGGGTCTACATTAAATGGGTAACTATTAAAAAAAAAATCTTTTCTACCCTATGCCATATATTCTCTATTTTCACTTCAAATAGTGGTCTCGGAGTGTGTACAACTTACTTAGTAGAGAATTGAGATCCATCTCTATTAGATATTGGTTAATCGCGCAAAAATATTTTCTGATAAAACAGCCGCTCCTGGAGTGGGCGAGATGTACGATACTCCGAGGCTACTACCAAAAAGAGGTTTTCCTTATTTGGTTTGGTGGGAGGTCGTCAAACCTCCCAATCTTTACATTCGTAATCTTTATGCCATACAAAAATTCTTAACCTTTCTTGCCCGGGTGGCCTACATACTATAGCTCCATATCGAGCTTTCTCCATGACACATGACTGGCACACATAGCTCCCTAGCCTTACTTCATGGTTTAACTCTCGTGAAGCGGGGTGTCTTGTGTATATCACCGTAGTGCTAGGCAGGTATATTTGCCGAAAATTACCTTCATTCCATGCTCTTTTTCATGCATAAGCAAGAGCCAGTGCGTAATACAATTATATATCTGTGAAAATGCAATGATAGAGCTTTCCAATGACACCTGAATCATCCCTGTATGATATCTGGTGATCGTGCAACCGAAGGGCAAAATTTGTAAAAAAGTAGTAGTTTGAGTGAGACAGCCGTGTGTGGGGCTTCAGTGTACCCCGCGCGACCGAGTGAGCGGTTGGTGCCTGCCTATGCTACCTCCAACGCCTGGTCTCTCTTTCAGTGCTCATAATAGCCTCAAAATGGCGCCCATCATATGACGGGTGCCGCATGATAGGCCAATTTTCTCTCCCGTCATATGATGGTCTCCGCGAATTGAGGGTTAAAACCGCACTAGAGAAAGTTTTGTTGCATTTGTGGGTGGTCCGTATAATTAACAAGAACAAGAACACATAGCCAGTCAGTCATGTGGCTCCTGCTTGCATGCAAGCCTAACAAAAGCTTATACTTGCTGAAGCAGAGTCCTAAACGATGCATGAAAGCAGACGACAGTGACTTTGGAATGGTTACTATGATGAAATAAATCAGTAACCAATAATCAATAAAATCAGTATTATTACATAATACATAATCCATAATCAATAATCAATTGTTGAACGAATGTAAATAGACCGTAGCCGTGGCCGCAGCTACTGCATCGCCACATTCGAACAGTTCTCAGTATCACAACAAAACAGCTAGTCTTATTTCTCACCTCACACAATTAATCACTCGATGTACAGTGTTCTAGTCTTCACCCATCGCAAGAGAACACCGATTACTGCCTCTTGTATGTACATAAACTAGGTTAGGCCATTTACTTGCAAAGATATGAGTATCGGTAAATGACAAAAAGCGGGAGTGTTCACGGTTTCTAGGCCCCCGGCGGCCTTAACTGACCTACTTATTTTCACCACAAAAACTGAACCGCTTGGTTTAGAGACTTCCTAGTCTTCACCCATCTCAAGATAACAACGAGTACTGCCGCTGGATATACAGTATATTATATAACCTAGGTTAGGGCATTTTTTGGCGTAATTATAAGCGCGCCCAAAAAACAGAGAATTCACCGAAATTCCAGGTTCCAGCAATTGCGGGAAGAACTAAATCGCCGTTCGGCGAGGTTTAAGTACCCTAATTCATTCAATTGTTATATCAAGAATTGATTACTGCAATTTACTATTTGTTGGATTATCAAATACTATTTTGAGAAAACTTCAAGACTATTCTCAATAGATGTGCTAGGCTCATATTTTCACTTCCATCTCTAACTCCCACCACTTATTATCTGATGGATCTACTGGGTTCCCATCAAGGCCAGAATACAGTTTAAAATGTCCTTAATGACATCAAAAGCCCTGAAATTTGGTGAGCCCAAGTATTAGTTAGATCTTATATTTCCACCAAATAACAAGTCAAACATGGATTTGCGTACCGGTGACGACCAGTATCGCCTTTATGAGCCCAGAGCCATAGTGGAGCGTGCTTTTGCTACTAGATAATTTTCTTATGTTGCCCCACGTCTATTCAATCAACTTCCAGTGACACTTAAGCACTTGACCTGCATTGACACTTTCAAGAAAGAAATTAAGTCACTCATATTTTTTAATGCTTTTAATACTACAGAGCACAGAGTTACTGATGATTATACACTTTATAATTATTTTAGATGAAAGATAGAAATAAAAACGAGAAAAATTAAAAAATTAAAATGTGAGCGCTCGAGAATTCATTTGTTGAATTGGCGCCCATGACAAATTAAGTAACACCCCTTTTAATCATCAATTACAAACCCCAATGCACTTTAATAAACTAATGAAAGCATATAATTATTTAATATTATTATGGCCTAAACTCACTAAATAATAATCTCTTGTAGGCTACAGTGAACTAGGTTAGTGTATAACTCATAAATTATAACATTGTCTTTGGAAATTAGATAGTCATTCAACATTCATTTATGTATCCCGACTCCACCAAAATATCTTTTGTGTTTCATAGAGATCTGTCTGGAAAAGACAGAAGACAGCATTCGCTGATATCTTGTGAGAGGTGAAAACTAGGAATTTCTACATCAAGTGGTTCAGTTTTGATGGCGAAAATACTAGGGTAATCTTTCCCGCATTTACGGTAATATCACGAGGCTCAGGATATTTTTGTGATGCTCGAATACTCATACCTCCACAAATAAATGGCCTAACCTAGGTTATGTATATATATATGAGCCAACTCTCGCTGTTATCTTGCGATAGGTGAAGACTAGAACATTGTACACCAAGTAGTTATTGTTGGGGGTGAAAAATACAAAGTGGGGTTTAGGTCGCGTGACTAGACTTGTTCGATTGCTCGACCGGTAGTGAGGCATCGACCGCTTGAGCTTGTTTATTCTCGTTCAACTATTGATTATTGATTATAACTGATTACAGTATATTAATTATTGAATTATTTCACCATTGTAACAATTCTTACGTTACTGAAGAGTGCTTGTGTGCATCGATTCGGACTCCACAAAACTGTTGATTGATTAGCTTGGGCTGTGCTTGCAACACAGTTTTCCAAACAGAATGACAGAGAGTTGTGAGTTGTGTGGACCACCCGCAATTAAAACAAAGTTGTCTCTCGCGTGGCTTAAAGTGGTTCTAAGCGGTATTAAGAGAAGATACTTTCTTTATAACGCCCGGGCTGCACGGTGCGAGCTCCTAAGATCCTTTCGAAAGGACTACCGGGCACAAAATGCCGGTAAATTATTTTTACAAAGTTTATGTTACTGTTAATCTATATACAATACTGTATGCATAAAACGCATCATACATGCACATACATATGCTATTAGTAGTTCACTCTTAACAATACACATCCTCAGTAGTTCAAGCCAAGTTCCGAATTCAAGAAGGCAGAGGCAAAAAGCAAGAAGTGTAGCAATGATAAACAGGTTTCTCCGGCAGCTTGTCACCCCTGCCCTGGTCACTGCAGCCCTTCCACAGTAAGGGGTGTGGGGCTAGCAGCCCCTAGTTAGGAAGGTTAGGTTAGCTAGGAAGGTTAGGTGACAATAGTGGCCAAAGTAATTAGAGACTACATATAGTCTGTTTGTCTGTTGTTTCAATCCATTATCAGCTAAGAAAAAACAGACCATAGTGGTTGGTGTGACCAGGAGCCCAGGAGAGGCTGAAGTGACTGAAGCCAGTGATATGGGGCTGGAATGTTTATATACCACCAGTCGATTCTGTGAGTATTGAACTCGGGTGTGCTAGTACTTGGATAGATCTCTGGTGATGCCTTACCTGAACTGATCTCAATATTGTACAATAGAAACTCCATTGAGCATAATAATAATGGGAGAAGGGTATCAACAATACCTAGAGTTGTTTCCAGCATATGTTTACTATTTCTTTTAGAGTTCTATAAGTTTTCATCCACATCTTTGATATTGAAAAGGGACCCTACATTATGAGATGCCCTGCCATTACCGAGAGGTTTTCATTATATGGAGGTGTCTGTGAATGGAGGTTTTACTTTGCACCCATACCTCAAAACATACACTTAGAATTGTGTGGGATGGAAAAAATCAACACCTACTCTCAAATAACTAACTCGTAAGTAGCGTCTTAATATAATCTTCTGGTGCCACTATTAACTTGATTGATATAAGCAATACACAATACAGTGTTGTACACACTCACACACACTGCTTATTTGATCATGACAATCAGAATATAGGTTTGATTCCCGGAGGGAAGAATGAAAACCCAATATTTAGTAGGGGCCCCGTAATCATTGACGATATGCCTATTAGTATAATAGCCTCCATTCAAATGCCCGCGGTCAGCAGTTTGAATCTACCGCCGCGGGGATGAACGGAGTACTCGTCATAAGGGTAACGCTTATTCTCTTATGGAATCGTCTTATGATTGGGTACCCGCTACGAAAAAACTTTCGTAAAAAATAAAAGGAAAAACTTTACTTAATAATTGTTATACTACAGCTTTCCATCTCGTGGATTTCTTGTGTGGGATTCCCTGACGCTACTCCCTGAGCTGCCATACTTCCTTCACTGACATATTAAGATTACCCTCAAGACATCAAGCGAATGGGAAGGAGATCGATGGGAGGGCCCTAAATCGTCAATGATTACGGGGCCCCTACTAAATATTAGGTTTTCATTCTTCCCTCCGGGAATCAAACCTATAATTTATTAGTGGCCCCTCCATCATTGACGATATGCCTGATATCTTAACCCTTTAGCGGGTAAACAACTCACCGATCCCAATGTCGGTAAGGGTCATTATTGTGTTGCCGCTTCAGGGTTATATACGGCCCTTTATTTAGAACCGTACTACTCACACCTCCATCACGTGTGCACGGTGTGGTGATTTTTTTTTACAGTAAACTTTATTCAACCAGAAAACTCGTTTCGTTTCAACCTTGACTCCTCTCTGTAGTGTCGATGACAACGTAGACGAATCCAGGAAGAGTTTCTGGGCAATATTGGCGGCAGCGTTACTGTCTCTGTCTAGAAAGGCTCCAGTGGTGATGGGCTGGTCTATCAGAGTGAGAACTGAGCAATCTCTGCCATACCCATAGCTTACTCTGACTGTTCCTTTTACTTATATATTTTCTAGATCTCAAGTCTCTTCCGTGGATTGACCTTCCAATCTACCAAGATTGGAAGCCAAAGCGTCACATTTTTCCTTTGCCCCTCAACTTTCTCTTCATAATTGCTGAGGGGCACAGGGCCCTGGGTGGGGCTTTGGTTTCCCGGACGTTTCCGCTCCCTCCTCAGCTCCCCGCCATGGAGTGGCTTCGGTCACTCCAGGCTTTATTGTGGTCGGCTGGGAGGGTTCTGTGGGGGCGCTCTGTTATGGCCTTGGCCTTGCTCGGGGCCTTGGGGCTGTTCGGCCAGGCAGCTTGGGGAACAACAACAACAACAAGAAAGGCTCCACCGATCGGACACTTACGCGAACTCGGGACAGGGTTGTTGGTATCGTTATCGTTGTCGTTGATGTTGACATCTTCTCTACCGTCGGTGGTGTCGGTACTGCCGCCGATTCCTATTTTGTTCCCGTTTTTCTTTTTCTCCTTTGAGCGTCGACGTCGTTGAGATTATCACTCTGGGCAGAGCAATGACGCAGACCTCGCAGGTAGACCAATCTCTTGGCAACTTTCGTTTCAAATTCCCACCCTACCGCAAATATCCCTGTAAGGCCATTTGCCCGGTAAAGGGTTAAGACTGGAGGGGGATATTCGTGACAATATCCAAAACCACTAACAAACTGCTTTAGGTAGCGACAAAGTTGCCATATAACAATTTCTAAAGTTTCTTATTGCATGCATACAATAATTATAAAAATAGAAAAGAAAGCAGTGCGTTACTTCAAAAAATATCTGCTTATAGTTGGTCGGTTCTACACTTGAGATCCGTCCTAAACTTGTCTAGAGACACATAACCAAGATTCTAACACATTCTATTGCTAGCAATCAATGGTTATTAAAAAGAAAAGGAAGCAGTGCATTACTTCATAGCAGATCTGCTTACCGTTGACCAGATCTATTCTTTGAGATCCGTTTTCTCGTTGTCCGGGAACATATTTGTATTCCCATAACAACGGTTTACCGAACTATAATTCTTAGATTATCTTTTGGCCTTAACGTAATTGTACGTTTTTATCAAATTCGTACATTCTGTTAATACTGTACTACCTAGTTGTAACTATGATAGATTATCTTTAAAATTAAAAATTTGAGCTATTAAGCCAGCTCGCTTTAATAAGTATCACGGTTCGTGATCTTATTACAATACCCGGCGGAGGGGCTCAGGGTCTGTGTTCTTCCACACTCCCCCCCCCTCTTTTTTCCACCTCCAAATAAGAATTGATTTAGTAACTGCATACTACGAGACCCGCCGCCGTAATGCTACATGTCAATTATGGAATATCTTGAACCACCTACAGGTCTCGCGTTTAGAAGTGTGAAAAGAAGCCCACCAATTGGTGTTAGCTATATCGTCTATTGAAACCATTTTGTAAAATGTAAGCGAGACTTTCTACTTTCTCATATTATGGGTTTGTATGCCCCTCAAGTTGGGGATACTGCCCCTAACAAAAAAAATTTAAGAAAAGGAGCTAATCCCTTTCTTTTTGTGACGCAAGTTCTGTTTGGTTGGTTCGTAGGCCGCCTGGGTGTTGAGGATGTATTGTCCTCATAACGAACTTAAAACATGTATTGGGCCTAAAGAAGTTATTTGTAAGTCCGCGTTCTGCGCACAGGACTGAAAGTTATGTAAAAGTCTGCGTTCTACGCCGGGACTGACAGTTTAACCCCTCAGACCCGGTAGGGCTCTGAGGCACCCATAAAAAACTAGGGCCAGGAACACGGAAGGGCTCTGAGGCACCGGCAGCTTGAAAGCCTGTAAGCTTGTTTTGAAAGCCGTCCGTCCGACGCATGTAAACAAAAGCCGGTTGGACCGACGCCGCGCATCTCCGACCACAAGAAGGAGAGGCTTCGCTTGTTCTTGTGTGGCTGTGTGTTATTGTTTAGTATTGAAAAGTGGCTGATATGGCTGATATCGCCACAAAGTTCTCTCCACGGAAATCGTCATCACAACTGAACCAGTTGACTTAGAGTTCTACTTAATGCCATTCTACAGGTACGAAACACATCTACGCTTGGGGATGCGCGGGAATGCGGAAGCAGTCAAAATAACAAAGATACGGTAGTCTAAGCATAGAAGTTTTTCGGCCAAAACCCCCGGGTTTCGGGGAATATTTATAGAATGCGTAGCCGGTCCTAAAGGGTTAAATAACCCTTATATAATGTTTTTGTAATACTCAAGGGAGACTGAGCGATTTGACATTGGTTGTTCAGTTTCCTTTACCTGAGGTACTGTAGTTAGGTTTTGTACCCCTCGCCGTCAGCTCAAGTACTGTTTTCCCGTCGCTTAACCCTTCCTACCCGGTCTGCCTTAGGTAAGGACAGCACGAAAGAAGGGCCACTACCCGATATGCCTTATCTAAGGCATGAGCTTAATAGCCTAATTAAGCTTCGTCTGAATGCCGTGCGTACGACGTATGTCAACAAACCCAAGCGTTCGTCACCGCACCTCCGAAAACAAGAAGGAGAAGACTCCTCAATGTTATTGTTCTGACGTCATGACGAAATTAGTGTCTGAAAAGCCCCCATATTGGCAACATCTCTGCAATATTGGCTCCACTGAAATCGTCATGACAACTGAACCAGTTGACTTACAGAGCTCTACTCAATGCCAACATACAGATTGAAAACCGCACTACGATTATAGATGAGTGGGAAAGTTCTAGCAGTGAAAATAAACATAAATACGGTAGCCTAGGCCTAGACGTTTTTCAGCCATTTCGCCCGGGTAGGGGCGACCGTCATTGGGTAAGACAGCCCGGGTAGCAAGGGTTAAGGGGACCGACCGGTTAATTACAAACTTCCAGGTCTTACTTTCAATTTAAATGAAATTTGGCACAGGTGTATATGACCATAAAACTAGATCAACAAATTTTTTATTTTATTTTATTTTTGCTTTTTCTTGCAATTTAGGTAAAAAAAAAAAATTGAAAATCATAGCACTGCAGAAAATTATAAACTCCTACAGAAATCCCCATAGCACATGTTTTATGGGATCAAACAACTCACAAAAGGTGTATCTGTAGTTTCTATAAAAAACATTTTATATATTTTGTGTATTTGTTCGATTTAGGTGATTACGGATTCAGGCGAATATATTTATAGAAAATTACAACTTTGACGACATATTGTTATTTTTTTTTAATTACTAGAGTAAATTGGCTTTATAGGCCTTTTAGTGTTTTTAATTACCTTTCCAATGGTATATACACCATTCCTATAGGTCCAATAATAACTGTAGAATAACATCCGATAGTGCGGCAATATAGGATCTGAGAAAAACAGGTGAAAGTCTAAGGTAATTAGGTGAACATTTTTACTTTTGTTTTTTAGATTTACAATATTTTACGCAGGAACATGGAAAAGTAGAAGATAAAGCGTATGGGAGGTTGTAGAGTAGCTTACGCTCTTTCGATTTATATAGGTATGCTCCTCGTACGACCAGTAGTTACTGAGCATGTTAATTTCAAAGTTCGCTATATAACGTTTTTAGAATTACAGGAAAAGTTTGGAAAACATAAAAAAAAACGATTTCCAATGGGTTTTCACTAATAACATTTCACTGGCTTATGAAGGGATGTTGACTCTTGTTGAATAAACACCTATTGGTATTTTCAGGATTTCGAGTTTTTAAAGCCTAAATTAACCGGTCGGTCCCCTTAAGCCGTAAGGGATACAGACCTCATCAAGAATAAAAAAATCCCGGCGCTTGGTTACATTTGCGCTAATGGACATATTGGTAAGATTTTGTGGTCTGGCGAACAGGAAGGTATGAGCCGGCGTGGAGATGGGTGTAGCCTGACAGATAAATACATGTACCGTTCCTCCTTTACCTACTGGGATGGACAGGTTAGAATGGAATGACCGGGAAGTAATGCCTGGGGGTTTCTCATGGTGGGCCAGTGATTCTGTTTAGTAAAATTATAGATAAGCACTGATCCCATTAACCCATTTGGTGTCTAATAGACATAGCAAACTAAGTTAAGAGTTTTATTTGCAACCTTCTCTCCGTACTATGGCAGCCTCTTGGCATTTTATGTAGCGTCCGGAAGGTATCCGTCAGTGAGATCTCGAGGTCTCCAGTATTTGCTTAGTGGAATCACGAGACCGGGAGTGACCCCTGGTTCTATCATCCTCCTTCAAACTGGTGGTAACAACTAACATCTTTGCGCCGGTGGGGGTGAACTTACTCTTAAACGTGAATCGGTCCCCTTGTGGACGATCGCGCTTCCGCAATCATCTTTTGCAGATGTTTTGCTGGAGCGTCCAGTCTGCTGAAGTGTCCTGTCTCCGGGACAAGGTCTCGCCGGTTGTTTATTACTACGCCCGGGAGTTAAGCTGCGTGTCAACGAGTGCTCAGCGTTTTCGGCTCGAACAAACATCCGTTTCAACAATGATCCTGAGGTTTCCGTTCGATCGGGATCCTTTATTGCTATCACCACTAAAGACTAGCCTGACCGCTAAAAGGAGGTCCAGTCTACCAGGGTCTTAATTTGGACTTGGGTAATACCGAGCTTAATTAGCCACCGAAGAGCTGGCTACCAACTTGCATTCTATTTATTTCTATTTATTTTTTCCATTTATTCTTTTTTCAAGATAGGGTGACACAAACGGGGGCGGCGCTACCTGGGTTTATCCCAGGTTGTAGTTTAATTTTACTGTAATTTTATTAAGTGTTTTGTATATTTTTAATTGTAGGCTACATAAATATAAACAATGGCCGGCCAAGGCAAACGGAGCCAGAGTTTATTGGGAGATGAAGAGAGCTATGAATTTGAGGGATTTCTGGCAGAGGGTAATGAAGTGGAGGATCAATTGACTGTGGTGAAGAGACAGATGATGGGTCTGTTAAGATGGAAGGGAGTTATGGAGAATTGGAGGAGAGATATAGGTGTGAAGGTGGAGTCACTGACAGAAATATGTGGAGCCAGTTCAGTAGCAACTGCAGATGGGCCATTAATTGCTAACCTAGATGCTGTGATAAGGAAAGTAGATGAGCTGGAGGCAGAGAACATGGCACTCAAGGAGCAGCTAAAGGAGTATGAGGGCCATTTAAGTGAGAAAGTAAAGGGAGTAATAAGTGAGGAGAAAAATGAGTGGACAAGGGTGGGGAATGCTAAGGTGGATGCATTGGAAGAAATCATGAAGGAGCAGGTGGAAGAGAGAGAAAAAGAGAAAAGAGAGTTTGAGAAGAATGTAGTGCAGGTTTTGAAGAGCAAGGATAAGGTAGTGAGGGAAACAGTAGATAGAGGTAAAAGCATAATCATTTTTGGAGACATTGAAGAACATTTAGCAGATATGAGGGAAAGAAGGGGAAGGGATGAGGACAAAGTAAAGAAAATATTTGAGTGTCTAGACGAAGGCTGTGATTGGGGGAAAGAACTGGATGAAGTAAGACGACTAGGAAGATATAAAAAGGGTGAGATGAGACCGATAAAAGCAGAGTTTAAATCTAGGTCAGTGGTTGAAGCATTAACCATTGTAAGCTGGAGGCTAAATAGTTGTACTGGAATGAAACATATTAGGGTGAAAAAGGACTTAAGCATAGAGGAAAGGGAAAAGTTGAGAGAAGTTCAAGCGAGGGCTGACGATGAAAATCGAAAATTGTCAGATGAGGAGAAAAGGATTTTTTTTTGGAGAGTAAAGGAAGGGAAACTAAAGAAGTGGTACACTCAGAGTCAGAAAGAACGGAAAATACGAGGAGAAATGAACAAGGAGACAGTGAGTCAGGTAGTGGATCAAATCGGGGACAAGGAGATAGTGAGGGAGGACCAGGAGATAGAGACAGTGAGTCAGGTAGTGGATCAAACCGAAGACAGAGAGATGGTGAGGGAGGAGCAGGGGATGGAGATGGTGAGTCAGGTAGTGGATCAGACCGAGGACGGAGAGATGGTGAGGGGGGGGCGGGAGATTGTGGAGGGGGGGGGGGGGAGGAGAATAGAACTAGCAGGGAATGTGGAGGTAGGTCAGAGAAGGGATGGAGGAGGAGGTGAACCTAATACTGTAGGAGGCGGGGAGGGAAGAGAAACAAGGAGGAGGATTCCAATATACTGTGCTACTACACTAATATAGATGGAATAAACAGTAAAAAGGTAGAATTGAATGATATATTAAGAAAGGATCAACCACAGATAGCCTGTTTGACGGAGACAAAGCTGAACCAGGACTTTGACAGCAATATAGTGTTTAGTGAAGGATATAATATATGGAGATATGATAGAAAGGGAAAAAGGGGAGGTGGAGTGGCAGTATTAGTTAAGAACCCTATGACAGCAAAGCAAGTGGAGTTAAATAATGACAAGGCGGAAATAATGGCAATTGAACTAAATGATATAGAAGGAAAAAAGCTAGACATAGCAGTAGCTTACATGCCACCAAAGACCAGGGCATGGAGGGAGTTAGAGTTTGAGGAGATGGTCGAGGATATGATTCAGTCGTTGAGAAGATTGCTTTTAAGAAAGAATAGATTGATCTTGGTGGGAGATTTCAACTGTGGTGAGGTTAATTGGGAATCGGGAGATGCAGGGCCAAATCAGAGATCTTGGGGAAGTCGGCTATTAGAGTTGGTTACGGATAATGTACTTGCACAACATGTGAAGGAGAATACTAGAATGAGGGGTAATAACGAACCTTCTAAACTTGATCTGATTTTTACAAAAGATCCTCACGAAATTAGTGATATAAACTATCTATGTCCTGTAGGCAAAAGTGATCACCTATTTCTGAAATGGAAGTTGATCTCGTAAAATGCCAATAGATTAGACAATAGCTATATAAATAACAGACTAAATTATAGTAAAGCTGATTATGTATCCTTGAAAAGATATTTAGAGGAAGTAGATTGGGGATCTTATTTTGAAGGAACAAGACGTACAAGGTAAATATAGTAGGTTCCTCGAAATTTATAGAGAAGGAACCAATCTGTTTGTCCCAAGATACAAAACTGGAAATTTTATTAAGCAGAAAGAATGGTTTAATTTGAAATGTAAAATAGCTCTGGATAGGCGTGATGCAGCTTGGGCTAGATTAAGAAGAAGGAACACTGAGAGTAATCGGAATAAATATAAACAGGAGAGGAATAGATATGTTAACATAATTAGGCAAGTTAAAATGAACTATGAGAAGAACATAGTAAATAAATGTGAAAGTGACCCTAAATTGTTTTATAAATATATAAACAGTAAGTTGAAGGTAAAGAAACAAATTACTAAATTAAGAGTCGATGCTAGGACGTATGAAAATGTATCGGACATGTGCGAGGTAATGAATAACAAATTGGGGTCGGTTTTTACTAGAGAGGAAAGTTTTGACGAACCACAGGCGGGAGTACTGGAGAGTGGTCTTAGCAAGATTGAAATAACTAGAGATGAGCTGTTATCTGCGATGAGAGGACTTGAAGTAAGGAAAGCTATGGGACCGGATGAAGTGTCTGCCTGGGTTTTAAAGGAGTGTGCAGAGCAATCAGTGGAGCCAGTGAGGGACATAATTCAAGCTTCCTTAGATAAAGGACAGGTTCCTGTTGAATGGAAAAGAGCTAATATCATTCCGATATACAAGAATGGAAACCCTAAGGACCCTTTAAACTATAGACCAGTTTCACTTACTAGTATTGTATGCAAGATTTGTGAAAAGCTAATTAGGAAGAGATGGATGAAAATGTTGGAGAGAAAGAAGATAATAACGCCAAAGCAATTTGGATTCAGAGAAGGGACATCTTGTGTTACCAGTTTGCTATGTTATTACAGTAGGGTGATAGATGTGCTCCAAGAAAGAGGCGGATGGGTGGACTGCGTCTACTTAGACCTTTCCAAAGTATTCGATAAGGTACCACATAAGAGATTGTTATCTAAGCTTGAGACGATAGGATGTGTCAGGGGGAGTTTGCTGAAATGGATGGAGAGCTATTTAACAGATAGAGAAATGAGGACCAACATTAGAGGAACTTACTCATCATGGCGGAAAGTTGAGAGTGGTATGCCACAGGGATCTGTGTTGGCACCTCTTATGTTCCTTATGTACGTGAATGACCTGCCGATAGACATAAACTCCTACATGTCAATGTTTGCAGATGACTTAAAAATTATGAGACAAATAACAAATATAAGTAGTTGTGAGGAGCTGCAAGGGGATTTAGATAAAATATACGAATGGAGCACCAAGTGGAAAATGAAATTTAATATAAGTAAATGTCATGTGTTAAATATGGGAAGAAGTGTGAATAGACCAAATTGGGAGTACAGGATGGGAGATAATATAATTAGCAAGGCCGAAAAAGAAAAGGATTTAGGGTTGATTATACAAGATAACTTGTCGCCAGAGAAACATATTAACAAGCTCTTTAGCGGAATGTATGCAATGGCCGGGAATATGAAAGTTGCTCTGAACTACTTGGATGAGAACATGTTAGCGAAGATTATAAAAGTATGATTAGAACCAGATTGGAGTATGCAGCAGTGGTGTGGTCCCCGCATCTTAAGAAGCATATTCACAAGTTAGAAAGAATCCAGAGAGCAGTTACTAGATTGGTTCCAAGTCTTAGAGAACTGCCATATGAAAGGAGGCTAGACAAATTAAATTTACCGAGTCTAAAAGAGAGGAGAGAAAGGGGAGACATGATAATGATGTACAAATGCACCCGAGGGCTGGAGAGGATGGATGGGGAGGATATATTAATTATGGATACAGGAATAACTAGAGGCCACAGCTACAAAGTAAAAAGACCTACCTGCAAGAACGATATCAGGAAGTATAGCTTCCCCTATAGATGTATTGACAAGTGGAATGGGCTGGAGGAGGAGGTGGTAGGGGCAGGGAACATCCATATTTTCAAGAAAAAATTGGATAAAAGTAGACTGAGAGACGGGACAACATGAGCTTAGCTCAACTCCTGTAAACTACAATTAGGTAAATACAATTAGGTAAATACATCCAAACAGGGACCTACCCAAGGCTCGGTCAACACCCGGATCTATTGACCGGTGTGTTACTGTGGGTGTAGGTGAAAAATTAGTTCACTGCCAGAGTTCTGTTCATACTAATGTTTTTAAGTGTGGATGCCGGGATATAGTGAAACTCGGCGGGCCCCCACCGTAGATTTGAACACGATAGCCATGTCCCAAGTCCCGTTGGGAGATAGTGACAAGCGGCGAGCCAGCCCCGAGGGGTCGGCCAAAGTAGGTGTTAACTATCAACACCGAATTCCTTTAGGGTCATCGAAAGAAGAATGTCTGAGTCCCCCATGCATGATGGGAATTGCTCAGACACTTAAAGTGCCCGGTAGACCAAATAGTCTGACAACTTTGCAAAAACTTTACCGACCAGTACCGCTAGACCTCGTTGACCCACGTATCTGAGTGCAAGATCTATGGATGGAAAATAGGAACTCAATTGCTTTGCAGTGAACCTCCGTGGGGTGGAACAAAAACTCTGAATCCGGATCTAAATAACTCCCCCAAAACACCCAATTCCGAAGCCATGGTATTAAACCTACCTATGGCTGAGGATAAGAACGCATCCGAGCCAACCGTGGTGCCGGTTCAACCCTAGAGCGTTTAAAAAGTGGTATATCCATTTCAGACTTGTTACGAGTGTTCTGCTATTATTAGCGGTAACCGCTCATTTAACTCCAAGAGTCGACTTCTGGAACGTCCACCTGTCCGGTTATTTCGGGCGGTGAATCCAGATCAATAATCTTATAGTATCTCTATTTGTGCCACCCTCATGAGCCAACCGGCGAGGGACTCCATTCAAACCAGGGCAGTGGCAGAGACGGTGACAAATTTTAGTTGGAGGCTAAACACAAATGAAGAACTGAAACATATAAGACTAAAGAAGGATTTGAGCATACTGTAGAACAAAGAAAAAAAATAAAGGAAGTACAAGAAAAGGCTGATGAAAATAATGGAAAGTTGGGTGAGGAGGATAAGATTTTGTTTTACTGGAGAGTGAGGGACGGGAAATTGAAGAAGTGGTTTATATGAATAGAAGGGAGGGGGAGATCAGGGAGGGAAGAGAATGTGATAGGAGTTGTGACGGAGGAGGAGAACAGGGTGGAGGTGTCACAGGGAGAGACAGGAGACAAAGTTGCAGACCCAGTAGTGCTAAGGGGGGAGTAGGGTACGGACAGGAGGAGCGGGATGGTGTAGTTGCTGAAGGAATGGTAGATGGATTAAGGATTATGTTTAGTAATGTGGATGTGTTTACCCAGGACAAGAAAAGAGAACTGATATGTAGGTTGCAGGATGAAGAGGAAAAACCTGACGTCATAGCCTTACAGGAAGTAAGACCAAAAAATGCTAGAATTGAAAGGGAACTGGTGGAGTATAGTTTGGAGGGTTTTGAGTTATATGAGAGGAATGCTATTAGAGCAGAGGTCGAAAGAGGACTGTTTATTTATGTAAGAAAAGAGCTCAAGGTTAATGAGGTGGATATGAGACAGCAGTATTGTGAGTATTTGTGTATTGAAGTAAAATGTGAAAGAGGATCAATTCTAATTGCCTCTATATATAGAAGCCCAAATAATAGTAGGGAAGAGGATGATAACCTACTGAAAGCAATGGAGGAAATAGATAATAGAGAGAACAAATATAAGATTTTGATTGGAGATTTCAATTTGCCAAGGATCAACTGGGCAAATTGTACTACTCCAGCGGGACAGTGTAGCCTGGAAAACAAGTTTATAGAGAAAGTGAGACATTGTTTTTTAACGCAACATATTACAGAGATGACAAGATATAGAGATGGGACGCAGGGGAGTGTACTTGATTTGATTTTTAGCAATGAGGAGGATATAGTGGAACATGTCAATGTGGATAGCCCTATAGGTCGTAGTGACCATGCCTGTATAAGCTTTAGTTGCAATATTAAAACAGAGAGGGATAATAGAAGCAATAACAAAATATACATGTATAAAAAATATACATTAGGGAATGTAGGGCTGTATCAATGGGTGTGGGAGCTAGACTGGAATCAGAGGGAAGAACATGGAAGATTTTAACATGCCTATATGCGGACGATGCAGTCCTGTTGGCGGAAAATGCTGAAGAACTTCAGAGAGTGGTCACTGACTTTGACAGGGTATGTGAAAAGAGAAAGTTAAAGGTCAATGTAGGGAAATGTAAGGTAATGGTGTTTGAGAGAAGAATGCATGAAACTATAGATTTTAAGGAAAAATATAGAATCAAGAAAGAACACAAGAAAAGTTGTAAAATAAAATTGAAAAATGAAGTACTAGAAGAGGTTGAAAGTTTCAAGTATTTGGGAGCTGTACTATGCAAATATGGTAAAATGGAGAGTGAGATAAAAGAGAGAAAAATGCAAGGGAGAAAAGTGATTGGAGAACTTGATAGTATTCTCAAAGGAAGAATGGTTAGCCAGGAAGTCAAAAAGTCACTGAGAAACAGTGTGCTGCTCCCAACACTCTCGTATGGAAGCGAGACATGGACGGCAAGTGACGAGGACCTCTTCAAACTAAGAGCTGTGGAGATGAGCTTTTTCAGAATGGCAGCTGGCATGAATAGGCTAGATGGGCCAAGTAATAGGGAAGTGTACGAGTCCTTTGGAATGGAAGAGCAGGCTTTGGGCATTGATTGTGGTGTGGTTGAGTGGATAAAGAGAAGTACTTTGAGGTGGTATGGTCATGTTCAGAGAATGGATGAAGACAGAATGCCAAGAAAGATATATGGGAGTCAGGTGAGTGGAACCGCTAGTAGTGGAAGACCACCTATGGTATGGGAAAAGAAAGTGGAAAAATATATTGAAGAAAAACTTCCACGTAGTGGAAGGGGCATTGTGGCACGGGCAAGGGAGGCATGTCTTGACAAAGTAGCTTGGAGACGTTTCTGTCATGGCCATCCTCTAGTGGGGGTTTCCCAGGGGGAAGCAAGGCGTCGGAGATGATGATGATGATGATGACATGTATGATAGAGCAGATTATGAGCTGCTGAGACGGTGTTTGGACATTGACTGGGGGGAATACTTGAACGGTGAAGACGCTGAAGGAATGTGGAGGAAAATTAGAGTCAAACTGGAGAATGCTGTATCCAAAAGTGTACCACTAAGGGAATACAAGGATAAAACAAAATTGAGGAAAAGAACGAACCCAGAATTGGTAATGAAAAGAAAGCTTTGGACATTGATTAGAAGAAAGAAACGATTGTGGGAAAGACTAAAATTGTTAAAAAAGAACAGGGGGTCTAGTATAGAAGCTAAAGAAGTGGATCTGGAACGCAGACAAATAAACAATAAAATAAGGTGAGAGACAAGGAGGGGGGGGGGGGGGGGGGGGGGGGGGGGGGGGGGGGGAAGGAGAGGGAGAGAGAGATTGCTAGAAATGTGAAGGATAATCCAAAAATATTCTGGAGATACATTTAGGAAAAGTTAACAAGAAGAGTACGGATCCCAGAGCTGGTTGGATGATGGGAGTAGAGCGGAGACTGATAAGGAGAAAGCAGAGGTGCTGGGGAAATACTTTGGGGGGGTACTAACAGTGGAGTCGGATGATGCAGTGCCTACTATTCCCATCAAACAGGCACCGGCACTAGAACTAATAGAGTTTTCCCATGCTAGAATAAGAAGGGCTATAGAAAAAATGAACAGAAGTAAGTCCCCGGGACCGGATGGGATACACCCAAGAATCATAAAGGAAGGAGGTGAGATGTTAGTAGAGCCATTGAAAATGTTATTTGAGGTATCGTTTAATACAGGACAAATCCCGATGGACTGGAGAGAGGCGAACATAACAGCTATATTTAAGAAGGGAAAGAGAAATGACCCAGGGAATTATAGACCAGTCAGTTTGACAAGTGTTGTGTGTAAACTAATGGAAACGGTAATTAGAGAAGGAATAATGGAGCATATGAAATGAAACCAACTTTTCAGTGGGAGACAGTTCGGATTCTTGCCGGGGAGGTCGACGGTACTACAGCTAATTAAGGTGGTAGATGATTGGGTGCAAATTCTGGAGGATGGTGATGTAATAGACGTGGTATATTGCGATTTTATGAAGGCCTTCGATAAGGTCCCACATATAAGGTTAATAGAGAAAGTTAGAAGCTATAATATAGGGGAGAAATGTGTGAAATGGATAGAAGCCTTCCTGAAAGATCGGAGACGGAGGGTACTGGTGAATGGAATAGGCTCGGGGTGGAGGGAAATTACAAGTGGGGTACCTCAGGGATCTGTGTTGGGACCACTACTGTTCGTTATATTTATCAACGACTTACCTGAAGTTATAACTAATGGAAGTGAGGTATACCTGTATGCGGATGACACTAAGCTGTATAGAAGAGTGAGGAGTAAGGAAGATGTGGGTTTGCTTCAAGGAGATGTGGAGGGCATGAAGGGATGGTCTGAGCATTGGTTAATGCCTTTTCATCCAAAAAAATGCAAGTACATGCGGATTGGGACAAGCAAGATAGACAAGGTAGGATACAGTATGTATGAAGCGATGGAGGAAGTGAATGCAGAAAAGGATATAGGAGTAGTGTCAATAAGTTAAATTTCTCAGAACATTTAGCGGAAAAGATAAACAAAGCCAATAGAATTGTAGGGCTGATAAGGAGGACATTTGTGTCACTTGACTAAGAAATCTTCAGGAATCTCTATACAGCGCTGGTTAGGCCGCACCTGGAATATGCGAACCAGGTGTGGGCTCCATATATGGTAAAGGATATAGAAGCAGTGGAGAAAGTGCAGAGGAGAGCTAGCAAGCTAGTACCAACGTTGAAGAACGCGGGCTATGAGCAGAGGTTGAGGACACTGGGGCTTCCGACACTGGCATATAGGAGAAAGAGAGGGGATATGATAGAGACTTTTAAGATAGTGTCAGGAAAGTATGATGAGGATGTGTGTGAAGGTATCTTCTTGATGCGGGAGGGAACAAGAACGAGAGGACACTAAGAAAATTTACAAAGAAAGAAATAGGCTTGAGAAGGCAAAGAACTCATTTTGTGATAGAGTGGTAAATGAGTGGAACGCACTGCCCCAGTATGTAGTCGATTCCGAATCAATAAGGGAGTTTGAAAGTAATCTTGATAAAGCATGGGGAAGACAAGATTTGAAGTTTGATTATAAAGCAAATATACAGAATAGTAAAAATGTTGCGTCTGCTATCGCCTCCGCCAACACCGTGAACGACCGCAGCAGTGCAAGTACTGGTACTGAGCTGGATACGCAGGCCTAGTTTGCCTTTTTCCAGAGGATCTACTGTAAGAAACTGTAAGAAATGTGATTTTGTGATCTTAATTTAATCAAGGAAGAAAGCAAAATCAATAGGACTGAAAAATCAGGACTGTCTGGAGCCATGTTTTAGGTTGAAGAGGACTTTTCTAAGAAAATGACCTCGTACCGAAGCTCGCTTGTCCTAGTAACAACTTGCTGGAACTTGTCGTGTACTGAGATATGCCAAAAAAGGCTTCTGTCAGGACGAAAAACGTCTTCCACTACGTGGCAGATACGTAAACCTGATCTCAATCCCATATCGACTTGTACGTGTGTTGTGAACGGAGTGAACCCGGTGAGATTGGACTACGCCCGGGTTAAGTGGACCAGTAACCCACTACGGCACGAGGAGTCTTTGTACTTGGTATGTCAGAGTCAACCCTGAAGGAACGTCCCTACTTTCCACTAATTGTGCTAAAGTCTGGTGACACTTCCGAGGGAGCACCGTTATAAAACAGGGTGCGTATGGCGGAACGAACATTTCGAAACTCATTATCGGATCACGGATCGAAATAACGTTTTGGACGGTGAGATTGAGTCTGGATGAACCGGACAAATTATCTCAACGTAGGTGACTCTTACGGCTAAATCTGAAATTGTAGTGGGGGGCTTAGTAAGTTTATGACTTCTCCTTTACTGGGGAGACAGTCAGTGATAAAATCTACTAGGCCATAACCAGTCTACCCGGAATCCTGACCTAAAGGATTCGATGGTAAGATTGGGACGAACGAAATGACCTGTGACTGTTATAGTTGTTGTTGATGATGCTTTTATTTTATACTAGCCCACTGGGCCTAGGCCCTCTCAAGGCTAGTGGTGGAGGAGGTGGTACAGAGTTTAAAGTGTGACTGTTATAGTGTCCGAGGCAGTCCGTGTCCGATTCTACAGGGCTACACTTAGTCTACTCAAGGGTATAAATCCATATCCGCCGGTAAGATAGACATTTGTAGACCGTGCCAGCTCAACTTCTACCACTGGGGAACGAGCCCTATGTAGTGTGAAATATTAGTAAAGATTAAAGTAGTCCCGACTGGCACTTGTACTATTTTGGCGCATGAGCCGGAAACAGATAGTAGTCACCTCACCTGATCGCTCGTCCGGTATTTTTTTTACGGCTTATGCCGTCCTATATCAATTCTGTTCTATGAACCCGAAATTTGTTGCCGTAAAGCGAAAATTCCTCGGGTTATCCTACCCGGCGTTATGAGATTATCCCGCAAAACGCGGCGTATGTAGGTCAATTATGGAGAGACATCTTGGTTAGGAAAGCCTGGTTAATGCCTCAGTTGATCGTCTGTACTCCTTTATTAAAAAGAGTTGTCATTCGAAACCCGGGAATAGATGCGATGTAGATCGCCCATTCTTACGTGTTGTTTTGACCGGGAGATAGTGAACCCCGGCGGGCCACCTCCCTAGAGTTTATTTTGGGTAAAAGTACCCACAATTTATACAGTCTAGCTTTCCCAACCATGTCTATGTAACCTTCCTTGTGCCATACCCAGCCACAGGGGAAGGGAAGAAACTGAAGCTAGAGGTCACAGAGTCGCTAAACCTGTGCTCGTGACCTGAGTCATAAACCTGCCTCACTGAGTTTAGGATGTTACTTTTTAACCCCGCCAAACGGGAGCGAACGCTCCTGTTAGAACGTGACCCCTTAAATTACGGCACTCCCGTGGAATCTGGTGGCCGGAAAAAGGATGGGGGGGGGGGATAGGTTCGTTGGTCATGCCGTCTGTTCACAAAAAAGGTGCCTAAATGTCTGAGAAGTTAGACAAGAACTTGTTACTAGACCCCGCCGTCACTAGTTTACGAGGGGTAGGAAAAAAACACTAGTCTGCTGGTCCTATCCCCCACTACCGGCGAAGGATAGCGTTTGTAAAGAATATAATCCTTAGATACAATAAAACTGGTTTCTAAGAACATCCTTGCTACCTGGCCCATATAATTAATGTACCATTTGAACTCTTGTTTTAAGACTTATGTCCTTAACATTCAACTGTACACATTCTACTTCGTACCATTTATCCTTAACATCGTATAGTTGAAACTATGATAGATATCTATAAATAAGATCAAAAGTTGAGCCTTCTCACCGGCTTTACTTTAGGGTAGGATAGAAGTCTGAGCCATCTCGCCAGCTTGACTTTGAAGTTAAAATTTTGAACCGTCTCCCCGGCTTGCCTTGCGATAAATTATAAGCCGACTCACCGGCTTGATTGAAAATGTCCCACTCGGGAGTTTTCTAGCCACGTCCGACTGCCGCTGAACTGCGGTCCTGCCCTGTGGCCGTGTAAGGTGAAGCTAATCGTTCCTCCTTGAGTCAAGGCAAATCAACTGTAGGGAGCTTTGTTTGAGATACTCGTTGAACCACCCTTACCTTAGACCTATCCTTGGGATCCGACCGGGTATCGATCTAGGCTGGGCGTCTGGCGGTGCCGGGCGAGTTCTTGCGTTGGGGAGGGGGGTTTACCTCAATGGATTCCTAATCACTGCTAATGGCTAATTGCTTAACTAAATGTTGAGTATTAGCTGTATGGGAAAGCATCGACTGTGACCCTGGAGAATTGTTATTGAATGAGTAAAGTAGAATGAGCTGTAACCGGTCTGCGACCTCGTATATTAACTCTACGTTCGCCATTCATCTGGCATAGGAGGTAAATTTAGATTTTATCGATCAAGGCCACTAAGCACGGTCGATCTTGAAAACTCATCCATTCCGTATAAAGATCTAAGCCCACCGGGCATTTTCTGGGAAGTCCAGAGAAACTTAGACACATCTCTGCACATAAACCATGTTAAACAGTGTGCAATTAACGGAACTAGAGAAACGGGTAGGTGTGGCCCAAAAGTGAAAACAGGCAAGATGGAACTGAACCCTACCCCCCCCCTCCTCCCCGCCGGGGACGGTTCCTTCCTCTGCTGTGCTGCTCCCGATGTGAAGAGATCTGGAAATAAACATTTCCAGGAATCAATGCTCATAAGGATAACCTGAGAGGTTTTACACATCCTACCTCAAGTCCGTCGTAAAATTAGTTATAGCCACTGCTACTCTAACTCTCCGCTGGACCTGCAAGTGAAAAACATAGGTTTTTCAATTCTTGAACTGCTTACCTGTGACAAAGTGTCACCGGCCCATTAATATCTTAGCACTTTACTATCCTTTACTAAGTGGATTAGATAGATAGTATATCCGCGTTGGGCTGTTGCGCCGGGCAACTGGACTCGTGCTAGCCTCTACTAGTCTTAATTAATTGAATTAGCTAGTATATCAGCAGTAGACTGTTGCGCTGGGCGTCTGAAGTCCTGCCGCGTGAGGCTATTGGTATGGGCGAGTTCACTCGGCGGACCAAGATTACTTCCTAGGGAATTGGAATCTCTGCCGAGAGGTTAGTGGTACAGCACACCACGCTGGGAAATTTGGTGCCTTTCTCGTCTGCAAGACGAGATGATGGCAGCATTACCCAGAATCTACAGGGTGAGTCCAAACTCGATGATATCGAGATCCTTCCCGCCGGACTAAGCATGGCCGCCGGGGAAGGGGTGTAGTAAAGCACTACAGTGGGTTAGTTGGAAGATATTCGACCGCCTTGTCCGGCGGGGACAATGGCCTCGATGCTCAGAAAGAGGGCCGGCGGGGAAAAACCAACCCGGAAAATCGTCTGAACAATAATACCGACCAACCGTCCACGCACAACACAGGACGTCACTCGTCCCTCAAAACATGTGACTGAGACATGGGAAAGAGGGAGCCCAAGGGGCGACACACATATAATTGTAATTACAAAAATAATATAGTACCCCTAGCCACTAAGGAGACCCCTACTGAGGCTGGCCACGAGGCTCGTAGAATCATCATCTTGGAAGAAACTTACCCCTAGCCCACTCAGGAGACCCTTACTGAGGCTGGCCACGAAGCTCGTAGAATCATCATATTGGTAGAAACTTACCCCTGAAGACCCACAGTCGTAGCACGAGGAGATTGGGCCCACGAGAGGGGCCCGCACGCAAGCTCGGACGCTAGAAGGTTCCGCACCACGTGTGGCAACCCTTAGACTAGAGCGTCTGCTAAAAAAAAAAAAAAAATGCAACTACATTACCTCATAGCGACGGTCTGAAGCATTATTTCTTGCGAAGATAGTAGCCTCCTAACTAGTTAGTAAGAGCAACAGCTAAGGCGCATAGAAACAAAAACCAAAAACACATGAGGCACTGAACCTGGAGGACTCGTAGGTGCCTGAACAATAGTACCCTATTTTAACACCCCCTGCGGGCATACCAATGGGGCAGCCTGTGCTAGCTAATCTAAACCCTGTTCAATACAACTCAGATATATACAAATGAGTAAGGACTCACTAGAAGCGAGCGAACGAAGAATGTGGCCGAGCGCAGGCGACAAGTCTGATCAGGTTGCCCGCGGGGAGTAGAAGGAAGTATGGCAGCTCAGGGAATCCCACACAAGAAATCCACGAGATGGAAAGCTGTAGTATAACAATTATTAAGTAAGGTTTTTCCTTTTATTTTTTACGAAAGTTTTTTCGTAGCGGGTACCCAATCATAAGACGATTCCATAAGAGAATAAGCGTTACCCTTATGACGAGTACTCCGTTCATCCCCGCGGCGGTAGATTCAAACTGCTGACCTCGGGCGTTTGAACGGAGGATATTATACTAATAGGCATATTGTCAATGATGGAGGGGCCACTAATAAATATAATACGTATAAGTTTAGCTGAACTTGCCTTCTGCTATTATAAGTACTGTACTGTATCACCAAATATTTTGTGCACTACATTATTAGTTTTTTACTGGCTAGAGTTCAATTACAGTAATATTCTCCATTAGGCATATTTCCAACTAATACAGAAAATTATAATGGATGACAAATAAGAAGTTACGGTAAATATATATTTTCATTCCAACAAAATTAATGTCATATTCATTGGTAATAAACATATTCTGCAAATATCCCAATGTAAAACAGCCAAGTAAAATTGCTATAAATTAGTTGTTGTTGTTGTTGTTGTTGTTCCCCAGGCTGTCTGGCCGAGCAGCCCCAAGGTCCCAAGCAAGGCCAAGGCCATAACCAAGCACCCCCACAGAACCCTCCCAGCTTCAGCACTAAGAAAGCTCAGGTCACCTGGGCTATAAATTAGTATTCCGTACTGCAATACAAAAATTCTATTGCAGTCTAGATAGAGATAGACTGCAATAACAAAATAGTCAAAACATAGATGCAAAAAGCCATCCATGAATTACTAGTAATCTATATACTGTATACTGTACAGTAATCACATTGTACTATACAAAAAATGTATATAGATACTGTGTATATGGCAATATGATTGTAGGTTGCTTTATGCATACAGTAAGTATAGTGTACAACAATATTATTGACAACAAAAAAATTCAGAAGCATAATGTAGAAACAGACAAAGTAAGCATAATACTCAATGCAAGCATAATTATGGCGAGTTCTGCATGAAAAGAAATTAAACATGCATTTTTGTTGAATATATTTGTTCATTTTGGTGAATCAATCTCCACTCAATAACTCAAATATTTCATATTAGAAATCATTCTATGAATGAATATGTTCATGAGAAGCAGTCATAATAATAATAATCTGTACTTTACATTTCTTAAAATCTATCACGTTCACTCTTTCGAATATCGTGATTTCTCTCCATCACGTTCACTTCAAAAGCTACCAGCTTGCGGCCATAGCAAACCTAAACCAACCATAGTGCACCCAGAGCTGACAATGACCACTTTTGACACACTAAAATCAGACAAATTGTATACCCCGGGACATGAAAAAGCAGTGAAGAAGCGTGTTAGCCTAACATACTCGTAAAAACAGGAACTTATTTAATTTATTGATTGTGGATTTGTAATGCTTGACCAATATATAATAACTTATTCCACAAATATTTAACCACTATTTAACCATTTAATCACCAAAAAAACATTAATAGATGGCAAAAGTAGGATACAAAGTTGAATTAGAATTAATCCCATTGATTATTAAGTTCCACTATCACGCATTTCCTCCATCGCGCACACTCACAGCATCAATTAAACGCAATAGCCGGGGGTTGACTGTATCCACTATGTAAAACTCTCTTGTGCCAATAATATTTCTAGGAATCATAAAATTTAGTAGCAGTCTCTACGTTTCCAACATAGGGCTTATGATCTCAGCCGCTACCACAGCGGGCCGATTTATCGGTACTCACGCGAAGTACCAAATAATCTCTAGAGTTGCACCTCAATTCACTACTAGGCACGTTGTACACACTCCGAGACGACTAAAGAAGGAAGAGAAAGCGAAGGAGAGAAAGAATTGTTATAGTTACCCATTTAACCCTCCAGCCCCGGCTATGTATTATATATATATTCCTCGAAACCCGGGTGTTTTGGCCGAAAAACGTCTAGGCTAGGCTACCGTATATGTGTTAATCTGACTGCTTCCCGCATTCCCGCGCATCCCCAAGCGTAGCTGTGTTATTTACCTGTAGAATGGCATTAAGTAGAGCTCTCTAAGTCAACTGGTTGAGTTGTGATGATGAATTCATTGGAGATAACTTTATGGCCAAAACAGCCACTTTGCACTACTTTTCGATACTTAACAACAACATACAGGCACACACGAACAAGCGACGCTCTCCTTCTTGTGGCCGGAGATGCGGGGCGTCGGTCCAGCCGGCTGTTGTTTACATGCGTCGGACCGACGCCTCGCACACGAAGCTCACAGGCTTTCAACCACTGGGCGTTCAAGAGCCCTTCCGGGCAGCTGTTATATGCTTTTTTATGGGCGTTCAAGAGCCCTTCCGTGGTGAGAGGGTTAATCTAGCTGCTCTCCTCATAGCCATGCTCCATTTTCTATGAGCCTACCCCAGTACATGAAACAGTATCAGTCACTTCGCGCCTACCGTCGATGTCACACACCTTTTTTGTCTGTGCTTCGCGAGTGCCTGCTTTGCCTACCCCTTCGCTTCGACTAAGTGAGTGTGAGCCTTTTCAGGCTGTTGAGGTTTTAGAAGGATGTTTCAGTGAAGTAGGCAGCACTTTACTACGGATTTATGGCGTGTTTATGGGTGTGTGCGTAGTGCTGGAGACGTGTTTATTTTTATTGTTTTCTTCGAGGGTGGTTGGTCCTCAACGCCGCGTAGCGGTCGTTGTGTGTCTATTCTACCCTCGCTTTTCGGGTTCATGTTCACTTTACCTGTCCTTAACGTAACTTTGGGGGGGGGGATATATGCTTCCCGCGTGATGCATTGTGTTTCTTTTCTCTTTTTGCGTGCATTTTGTTTTATTTTGTTTTTCGTATGACTACGTGTCGATGTTTTACAAGACTTGAGCATGAGGTTTCTCTGGATCTGCTTTTGTGAGAGCATAGGGCACACAGCCTTTATTCTCTCTCAGACATGCTGCTTTGGTCTCAACTGACCTATAGCCCTTCTGACTTGTTTATTCAACATGTCCATAGTTGGTGGTCTTGTATTTCGTCGCATGGTTCACGCTTTTGTCAGTTCCTTTTAGTTTCCCCGGGGCTACTTGGCTCGAGGATACGTGGTTCTGGTAACAGTGTCGGTCAACCCCTAGGCTATCCTAACTTTTATTTTATTCCTTTAACGTAATTGTGGGGATTCTCGGGCAGTGTTTAGCTTTGTTACTAGGTTCTTTCACTCATGGATTGACGCTGCCCTAGTGTTTTCTCTTTTTCTGTGTTTTGTGTAACTAGGCTAAGCCTGTTTTTTACCTTGAGCAGACCGCCATCGGATTGGGCCACACAGGTCCTTTCCTTCTGTTTTCCTCTTGTCTCTACTGACTTGATGGTTCTGGTCTTCTACGCTCTTGTTAAAATTCTCACCTTTGTTTTTGTGTGTTTAAGCTAATCGGATTTTTGCCTTGAGCTGCCCGCCGTTGGAATGGTCCACACAGGTCCTTTCCTTCTGACTTCCTTTTGTCTCAACTGACTGGGAGGTCTCGGTCTCGTCGCTCTCGTTAAAATTCTTGTTTTTCTTACATTTTACCTGTTTCTGTTCTTCCCCTGCCTGTGTTTACTTGAGCATAAGGGGGCTGGGGGGGGGGGGGGGGGGGATGTCTGGAAACTGTAAGGCCCCGCTCACAGGGAGGATAAGCTTGGACAAGTTGACTCGACTTTCGTGTTTACACACGTTTTTTCGCCGCACAGGCGGGGGTCTTCAGGTGTCCTCAGCTCCTTCCTCTTTTTAGTTTTCCGCTATACAAGCGAATTTCTACTTTTGATGTGCCCTGTGCCTTGTCAAGGAATCAGCCACATAGCCTTTTGCCTTGATTTTTGTGTTGGAAGCTAATCGGTTTTTTGCCTTGAGCAGACCGCCGTCGGAATGGTCCACACAGGTCCTTTCCTTCTATATTCCTCTTGTCTCAACTGACTTGGAGGTCTCGGTCTCGTCGCTCTTGTTAAAATTCTCGCTTTTCTTAAGTTTTACCTGTTTCCGTTCTTCCCCTGCTTGTGTTTACTTGTTCATAGGGGGGGGATGTCTGGAAACTGTGTATGGGCCCCGCTCACAGGGAGGGTAAGCTTGGACAAGTTGACTCGACTTTCGTGTTTACACACGTTTTATCGCCACACAGGCGGGGGTCTTCCGGTGTCCTCGGCTCCTTCATCTTTTTAGTGTTCCGCTATACAAGCGAAATTCTACTTTTGATGTGCCCTGTGCCTTGTCAAGGACTCGGCCACATAGCCTTTTGCCTTGATTTTTGTATTGGCGCCCTGTTATACCCCTTTTTAATTGTACCTGGACAGGGCTCCTTGGACAACAGCTGCTTGGCTGTTTCCTCTCCCTTGTGTCCTGTTCCTTGTGTCCTCCTTCTGTACCTAGTTTCCGCCCTACAGGTGGCCTCCTAGTATACTAGGTGGACCCAAGGACCTCCTGAAAAGTCCTAGGACTCGACCCAAAGTGGCGATTGTCCTGTGTGTATTGGACTCCCTCCCCTCCCCTATTTCCACTAATAGGGTACTGTTGGGTTGCTCAAACTTGACCTTTTTCCTTCCAGCTGGTGCCCACTCTACTGCCGGCCAAACCTACACCGCCGCCGCTTCGCCCCCTCCTCCCTCCGCTCTCCCAGAAGGTTCTCAGGTATTTTGGATGGAGTCTTTTTTCCCCAGAGGACTTGGACCTGTTTCCCAGGGTTGGATCTTGCCACATGGGCTTGTCCCAGCTCTGGTGTTTATGGTCTACTGTGTGGGTGTTTGTTACTTGACTTTCCTTGTTCTTTGCTACTTGGCGTCTTCCTGGCTATTGTCGTACTTGGGTTTCCAATGCAATTTTAGCTATACTGCCTCATACTTTTACCCTGTCTCACGTCCGCTGGTGTGTAACGCTCCCCCCCCCCTTTTTCGGTGCCGTAATGCCGGCTCCTCTCTGCTTCCGCCTGACATACAATCGGTCGCCCATGCTGGACCGTCAGGGGTGCTGCCTCCACATGGCCTGCTACGGCGAGGATATCTACGACCCCCGCCGATGTGAAGTTTGCCTCTCCGCCCTTCAACTCCTGGAATCGCTCCCTGCTTCGGTGGAAGGCCGACGGGCCAAGGGGTCTCTCCGTCTATCATGGGATCTCATCTCCAATTACGTACACCTTGCCTCTGCCCTGTGTCCAGCCCTCTCCTCTCCATTCCCCGTTTGGTCTCCCTGATGGTTCGGGAAGGGGGGGGGGGGGGGGGGGATGGTCGCGTCTTGGACGACCTGTGTCGGCACACATTCCCTTCACAAGTTGACTCGACATTCGTGTTTACACACGTTTTTTCGCCACACAGGCGAGGGTCTCCTAGTGTCCTCTGGCTCTTCATCGTTTTCTAGAATTCCGCTCTACAAGCGAATTTTCTACTTTTTGATGTACCCTGGATCTGTTTCTGGGAATCGGCCACCCCACCGTGGCCTCCGCTCCTCGGACTTCACTGGGTTCTTAACCCTTATTTAGCGGGTGGTAAGGTATTTTACACTGTACCGCTCAGCGGGCATAATCCCGAAATATTCGCTCAATTTCAATCGCCCTAGCGCCGTTACTATGGCTCCAATGCGAACGAAACGATCATTTTTGGAAAGAGCAACTCTTCGTCTCCCCATATAAGTCTATGAATGGATGTTATGAATGAGTGTGGAGGGTGGGAAGAGGTGAGGAAGAGGAGGTACTTTTTGGTCTATTTCCCGGGCGCGTTCGGTTGCGTTCGCTTTGGCCTGACTTCGGCCTCTCGCGCGTCTACTATTCCTTCGGGAATCGGTCTTATTTTTCTCTTATTTCTCCTTATTTCTGTATTCTCTCTCTCTCTCTCTCTTTCTTTCTCTCTCTCTCTCTCACTCCTGTCTGTCTGTCTGTCTCTCTGTCTCTCTCTCTCTCTCTCTGGCTCGCTCGCTTTCCCTCTCTCGCGCGCTCTGTCTCTCTCTCTCTTCCTCATCCGTATATGTAATTCTCATTATTATTTTCTCTAATCTCTCTCACTCCTCCTGTCTGTCTGTCTCTCTGGCTCGCTCGCTTTCCCTCTCTTGTGCTCCCTTTCTCTCTTCCTCATCCGTATATGTATTTCTCATTATTATTTTCTCTAACTAATCCCTCTATTTCATTTATTTGCTTGTAATATTTCTGTATTATTATATCTTTTTCACTCTTTCTTCAGTTCAGTTTCTGTATTCTCTCTATACGGTGGGAATGGTATTTCGTATGAGGGATGTGCAGCACAAATATTCAATCTTTCGTTGTTTGGTTGTTTGTATTACCGTAAGAAATTTACTGAACGCCTGCAAATAATACGCTATAAAATGATTGCAATCAAACTCTCAAGCAATTTCAAGGTCACATGCAATTATAAATGTAGGCTATAGGTAGACCCAGAGAGGAAGAGACAAGAGAGAGAGAGAGTGTCTTGATAATATAACAATGTTACATATGTATCATATATATGAAAAAATAATATATACGGTAGGCCTACATCTGTTCCCCACAATCATATAATGCCAAGCACAAATATTCAATCTTTCATTGTTTGTATTATATACCGTAAGAAATTTACTGAACGCCTGCAAATAATACGCTATAAAATGCTTGCAATCTCTCTATTTTCTCTAATCTCTCTCACTCCTCCTGTCTCTCTCTCTCTCTCTCTCTGGCTCGCTCGCTTTCCCTCTTCCTCATCCGTATTATGTATTTCTCATTATTATTTTCTCTAACTAATCCCTCTATTTCATTTATTTGCTTGTAATATTTCTGTATTATTATATCTTTTTCACTCTTTCTTCAGTTCAGTTTCTGCATTCTCTCTCTCTCTCTGTTTCGCTTGCTTTGCAGGAATTTTGTTTTTGTTTTATATATAATATATAATAATTTACTTATCATTACTTACCATAATACCGATACACCAAACCGATCCGCATGCGGTTTTGTTTATCACCTGTTTACTAAAGTGCCACCATTATCGATTTTCTTGGAGCCGACTCGAGCGGGAGGGTTACCAATTGAAGTTAAATCCGCTAGCATATATTGTTAGATGTAAGACATGATAAATACCACTAGAAATATGAATTGGCAAAATCCATATAATATCACTTCGAAATTGTTCTGAAATTTCAAAACAAAACCGCTAGTGTAAGTCATTGCTGCTAGATCGAAGTAAAGGTCTCTAGATCTAGCGGAAGTCGCTATACGTATTGGCAGTACTGTACACTCATTCATTTCATTCATTCATTTTCTATTGAGCTCGTCCTGGAATCTTTACGACTCTGAATCTTACAATTGCCGACGGCGATACGTTGTTGACATTGTTGTTGATGTTCCAGTGGAGGGATGAACAAAATATTTTCCTTGTCCAATAATAGCTATTTCATAGTCCCACAGGACTTATTTTGATATATTTATCAAATTTATTGAACGCCTGAAAATAATACGCTATAAAATGCTTGCAATCAAACTTTCAAGCAATTACAAGGTCACATGCAATTATAAAAAGGTATAGTGTAGACCACAATCTTCGCCAAGCTTCGTTGTTGCTTGTATTATCGTGAGAAATGTACCATACACCCTGGTTATCGTGAGAAATTTACCGAACGCCTGCAAATAATACGCTATAAAATGCTTGCAATCAAACTCTCAAGCAATTTCAATGTCACATGCAGTATAGGTAGACCCAGAGAGGAAGAGACAGACAGAGAGAGAGGGGAGGTCAAAAACATCTGCTAGGTGTGATTTCCCCTGGGAGGGAAGAGATTAGTTAGGGGCGTGCCCTGGCCTACATCAGACAAAGAGAGTACAAAGGAGTACAAACAAAGAGAGTGAGACAGAGAGAGAGAGAGTCGTGATAATATAAAAATGTTACACATGTATCATATATATGAAAACATAATATATACGGTAGGCCTACATCTGTTCTCCACAATCATATAATGCCAAGCACAAATATTCAATCTTTCGTTGTTTGTATTACCGTACGAAATTTACCGAACGCCTGCAAATAATACGCTATAAAATGCAAAGGAAATTTCTTGTAGAGTGCAATTTTGAGGACGTAATGTGCTCTGAGAGAGAGCGGAGCGGTGATTAGGAGTATAAATTACCTCAAGACCGCTCGCCACACAGGGAATTATATAAGGAAATTACCGTATTTTAGGGTTTTTGCACTCGTGTTTTACGATCGTTGAAAGACAACCACTGATCGTAAAAGGATGGTTCGGGTGTCATTGGAAAGCTCAATTTACGCACTTTCAGGATACATACTTGTATTACGCTCTGGGGTCTTGTTTATGCATGAAAAAGAGCACGGAACAACCCCATTTAGGGTAAAAAAAAAAACCCGCTGGGCGGCACAGTGAAATATACTCCACCAGCCGCTCGTAAGGTGATAAAATGCTTGCAATCACATTGTCAAGCAATTATAAAATATAAATTGTACTTACCAACACCCACACCAGTATGTTCTTCGTCAGGAACGTCTCCAATTTGCTCAAGGGTCTGTCCAATATCAACCACAACATCCACCCCACGCAAATTATGCTTGGGGTGAAAGCCTATGATCGGGTTATTTTCGTCTTCCGAGTCATCCACACTACCAAAACTCTCACCCAGACCTTCGACGGTTTCATCCAACAGCTTATTAGAAAGTTCTGAAAAGTTCAGCATGATATCTAGTTCCTGGGTGGTAAGCCGGGCGTGGTTAGTAGGGTGGCGCGACGCACTAGGGATGGCGGCCACCGAATCGAACACGGGCAAATCTTGACCTTCCATTATGGCTGCTTAAGGGTCACTTAGTCACGGTCACGCAGTGGGGATGTGTGGGTGGGCCCTTGTAGTACACCGCCTGACCACCAAGTTTCGCTTTCCACCTAAATTAGGGCGGGAATACGCCCACGGACTTAAGTCCGACCCCGCCATTTAGTCCAATTTTCTCGTATCGGACTTAAGTCCGACCCCGCTAAATAAGGGTTAAGCCCTACGTTGACTTCGCTTTTCCTGCCCAGTCCAGGACGTTCGCCACCCATTGCCGTCGGCAGGTTCGGGTGGTTTTTTCTGCTCGTCAGCCCCTGCCGACGTCCGCAGCCACCTCCTCCTGCCGGACCATTTACGTCCGGGACTGACGTTCCTGGGGGTGGCTTGGCAGGTGGCTTTCTTGCTTGTGCTAAGCGACACATGCTCCGCACAATGGGAGGTCGTGGCGAAGCCCTCGTCGTCCTCCTCCAACCATGCGAGTGGAGGTCTGTCGCCGGGGCCTGGGGGCTTGGGCTATGGGACGGGCCGCGGGGGGCGTTGTATACGCTCCTCCCGTGGCCGTTCGTACCCGGTTTGCCGTTCCGTCCTGTGGGTGGCCTATGCTGGGACCCTCGTCCTACGCTCCCTTGCTCGGACAGGAGGGGGACGGGCCGGAGCGTGAGGCCCGCTCTCCGTTTTCGTCGGGACGGCCAGGTGGACGGGGGTTGGCCATGGTTGTTCCTTTCTCCGTGACAAGTTACGGGAGGCTATGCTCCGCACAAAGCCTAGCTCCTCCTGGCCAATACCCGCTCCACTCACCCGGCCGTATCATTGACTTGGTGGTGGGCCTGCCACAAAGCGCCCGCACCGGCTTCTCCCGCCCCCACTTCCGGCACTAGCCACGCCGGTCGTGGGCACGACGGTGGTATAGAAGGGTCTGGCCTGGAGGTGGAGGTATCAACCTCCTCTCGGGCACCTTCCTCGTCATCGACGCAGTGTCTCAGGAGGTGGCCCAGGTAATCCGGTCCTTGTATGGGGGAGGTGCCATCGCAATACCATCTCCACATATTGTGTCCTGGACACACTCGCTGTAGGCGTCCGTGTCGCGTGCCTGGGGTTCGCAATCGCTATTTAACAAGGCGGGCCTCCACACTGAAGGCCATGGGACCTACACAGTGCTCCTGTTCCCCGGAGTCAGGTGTACGCGTCAACACTTCGCGTGTCGTGTTCTGCCCATTTCTCGTTCACGAATGTGTTCTGGGATCATTACCTTGGGTGGCACTGACCGTGCCTGTAGGCCTGCTCGGACTCGACCACCTTGTTCTGCTGGTCCCCTACCACTTCCCTGTATCCCACCCCCCCCCTTACTGGCTGTGGCCGGTACCGCGCTTGCTATATATGAGACTGTCACACTGGGTCGCTCGGGGCTTGCTCGCTGCGGCGATGCCCTGGACTGTTCCCCCGGCGGCCATCTGGATAGACACAGATGCGTCATGTGAGGTGGGGTGGGGCTCCCAATCTAATATGGGTCGTCGACACCACGGCAAGTGGTCAGGGCTCTTACGCTTATACACTGGCATAACCGACACAGGGTTATTTATTAGTGGCCCCTCCATCATTGACGAACATGCCTATTACATAAGGCATCCTCTTCAAACACTAATCCGCCGTAGTTTGAATCTACCGCGCAGAGCATTTAAAAACTGAGGAGCCTTCATCATGAGCGCACGTGACCTCACTCATGGCTTCAGTCATTATGAATTGGGTTCTCACTACGAAAAAACTTCGTAAAAAATAAAAACAAAAAGAAAATAAGAATAACTATCTAGTAAGCTTTCCATCATATCGTGGATGTACTTGTGTGGATCTTTGACCAGACGCTGATTCAGGCGTCATTCTTCCTTCTCTGCTCTGCGCTCAGCCTGCCCGGACGTGTCTCCCCACGCTCCGCTGGTTCCGCATTTGCTGCATCCCTAGTGAGTTTTTTCTCATTTGTTTACTCCAGGATGTATCGAGTAAGGTTAGGATATGCGTAGCAGGAGTGTCCTGGGCTGGTTGCCCGCAGTGCAGTGTATTTTGGGTCGTGTGTTTGGGGCATCTATTTCGGATGTACCCTCGTGGTCCTGTTGTGGACTTGTGATCGTTTCACAGTTGAGTTAGCTTGTGGTGCAGGCGGCTTTCATTACGCGTTAATTATTGCTGCCTTTTATCTTTCTGATGAGGTAAGCATTGCTTTCTGACGTTCCCAGCGTATTTTTCTTCACTTAGTGAAGTTTTTTCTGGGTCCCGAGTCAGTCTTCCCTTTGCCGGAAGTATTTGCTACAGTGGTGTGTTGGCGGTGGTTCCTGTTGTTATATTTCCAGTGTTTTTGTGTATATTTCAACATGTCTTATGCCGTCTACTTAGGCCTTGCCAGCCGCTCGTAGCTTTGCCACATGTACAAGTGTTATTGTTTATTTTTATAAATATGCCCTACTGTGTCATGTATATCCGGGTTTTAGTTGTGTATTGGCTAATTCCTCGGACTATGTTTGTTTCCTGGTTTAGTTGTGTATTGGCTAATTCCACGGATTATTGTGTGGACTTAGGCTAGTCGTGCGTGGCTTTCCTTCGTGTCCGTTGTACGTTCAGATGGTTTCTGAACGGGGTGGGTTTCCTTCCGGCGGGTTTTTTCTCGGTTTCACCATGAAAAAAACCCGGCCAAGAGCCGTGTTGGGCCACACGTGGTTTCAACACAGGCTTGTGTCCCCGGCGATGAGGTGTCTGTGGCTCTCCAGGACTGCGTCTCTGTGTTGGTGCCTGTTTTCAGGCTCCCTTTTGATTCCCGGCGGAATGGCTGTACCCATCTAACATTGTTCATGCGAACATATGTTATGAAGTTTTTCTACCCGGTTTTACAAACCACTAGAAAAACCTAGCTGTTGTTTAAGGGCTTTCCTCCCCGGCGATCTTTTACAAAGAAGTGGGGACAGGAACTTATGGGGTTAACGTTTTGACATCTCACCCGGCGGGTGTACCTTGGTAGGGTGGGATGAACAACTAAGGCATTCAGTTAGTTAACCGATCCATTTTAAGTGATACTATATGTATCGCCGCCTTTACACTTACGGCGATTGAAGGTTCAATTAGGGTTAACATCGTTTTTTACACCCGGCGGGTGCTCCTGGGTGGAGGAAATAAGGAATTTACAATTCAATTTCGATTTAACCACTTAATTTAGTGATACGTTTAGGTATCGCCGCCTTCAAACTTACGGCGATCTTTTTGTGACAATTCGTTAGAAATCAGATCTCGTATCAGCCTGCCCTGTGTTATTCTACTAAAATAATTCAAGGGCCGGCGTCTTTGTGGGGGGTTGTTTTTGTTCCAAAATTGAATCTTGAGACAGTCACCACCATAAAGACTATAAACGCCATGCTGGACCGTTATATATTGTCAGAGGGTATTCTTCACTTTCTTAAAAAGATATGTTTAGATATTCTGAGCCCCGCCGCGTAGCGAGCTGTGATCGTTGTGTCATTACATCTCGTTACCCGGTGGGTTATTAACACTTGTGTGCGAACATGTTGGGTTAACCTTATGAGCATTAATTCCTGGAAATTTTCTTTTTTTCCAGAGCTGGGCTCCGGCGGACCAATACAGACCCGGCAGTAGTTTTCCCCACCAGTCTCTGTCATGGCTACCTTGGCCCCAGTCTTTGCTTTATGCACTACCCCTACCTGTGCCGGTATCCCTATTTTTGCGCACACTCTTTGCATAAAGTGTGTTAAATGTCTAGACCGTTCAAGGGGTCTGTGGGTTATGTGTAATTGTTCCTTTTGCTCCCAATTAGCTGTCAAGGTCCTCTGCGACAATGATAAGACCGCAGCGGTCGCATTAAGAGAAGTTAGGCAACAGATGTCAGCATACACTACGATTGTAGCTCATAAGTCACTTCAATGTGACAACGTCCCTCTTTGGGATAGACTGCTTTTTGAACACCCTCCCCCTAAACATTCCTCTCGAGTAACTAGTCATAAGCCGGCGGAGACTGGTCAGGGTTCTGTGTCTTCTGCTGCTACTCCGAAACGTCCAAGAGAGCCTACACCCCCGGCGTCCGCCTCATCGTCTCGGGCGAGATCTCGGTCTAGGTCACCTCTCAGACGCCAGCCATCTAGTCTTGCCTCTTCACCATCGAGTAAGAAGAGTAGGACGGAAAGTTCCACCAGTGGTCACGGCGATGAATCCTCCAAATCAAAGAGTAGTTCACGGTCACACCGTAGCCATAAATCTTCCAAAAAGGATTCCCATAAACGAAAGACCTCCCTACATTCGCCAGCTTCTAGTGCTTCTCATCGTACCTCTACCCCAGACAGAGTTTGTGTTAGGTCTCAAGGGTCCAGTACGGTGCCTGTCCCTAAAGAGGATTTACCCATTAATATTTTAACCCTGGAATTGGAGAGTTCAGGGGGATCAGTGATGGAGAGTGTTTCAGACTCCCAAGAGAGTGTAGGCCAGGGCCTCGGTGTTTGGCAATTTTCTCGGCCGGGGTCTGACCACCCACTTCCGACTCAAACTAGTCTCACAGTAGCTGACGTCCACAGGGACGCGGCGATCCCATCCTCTATTCCTGACTTATCTTGGCAGCAAGGTACCCCAGCTTCGGCGGGATCTTCTCAGGAGGAACAGGAGGAGAAAGACGAGGTTTCAATAATTTCGGAGATGGAAGGGCAAGAGTCAGGTTCAGGCTTAGACGCCGTGCAGGATATTAATGATTCACCAGTAAGTTCATCATCAACTCAATTTGTCACTGCGCAGGAAATTGATGGGCTACTTAGTCATGCTTTATCTAAATTTTTTGGCCAAAAACAGGAAACTCCCACAGTGGACTTGGGGGCTCCCACGACAAGTTCTACGGTACGGCCTCTGATGACTTCTATTGCTTTATCTAAGATCCCTAACCCCCCCATTCTGTCACCATCAGTGGTTACTAGGCCTGCTACGGCGGCATTGACCACTTCGAATGTAAGGGTTATAACGGATGTCAATCCACCCCCTCTAGACAAGGCGCCTCTCAGAAAGGTAGCTATGCCCTTGCTTTACGGACCAGACGAGTCATGGGTCCTTTTGACCCCCACTAAACCAGAGCTCGCCCAACCTACCTTGTCAGGGGAACTCCCAGTACCGCGTGAGTGGGTCATCCAGGGCAATAAATCAAAGAAATTAAGGGCCTTGGATACTTTGGGAAATGTACTAGACGTCAATATAAAAGCTATACCTAGTTATTATCACCAAGATTATTTTGGGTATGCTACTAAGCCAGCTTTACCCCCTGCCTCAGCTTCAAAATTGTTTTCAGACTGGTCTAAGCTGGATGGGTTTAATGACATTAAGACTCTGTCAGCTCTCACTCCTGAACTTGATTTACAAACCGTCACAGACGAAGCAGCTAATCCAGTCTTGAAGGTGGGGCAGTTGGGTCCAGGACCTTGGGTGGATTGGGAGACAGAGGCTCAAAACTTTGCAACCACATTTACTTCCAAATCTTCCCACCAGATCCCTCAAGATACTCATTCGTGGTTCTCTATGCCAGTATGTTCTGCCGGCGGAGTCCCGTCAGCTTTGTTTTCTTTCTTAGCTGCCCCTAAAATTAATCTTTGTGAGCTAAAAGACCCTTTCACTACCCCTACCCCAACTCACCTAGACCGAGAATTTAGGCTAAGGGGGAAAGCTTTTCGCCTGTTCTCTCAATACATAGTGTCTCAACAGGTAGCAAAGTCTTTACTTCGGTCCACTCAGGCAATCGCAGACGCGGATGCCAGAAGATCGGTTGAATTATCCCGGCGACTGCTTCTCCAGTCGTCAATCCAATCTCTGGGTGACATACGCACCGCCTTGCTTGAGGCTGCCTGATCGCTTTGCAAATCAGGTGGTCATGTCACCAGTGCTTACTCCCTCTTTAATGTCCCCTGAAGTGTGGCGAACGGTGTTTAATATGGCACAGGCCTTTAAACACAGTCCCACCCCTTCTAAGAAACCTGCCTTTAACTTCCCCAAACCCAGGCCAACCGCTAAAGCCCAGCCGGGGGGATCTAAGCCCTTTCTTCCACCTAAGTCCTCCCCCTCCCCTCAAGGTCAGTACAGGCATAGACAGAGTAGGTTTTCAGGTCAGAGAGGACGCGGCCATAATAAGCCAGGTCAGGGCCCGTCTTCGGCCAACACCAGCCAGCCGGCGAAGCGTCCAGCACCACCAACCCCACCATCAAAAAACTAAAGTCTCTCTCACTCCCGGTGCCTACCTTAAGGCCGGCGGACCCGAGGGTAGTACAGCCGGCGAACCCTTGTCTGCTAACTGGGTCGTTCCGAACGTGTCACCAAGCATGGCCGTTAAACACTTGGGCACGGATGGTGGCACACAAAGGCATCACTTGGCAGTGGCTCCGGCGACCTCGCTTATGTCAGCCGACAACGGCGAATTTTGTTTCTTTAGAGGTGGAGTCACTGGTCCAGGAAATGATTGCCAAGAATGTCATCATCCCGGTCCCCCCAAATTACCCTGTATTCACGTCCAAACTATTTTTGGTTCCCAAAAGGGACAGTGTTCAGATGAGACCGGTCGTAGACCTGTCTTATCTGAACCTTCACATTCACAACGAATCTTTCCGAATGTTAACAGTACACCAAATCAGGCTAACACTTCCGCCGGGAGGTTGGATGTGTTCACTAGACCTGACAGACGCCTATTGGCACGTATCGGTCAACAAAAGATTTCAAAGGTTTTTGGCCTTACGGATCAGGCACCAAAATTTTGTTTTTCAAAGGATGCCATTCGGTTTGAACCTGGCACCTCGATTATTCACAAAATTAGTCCGGCAAGCCCTGATGCCGTTGTTAAAACAAGGAATCAGAGTGTTGTGGTACCTAGACGACTGGCTGGTGGTGGCAGAGACAACAATTATGCATCAAACATGTCAACATAATTTTAAATCATGTCAAAACGCTAGGGTTCAAGGTAAATCTGGTAAAGTCAAACCTTGTTCCCTCACAAGTAATTCAGTGGATAGGGCTGGTCTGGGACACGGCCGCTCTCACTCTGAGTCAGAGTGTGGACAATCGCAACAGGTTTCGCAGGAAACTGTTCATGTTTCTTCACAGTCTGACTACGACGCGGAGGGTCTGGGAGTCTCTGGTCGGCTCTCTCAACTGGATTCAACTAACTGTCATGTTGGGCCGGTTGAAAGTAAAACGTTTAATATTGGAAGGCAACAAATATTTCCCACTCTTACCGGCGGGAAAATTATGGCCCATCCCGAAATTAATCCACACCTTACTAGCGGTCTGGGCAAAAAGGGAAACGTTGCACTCAATAATGTCATGGACCTCTCCTCCACCAACGGTATGGGTAGACACGGATGCGTCAGGCACAATAGGGTGGGGATTTCAGTCAAATCAGGGGCACCAGGGTCAGGGGCTTTGGTCCCACTTAGAAATCTCTCACATCAATGTCAAAGAATTACTAGTCCCCTTGTATTTCCTTCAGGCTCACGGCCCTGCGTTACGGGGCAAGTCGGTGGCCTTCAGAATGGACAATCTGAACGCAGTTCACTGTATTCAGAAACAGGGATCAACGAGGTCAAGGAGGTTGCTAAACGTGTCGGAAGAGATTTTTACTCTAGCCAACAGACTAGACATTTATCTTCACGCATCTTATCTCCCAGGCGTAGCGAACGTCTGGGCAGACGCTCTGTCCCGGAGACAGAGCACGACAGTAGAATGGGAGCTCAAGCAACCCATTTTCAACCTAATGATTGCAGAGCTCTCCCATCCACAAGTGGATCTGTTTGCGTCCGAGGAGACTCACAAACTCCCTCTATACCTCACCTGCCGGACGAAAACGCCGGCAGGGGGGCCAGACGCCCTAGTGACAGACTGGAACAGATGGAGCTCCATCTATCTGTTTCCGCCGCCAGATGCGTCACTAATGTGCCACGTAGTAAACAAACTACGAGATTATCGAGGCTTAGTCTCACTAATCGCGCCCCTGTGGCCGGCGCAGTTGTGCTACCAGCAATTGAAGACGTGGTGCCCGCACCCGGTGTCGCTCCCGGTCGGGTATTTCCACTTAGACACGATTGGCAACCTAGCGACCTCGCTGACTTTTGCATTATGGACATTCAGGAGGCCAAGTGGCTAGCACCATACGGTAGAGATGTGACCAATAAATTATTAAATCAATATACTCAGTCTACGAAACGACAGTATCACTCACATTGGCAAGCCTTTACTTCTTGGATCATTAGAACAGAACAGACTGTGCCATCAGTAGCTTTAGTTTTTAATTATTTAAATTATCTGTTTGAGCAGAAACATTTATCTGTGGTAACGTTAAAAAATCACTTAACTGTGATTAGAGTGCCCTTTTTAGACCTTACAGGTCTCTCCATACCGGTGGCGGAGGAAACAGGTTTTATGAGAGCTTGTTTTAAACTTCGCCCACCTCCCCGTCAGCTCATGCCTACTTGGTCTCTGGACAAAGCTTTGTCTTTACTTCACTCTCGTCTGTACCAAAATACTGCAGATTTTGCATTACTCTTAAAAAAGGCTGTATTCCTTTTGGCTTTGGCCACCGGGAACAGAGTGTCTGAGCTGGCGGCGATGAGCAACACACCTAATTGCCTTAGGTTTGGTAGACTTAATGAATGTATTTACATTGCACCTTCCCCGGGATTTGTAGCCAAGAATGAGCACAGTGCACACGTGTTTTCTGAGTTCACGGTGCCGGCGTTAAAAAGGGGAAAGGTGCATCATAATCTATGTCCAGTGCAAGCTCTAACCAAATATTTGCGAGTAGCTCCTCTAAACCCCCAAGGTGCTTTATGGGTAGCAAGTACGGGTAAACGCTTACTGAAACGGCGATTAGCTTCTCTTCTGGTCGAAGTCATTAAAGAGAGTAATCCCGGCGTTGTGGGTCGGGCCCACGATTTACGCAAATGGGCAGCCTCTTTACGTTTCCTGAAGAATTTTTCAGTAGAAGATATTGCGTCCACTCAGTTGTGGGCGTCTAATCATACGTTTTTGTCTAGATACTTGTCAGTTGCTCTAGATAAACCTTCCTTACCATGTATAACTTTAAGGCAGAGGGTCTAGGTGGCCCTGCATTCACTTTTGTTTACTTTCAAGACAAAGGGGGGGGTGCAGTCAGTTGACATAGGACACCCTAGACCCCGCCGGAGTGTGAGAGCTGTGATACAATTTATGGTTAATGTGATATGAAAATTTCTCGGCGAGAAATTGTGCTAAGTACTGTACAATGTTAGTACAAAACAACAGGGTTGTTATAGTAGTTTTTAGCTGCGAAAGCAATTTAATATTAAAACAGTGAAGATCTTTTGCAATTTATCTCCACGATTATTTTGGGGTTTATTATGTGCACATGTAAACTGATAACTTGTTATTTTTGTCACCACTCGTTGAGTGGGGTGCCTTTGTAACTACAGATCTGTTCACAGAATCTTCAGAGTTACCCCTTTTTTGTCAAGCAGGCTTCTTTGAAGCACGCACCTGCCTGAACCCCTTTCTTGTATATATACGGGCTACGCCTTATTAAATATATTTTCAAAGTAAGAATACTATGTGGTTGTTTTTATTATCTGCTTTTCTAGAGTTATGATATGATTACGAATGTCCCCCTCCAGTCTTAGAAATCAGGCATGTTCGTCAATGATGGAGGGGCCACTAATAAATTATAGGTTTGACTCCTGTAAGGAGATAAAGACAACCTAATATTTAGTAGTGGCCCCGTAATCATTGACGACTGGGGCCCTCCCGACCATCCCCTTCCCATTCGTTGATGTATTGAGGATTTTGGTTTACTTGATATGTCAGTGAAGGAAGAATGACGCCTGAATCAGCGTCTGGTCAAAGATCCACACATGTACATCCACGATATGATGGAAAGCTTATTAGATAGTTATTCTTATTTTGTTTTTGTTTTTATTTTTTACGAAGTTTTTTCGTAGTGAGAACCCAATTCATAATGACTGAAGCCATGAGTGAGGTCGCGTGCGCTCATGATGAAGGCTCCTCAGTTTTTAAATGCTCTGCGCGGTAGATTCAAACTACGGCGGATTAGTGTTTGAAGAGGATGCCTTATGTAATGGGCATGTTCGTCAATGATTACGGGGCCACTACTAAATATTAGGTTTTCTTTATCTCCTTACAGGAGTCAAACCTATAATGGTCCCCCCGCCGTGCATTTGTCTCTTCGTACCTCTCCGTGTCCTCGGCCGGGCTGGGTATACCTTGGATTGCGTTCAACCAATGTGTCACCTGCTTCGTCATCCATCCTGATTCTCTTCATGCTGTATTCGTCCCATACTGTATTTTCTTCCTTTCCCTGAAAAAGGGGGGGGGGGAGGTATTTTTGTATGCTTGTACAAAGCCTTTCTTTCAATACATGTATGTCCTGTCTGTTTAGTATTGTGGATGTAGCTCCTAAGTTTTTTACATTCTGACTCCACTGTCTCTGGGTCTTGTGTTGGTATGCTTATACCTCCTACCCATGTCATGTCACTACGGAGTGTCCTATGATGACGTCCGCCAGCTATGCCATGCCTTGTGTTTTTGTGAATACTTTACACTTGGCTTCACTTTAGGATTTCGCTCTTACAGTTTTTACATTCTGACTCCACTGTCTCCGGGTTTTGTGTTGGCATGCTTCTGCCTCCTACCCATGTCGTGTAACTACAGAGTGTCATATGGTGACGTCCACCGTCTCCTGTGTCTCTTTGTCCCATACTGTATTTTCTTCCTTTCCCTAAAACAGGGGGGGGGGGGAGTTCTTTTTGTATGCTTGTACAAAGATTTTCTCTTTCAATACTTGTATGAACAGTACTGTCTGTTTTGTGTTAAGGATGTAACTCTTAAGGTTTATTACATTTGGACTATACTGTCTAGCGGTTTTTGTATTGGTATGCCTATGCCTCATACCCATGTCTTGTCCTTAAGAGAGTCTTCGGAGGTCATCCACATGCTGTGCCGTGCTGTTTGTTATTGTAATACTTTACAATTGACTTCACCTTTCCCATGTTGGTGTGCCATTCCATGGTCGACATGACCTATTCCTTTACCTGCCTGTGCATTTTAGACCCTAGACTGATACGCTAGTAACTGTATTTTCTTAATATGCACCATACTGTTACGCTCTTTTTTCCCGATAAACTAAACTGTTTATTTGTGTCTTTTCTTGGTCCTCTACTTTGCTAAGGCTTGGGTTTTTGTGTTTTATTGGATGTCCGCCTCCAATGTGGGATTCAAGCACTACGTTGGAAACATAGAGACTGCTACTAAATTGGGAGGTTTGACGACCTCCCTTATAACCAAATAAGGAAAACCTCTTATTTGGTAGCAGTCTCGGAGTATCCAACGTCACAGTATCCCGCCCTCATGCCGATCCCCTGCCCATCCAATCTAAACTGATTACTTGATACCTCGATACTGTTTCATGTACTGGGGTAGGCTCATAGAAAATGGAGCATGGCTATGAGGAGAGCAGCTAGATTAAATGGGTAACTATAACAATTCTTTCTCTCCTTCGCTTTCTCTTCCTTCTTTAGTCGTCTCGGAGTGTGTACAACGTGCCTAGTAGTGAATTGAGGTGCAACTCTAGAGATTATTTGGTACTTCGCGTGAGTACCGATAAATCGGCCCGCTGTGGTAGCGGCTGAGATCATAAGCCCTACGTTGGATACTCCGAGACTGCTACCAAATAAGAGGTTTTCCTTATTTGGTTATAAGGGAGGTCGTCAAACCTCCCAATCTATCAAATCGTAAAAAAATTGGAGGCAAAGTGGGGAATGAGATAAGCTAAATTAAACTTTGTTCAAGTGAGCTTCTCCGGGTCTCTGTTCTCGAGCCAATTGAGACTTAGTAACCTACTCCTGGTAAAGTGGGAAGGCACAGCTCATTGGGTATGTGGTGGACAGCTGATCACTAGTTTGTGAATTTGAGTCCACGTCATGCCAAGATTTTTCTGAGGAAATATCAATGTTCCTGTGATTTACTGTTATTTTACTGGATTCACTGACAAATCAAGAAAATATCCCCCACATTATCATCACCTCGCACCACACAAGATGGCTGGGGCAGCACTGATGGAGCCTGGCTTGTGGAAGGATTATAAGGTTCTGTTCAGTAAGGGCCAAAAACAACCATATATTTTTCCTCCATCTTTTCAATTGTACCCTACCAATAGAGAGCTAATTTGATTGAGACTACTGTATTAATCCTTTAAGGGTCATAATCATAATACAGTATAATATAACTGATGAAAGGGTGACATATTCTATGAAATAAACTTTCCATGATCATATATACATGGGTATTGTGCTGATATTTCAATTTCCCAGAAATGATCACTGATCATGCTTTTCGTAAAGTCTGATATGAAAAAACTTCAGAAACTGCAGATCAACACACAAAGCAATCTGAAAGAAAAGCTAAGCCAGAGACACAAATAATCTGAAGTGTATTTATTTTGGCCTTTAAAGGGTTATTTCTCATTTTGTTTATGTAATCATTTACAGTAATATTTTATAATTTATATGGTACTGTATAAATATTACTATATATTATGCTTTCTAAGAAGTTAGCATTAGGTAGTAGTGTATGTGTATTTGGTTCTCTATTTAAAAAAAAGCTAGTCAAGAGTGGACATAATGTTGACATTATTTGTGCAACTTCAGTATATTCTGTAGCTACAGAAGACCCTGATGGATCACTGACAGTGGTTAACAGGGAGATAACACATTACTCTCAGGTCACATAACATATTGAAAAAAATCACACTCTGAAAAGCAGAAATGAAACTCAGTGCTTAAAGCCAGAGCTGTAATAACTCTCAAAAGCCAAGGCTGTTCTCTCTACACCTGAAGAAAATATTCCGGTGAGACTGAAACATTGGGATTCATTTAAGCCGTTCACTGGATAGGGTATATACTGTGGGCAAACAAAAGGTCCGGTACAAGAGAGTGGCAAGGGTGAGTAATACTAGTGGCAGCCAGCAAGCTCAGTAACACTCCACCACCATATATCAACTGGCAGAAAATTTAATCTGCCCAGTAAATTAATTGATACAGGTATTAATATGAACCATGACTTATATATTAATACAGTAAATACTAATGCACATTGAAGTAGTACAGTTGTATGCTGGTTACACTATTGAATTTTAACCATAAAAAGCACACAAATTGCTGATGGACTGAGGTGAAGTGTTACAGACAAGGCTGCAGGGTGAGTGATATTCAAAACTAAGAGTCACTGTGGAGGTGCAGAGACTCTATAGTACCAGAGATCATATACATCCAACATTTTCTGAACAGCATCTTACTATCAATGCCAAGACTTGTAATATTTAGCTGCTATATATGTATAGTTGTAGACAGATGAAGTAGAGACAGTGTGTGGAAGTGTGACTGGATAGGATATGTGTTCATAACTTTAAGATAAATTAAAGAGTTTACATATTTGCTGTAGTGTTGTTATAAGATTTATCAATCACTAATTTAGCAGAAAGCTGTACACTACTTTTGATAGTGAGTAAATAAAGTTAGGCTGCCCCAACTATTGTCTCTCCTTCATCTGTCTACATCTGTACATAATATTGCAATGCAAAGCTATCTTGTATAAGGTCAGAATACACCCAGTCCCCTTCAATACATCCTAACTTAAATTACCGGTATGTGTCACAAGTCATGGCATCTAAGTAAATACTGATAAAAATGGTGGAAGTATGGGGCCATTTTTTCAAACATATATTTCATTTTAGTAAACACTCAAACAAATCTTAAAGGTATTGTATTGAATTATGCAGTTATAGAGTATAATTACCAGTACTGGTGAATATTCACAAGAGTTAAAGTAAACGTTTTGTAGCTTAATCTTTAGTAAATATTGTAATGCATGTATAAATATTAACAGACAGGATACACTGCACCAAAAACTGTTTTGTAGAATATAGTCCAAAAATATAAAACTGAAAAAATGGCCAATAAAGTCTCGAGTATGACGCTACAGAGTTTTTAGGGTAAAGAGAATATTACAGGCCTAAAATCTGAGGCAGGCATCCAGGGAGAGGTGAAAGAGGGGCGGGGTATGGAGGTATATAAAGTGGTGGGGTAGGGTCACAAACAACCATACATAGATACATAGACTCACTTGTGTGCACCCTCGCTCTATTTCGTAGTATTCGTGAAAGAATATATTCCTCTGAAAATTGAAACAGGGGTTGTTAGTGGGGTTAGTTGTCTTGCCTGGCGTCTGTGGCACAACAGGGGGGACTCAAATGCTCACAATTAGTTGGTTAAAGTGTCTAGCAACTCTGAGTCAGGATGAGTCGCAAAGTTAAGAACAAGGTGAAGCAGTGAGTCGGGCCAGTGATATAGTGATACTGTCTTATTTCAACTCTAGTGCAGACGAAAATCAGCAAGAATAATCACCAGGTACAGTCGCAGTCATAAATTCCGATACACTTTAATCCCTCGAAGTGATTAAGCGACACTTTACAAATATCAAATAAAGAATTAATAAAGTGATTCAATATAGCCGGGAGATAGCTTCAAACCATTTTAGACAGCATTAATGTCCGTAACTGTACATAGGAGTGTGACTAGGTAAGCCTTGATATCAATGGTGCATCTCAATTAGTACCCACTCCAGTACTATCAGGTTAGGTGAAGATAGGACTGGCTAAGTTGGTACTGGTTGACATAGTACTAATTAAGGTGACACTGGTTAAGGTGGCACTGCTTTAAACAACACTGGTTGACTTGACACAAAACCATATATGAGGGGTGGTTAATAGTAGTTTCATAAAAATAATTGATCTTTCAGTATGCCTTGTAAAACAAACTAATAATTTGCAAAACCTGGGTACACAATGAAAAGACTATTGTAAACTTCAACAATAATACAATACTGTATGAAATAACCAAGGTTAAAGAACTTATGACAAGTGTGCTGTACAAATATCAAGGTACAGTATCAGCAAGATATACATTCCTTTTTTTTTCAAACCACAGTGCAGTACTGTATTCATTCCAAACATTTACCTTGGTCTTTAGGACAAACTTTGAAATGCTTAAAACAAATTTACGAGACCTAATATCAGGTTTGGAGTATCACCCCACGGTTTTGGACAAATTCAAAAGTTCGACAAAGTATGAAAGACAGAAGTGTTTCACACTCCAGGATATTCTACAATATCAGACAGGGTCTTCCCCTGATGGGTCAAAAAGAGAAAGGTTTTACCATATAAAATTCAGCAAATTATACCTGAAGGACAGAACTTCAAGAAGAAGTAAAGCCTATACTGTAGTTGACAATCAACATACCCCCACATTCAACAGCAAGGAAGATAGGGATGGAGAGCAAGCAACCCAGGACACCCTCTATACCTTTAGAGATTCGTTTTTCTTAGGATCACAGACCAGACCTTCCACACTGCTTTCTCAGCCAATCACAGGCCAGGACCAACTCTTTCTTATACCTTGCGTGCCTCAACTTTCTCCAGGATCACAGGATGGATAACATTAGCACTAACAGAGGCAAAGAAGAGAATTGTGAAGACAATAGGACTGACAACCCTACTTCTAAAGAAGAGTTATTGACGAGACCCTCTTGCCTGCTGCAGCCACCACTGGACTCAAGTCATGGTGCTCGATGTCGAGGAGCTGAAAGAACTGATAGCTGGCAATATCCCGAATGAGACAGACAACTACTACCAGGAACTTGACCTATTGGAAGGACGAGCTACCCTGTGTTCTTGTTGCCTGGAGCCAGATCTAAAGGCCAACCCCTGAAACTATCAGGCTCAGAAAACTGCACCTGCTGGAGATGTACTCTATCGATGACGACAACGTGGAGCTGCCTGTACCTGACAAAGGAGCTCCCCTGTACCTAAAGAAGCTGCTGGTACCTAAAAAAGGAGCTGTCCTGTGCCTGGAGAAGCTGCTGCCCTGGATCCAGCATCGACAACCAATCTATGAAGCCCCCAGGCTCAGAAGGCTGCGGTACCTGAAGAAGGAGCTGCCTGTACCTGACGAGGGAGCTGCCCTGTATTTATCTAATTGTATTTACCTAATTGTAGTTTACAGGAGTTGAGCTAAGCTCGTGTTGTCCCGTCTCTCAGTCTACTTTCATCCAATTTTTAATTGAAAATATGGATGTTCCTTGCCCCTATCACCTCCTCCTCAAGCCTATTCCATTTGTCAATACATCTATAGGGGAAGCTAAACTTCCTGATATAGTTCTTGCAGGTAGGTCTTTTTACTTTGTAGCTGTGGCCTCTAGTTATTCCTGTACCCATAATTAATATATCCTCCCTATCCAGCCTCTCCAGCCCTCGGGTGCATTTGTACATCATTATCATGTCTCCCCTCTCTCTCCTCTCTTTTAGACTCTGTAGATTTAATTTTTCTAGCCTCCCTTCATATGGCAGTTCTCTGAGACTTGGAACCAATCTAGTAACTGCTATCTATATTCTTTCTAACTTGTGAATATGCTTCTTAAGATGCGGGGACCACACCACTGCTGTATACTCCAATCTTGGTCTACTGTAATCATACTTTTTATAATTTTCGCTAACATGTTCTCATCCAAGTAGTTCAGAGCAACTTTCATATTCCCGGCCATTGCATACATTCCGCTAAAGAGCTTGTTAATATGTTTCTCTGGCGACAAGCTATCTTGTATAATCAACCTTGTATCAATCAATCTTGTATAATGCGGCCGTGGTGGTCAAGTGGTGAGCACGCTCGCGTGTGAATCTGAAAGACCCGGGATCGAATCCCTGCCACGGCGGACATTTAGTGGGTGCGGTAGTACGTCCTAGCATGTTTCACATGCTTGCACCCAGTCAGGGGACATCCTGACGACGTATACAGACAAAACACACATAACAAAGCCACTCCAACACCTTCTTCTCTCTCCAACACCCCTTCTCCCCTCTCAACACTCTTCTCTGAGCTATTGCCGATAAAAATGGCATGTTCAGTCCTGTAAAGAATCGTAAGATTCAGAGTCGTAAAGATTCCAGAACGAGCTCATCAGTGGCGGATCCCCAGATCGACCGTGGTGATTGTCACCTAAACATCTACAGAACAAAACCCTAAATCCTTTTCGGCCTTGCTAATTATATTATCTCCCATCCTGTACTCCCAATTTGGTCTATTCACACTTCTTTCCATATTTAACACATGACTTTTACTTATATTAAATTTAATTTTCCACTTGGTGCTCCATTCGTATATTTTATCTAAATCCCCTTGCAGCTCCTCACAACTACTTATATTTGTTATTTGTCTCATAATTTTTACGTCATCTGCAAACATTGACATGTACAGTAGGGTCTCACATAAAACGAGTTTATGGTCGATAAACGAGGGCGTTTTATGCGAATTCGTTTTATGTGAACACAGCATTTTGGTGGCGCAATATCGTCAATGTTCACTGTAAGCGAAAATTTTCGTACAAAGCGAACGATATTTCGTACGTTTTGTACGATATTTCGGCGTTTTATATGAAAGCGTACGATATTTTGTACGTTTTGTACGATATTTCGGCGCTCTATATGAAAACTCCTTGTATTTGCCCCACTTTGGCGGCGGACTCGTTTTATGTGATCACATTCGTTCTGATCGAAAATTAAATATTAATATTTTAGGTCGGTCGTTTTAATCGAGACTCGTTTTATGCGAACACGTTTTATGCGGGACCCTACTGTATAAGTTTATGCCTATCGGCAGGTCATTCATGTACATAAGGAACATAAGAGGCGCCAACACAGATCCCTGTGGCACACCACTCTCAACTTTCCGCCACGATGAGTAAGTTCCTCTAATGTTGGTCCTCATTTCTCTATCTGTTAAATAGCTCTCCATCCATTTCAGCAAATTCCCCCTGACACATCCTATCGTCTCAAGCTTAGATAGCAATCTCTTATGTGGTACCTTATCGAATGCTTTGGAAAGGTCTAAGTAGACGCAGTCCACCCATCCGCCTCTTTTTTCTTGCAGTACATCTATCACCCTACTGTAGTAACATAACAGACTGGTAACACAAGATGTCCCTTCTCTGAATCCAAATTGCTTTGGCGTTATTATCTTCTTTCTCTCCAACATTTTCATCCATCTCTTCCTAATTAGCTTTTCACAAATCTTGCATACAATACTAGGAAGTGAAACTGGTCTATAATTTAGAGGGTCTTCAGGGTTTCCATTCTTGTATATCGGAATGATATTAGCTCTTTTCCATTCAACAGGACCCTGTCCTTTATCTAAGGAAGCTTGAATTATGTCCCTCAGTGGCTCCACTAATTGCTCTGCACACTCCTTTAAAACCCAGGCAGACACTTCATCCGGTCCCATAGCTTTCCTTACTTCAAGTCCTCTCATCGCAGATAACAGCTCATCTCTAGTTATTTCAATCTTGCTAAGACCACTCTCCAGTGCTCCCGCCTGAGGTACTCAATTCCTGGCAGCAGCCTCCACGAACCAAGACCACCCACTAAACTACATGGCAACACACCCACAGACACCAAGAAATATCAAAACAACACCCAGCACACGGTATCACACACAATTATTGTCCTCTCTCCCTCCCTGCCCACCCCGAACCAACTTCCAGAAGCACATCCATACTCATATCTCTCACCGATCCATCCACTCACTCACAGACAACACACAGCTGCATGCACGACCTCCCGAAATCCATCCTTCCGAATCCTCCCTTCCTTGCGAGGACAGAGTCCACCTGGCCAGGCTGAGATGCGGACACCATCCAGCTCTCCTGAGCTATCAGAAGAGACTGGATGACTCCGTTGTCGACGCCTGCCCGGGATGTAACACAGCACCCCATACCATTAAACACATCATAGAAGACTGCATTTCACACAACCACTTATGCCAACAACACAATCTACACTCAATGAGAGCTCTGTGGGAAAGCCCGATCGTGGCCATGGCCTTCCTCAGGGACTCGGGGCTGTTCGGCCAGGCAGCTTAGGAAACAACAACAACAACAACAACTCCCGCCTGTGGTTCGTCAAAACTTTCCTCTCTAGTAAAAACCGACCCCAATTTGTTATTCATCACCTCGCACATGTCCGATACATTTTCATACGTCCTAGCATCTACTCTTAATTTAGTAATTTGTTTCTTTACCTTCAACTTACTGTTTATATATTTATAAAACAATTTAGAGTCACTTTCACATTTATTTACTATGTTCTTCTCATAGTTCATTTTAACTTGCCTAATTATGTTAACATATCTATTCCTCTCCTGTTTATATTTATTCCGATTACTCTCAGTGTTCCTTCTTCTTAATCTAGCCCAAGCTGCATCACGCCTACCCAAAGCTCTTTTGCATTTCAAATTAAACCATTCTTTCTGCTTAGTAAAATTTCCAGTTTTATATCTTGGGACAGATTGGTTCCTTCTCTATAAATTTCGAGGAATCTACTATATTTACCTTGTACATCTTGTTCCTTCAAAATAAGATCCCAATCTACTCCCTCTAAATATCTTTTCAAGGATACATAATCAGCTTTACTATAATTTAGTCTGTCATTTATATAGCTATTGTCTAATCTATTGGCATTACTCGAGATCAACTTCCATTTCAGTAATAGGTGATCACTTTTGCCTACAGGACATAGATAGTTTATATCACTAATTTCGTGAGGATCTTATATAAAATCAGATCGAGTTTAGAAGGTTCGTTATTACCCCTCATTCTAGTATTCTCCTTCACATGTTGTGCAAGTACATTTTCCGTAACCAACTCTAATAGCCGACTTCCCCAAGATCTCTGATTTGGCCCTGCATCTCCCGATTCCCAATCAACCTCACTACAGTTGAAATCTCCTACCAAGATCAATCTATTCTTTCTTAAAAGCAATCTTCTCAACGACTGAATCATATCCTCAAACGCCAACTCCCTCCATGCTCTGGTCTTTGGTGGCATGTAAGCTACTGCTATGTCTAGCCTTTTTCCTTCTATATCATTGAGTTCAACTGCCATTCTTTCTGCCTTGTCCTTATTTAACTCCATGTGCTTTGCTGTCATAGGGTTCTTAACTAATACTGCCACTCCACCTCCCCTTTTTCCCTTTCTATCATATCTCCACATATTATATCCTTCACTAAACACTATGTTGCTGTCAAAGTCCTGGTTCAGCTTTGTCTCCGTCAAACAGACTATCTGTGGTTGATCTTTTCTTAATATATCATCTAACTCTACCTTTTTACTGTTTATTCCATCTATATTAGTGTAGTAGCACAGTATATTTGAATCCACCTCCTTGTTTCTCTTACCTCTCTGCCTCCTACCAGGTTCACCTCCTCCTCCATCCCTTCCCTGACCTAGCTCCATCTCCCCTGCTAATTCTATTCTCTTCCCCCCCCCTCCACAATCTCCCATACCCCCTCTCTCTCCCTCTGTTCCACCTTCTCCATGTCCTGGCTCTCTCTCCGGTCCCCTGCTCCCTGCATTATCTCTCGCTCCGTCTCCTTGCTTCGACTTGGTACTTGTCTCTCTGCCTCTTTCCCTATCACTCCTTTTACTTTCGGTTCTTGGTGGCTCCTGATGTACCACTTCCTTAATTGCCCTTCCCTTATTCTCCAAAAAAAAAAAATCTTTTGCTCTTCAGACAACTTTCCATTCTCTTCATCAGTCTTAGCTTGTAGTTCCCTTAACTGTTCTTGTTCTTCTACACTTAGGTCCTTTTTTACCCTTATATGATTCAGCTCTGTCGAATTTAATTTCCAGCTCACATTGGCTACTGCTTCTGCTGTTGATCTAGACTTAAGTTCCACTCTTAGTGGTCTCATCTCGCCCTTCTTATATTTTCCGAACCTTCTCACCTCCTTCAGTTCTTTTACCCATCCATAACCCTCGTCTAATTATTCTAGTATCCCCTAGACTTTCACATCATCCCTTTCCTTTCTTACCTTCATATCAGCCAGGTGCTCTTCCACATCTCCAAAGATTACTACACACTTACCTCTATCTATTGTCTCTCTCACTACCTTCTCTTTCTTCTTTAAAACTTGCACTACATTTGTTTTCAAACTCTTTCTTTTCCTTTTCTCTCTCTTCCTTCTGCTCCTTCACAATTTCTTCAAGGGCTACCATCGTGGCACTGTCTACCCTTGTCCACTAATTTTTTACCTCACTAATTACTTTTACTTCCTCACTCAGGGGGCCCTCAAATTCCTTAAGCTGAGCCTTGAGTGCCACATTTTCCGCCGCTAACTCGTCTACTCTGGCCATCACTGCCTCTAGACTGTCACTTACTGGCCTAGGCCTATCCCCCCCGCTACCAGCGCCACACATATCGGACAAAACTTCTACTTTAGCCCCTAACTCCTTCCTAAAATTTTCCATCACTCCCCTCCATCTCACAAGACCCATCAACTGTTTTTTAGATTAACAACAAAATACAAGAACAACAAACACTAAATTGGAATAACTTCCTACAAACACTCGATCACAAAACAAACCCCCAAAAACTCTACAAAACACTAAACAGCATCACACTTTCCAACAGCAACACAACACAATCACATGCTGCAATCACAACAACTGACTCTACTCCTTCACGTAAACAACAAGCAAACACTCCCATCAATCACTTCTCTCATGTCAGTCACCTAAAACCCCACAAAGACGACCGACATGTCATCCGACGAAAAAGACAATTCCCCACAGACCCTGACTATACACCCTTCACTAACAACCAGACAAAGCATATCATCAACAATCTCAAGCTCTCACCCGTCTGTGGCCTAGACAACATAAGCAACATTCACCTCAACACCTGGGACCACAAGGCATACAAGCACTCACTAACATCAAACTACAGCTACTCACACAACACAATACCAGACATCTGGAAGCATGGTATCATCATCACATTCCCCAAACCTAACAAAGACCCCACGCTACCCTCCTCACACCGCCCTATCACACTCCTTTGCACCCCCTCCAAAGTCATAGAGCACCTTGTACTACAACTGCTGACACCTGACTTACCCCTTTCTCCAACACAACACGGCTTCAGGCCATTGCACTCCACAAACACTCTTCTTACAGACCTTACACAAAGAGCTTTTGACGGCATCAACTCAGCTAGACCACCACACAGATCAGTACTTGCCACACTCGACATTAGTAAAGCCTTCGATGCCATCCCCCGCCACAACCTAACAAACAAAATCTACAACACAAACATGCACAACAACACAAAAAGATGGCTGGCCAACTTCTTAGCAGGCAGATGTGCACACGTATCTTTTGCCGGTCAGTCATCTAGCATTAGAAATTTCCCAAACGGAGTCCCGCAAGGATCCGTCCTGTCGCCCGCACTCTTCAATCTGTACATGCATGATATAAATACACCAAATTCACCCCAAATAACCATAGCCTCCTATGCAGACGACATAACACTCACAAGCACGCACCAAAACCCAGACACAGCAACAAGACTCCTTCAAGACTATCTCGACACATTACATGAATGGTGCACTACAAACAGACTCAATTTAGCCCCAGCTAAATCCACTGTCCCTCCTCACAAGCTGGACAGGAGAGCACGATTATGTCCCGGGACTCAACATAAACAACACACCCCTAACACACACACACACACACAAAATCCTAGGAGTAACATACGACACCCAAATGACATTCAAACAGCACACCACAAACACGAAAAAGAAACTGACACCCAGACTTAACGCCCTCAGATCACTTGCCCACACAAAATTTGGACACAACAAAGAAACCACCACCATAGTCTACAAACAATACATAAGATCAGTTATGGAATACGCAAGCCCGGCCAGGGCTTCTAACCTAGCTGAAACACATCATTATAGGTTTGACTCCTGTAAGGAGATAAAGAAAACCTAATATTTAGTAGTGGCCCCGTAATCATTGACGAACATGCCTATTACATAAGGCATCCTCTTCAAACACTAATCCGCCGTAGTTTTGAATCTACCGCGCAGAGCATTTAAAAAAACTGAGGAGCCTTCATCATGAGCGCACGCGACCTCACTCATGGCTTCAGTCATTATGAATTGGGTTCTCACTACGAAAAAACTTCGTAAAAAATAAAAACAAAAACAAAATAAGAATAACTATCTAATAAGCTTTCCATCATATCGTGGATGTACTTGTGTGGATCTCTGACCAGACGCTGATTCAGGCGTCATTCCTCCTTCACTGACATATCAAGTAAACCAAAATCCTCAATACATCAACGAATGGGAAGGGGACGGTCGGGAGGGCCCCAGTCGTCAATGATTACGGGGCCACTACTAAATATTAGGTTTTCTTTATCTCCTTACAGGAGTCAAACCTATAATTTATTAGTGGCCCCTCCATCATTGACGAACATGCCTGATTTCTAAGACTGGAGGGGGACATTCGTAATCATATCATAACTCTAGAAAAGCAGATAATAAAAACAACCACATAGTATTCTTACTTTTGAAAATATATTTAACAACGGCGTAGGCCGAAAATATACAAGAAAAAGGGGGTTCAGGCAGGTGCGTGCTTCAAAGAAGCCTGCCTGACAAAAAATGGGTAACCCTGAAGATTCTGAACACAGATCTGTAGTTACAAAGGCACCCCACTCAACGAGTGGTGACAAAAAATAACAAGTTATAAGTTTATATGTGCACATAATAAACCCCAACATAAACTTGGAGATAAATTGCAAAGGAACTCCATTGTTCTAATATTAAATTGCTTTCGCAGCTAAAACTACTATAACAACACCGTTGTTTTGTACTTAACATTGTACTAGCACAATATCTCACTGAGAAATTTTCATATCACATTTTAACCTTAAATTGTATCACAGCTCTCATACTCCGGCGGGGTCTAGGGTGTCCTATGTCAACTGACTGCACCCCCCCCCCCCCCCTTTCCCGTGAAAGTAAACAAACGTGACTGCAGGGCCACCTAGACCCTCTGCCTTAAAGCTATACATGGTAAGGAAGGTTTGTCTAGAGCAACTGACAAGTATCTAGACAGAAACGTATGATTAGACGCCCACAACTGCGTGGACGCGATGTCTTCGACTGAAAAAAATTTCAGGAAACGTAAAGAGGCTGCCCATTTGCGTAAATCGTGGGCCCGACCCACAACGCCGGGATTACTTTCTTTAATGACTTCTACCAGAAGAGCGGCTAATCGCCGTTTAAGTATGCGTTTACCCGTACTTGCTACCCATAAAGCACCTTGGGGGTTTCGAGGAGCTACTCTCAAATATTTGGTTAGAGCTTGCACTGGCCATAGATTATGATGCACCTTTCCCCTTTTTAACGCCGGCACCGTGAACTCAGAAAACACGTGTGCACTGTGCTCATTCTTGGCTACAAAACCTGGGGAGGGTGCAATGGAAATACATTCATTAAGTCTACCAAACCTAAGACAATTAGGTGTGTTGCTCATCGCCGCCAGCTCAGACACTCTGTTTCCGGTGGCCAAAGCCAAAAGGAAAACCGCCTTTTTTAAGAGTAATGCAAAGTCTGCAGTATTTTGGTACAGACGAGAGTGAAGCAAAGACAAAGCTTTGTCCAGAGACCAAGTAGGCATGAGCTGACGGGGAGGTGGGCGGAGTTTAAAACATGCTCTCATAAAACCTGTTTCCTCCGCTACCGGTATGGAAAGACCCGTAAGGTCTAAAAAGGGCACTCTAATCGCAGTTAAGTGATTTTTTAATGTTACCACAGATAAACGTTTCTGCTCAAACAGATAATTCAAATAAATTAAAAACTAATGCCACTGAGGGTACAGTTTGTTCTGTTCTAACGATCCAAGAAGTAAAGGCTTGCCAATGTGATTGATACTGTCGTTTTGTAGACTGAGTATATTGATTGAGTAATTTATTGGTCACATCTCTACCGTATGGTGCTAGCCACTTGGCCTCCTGAATGTCCATAATGCAAAAGTCAGCGAGGTCGCTAGGTTGCCAATCGTGTCTAAGTGGAAATACCCGACCGGGAGCGATACCGGGTCCGGGCACCACATTTTCAATTGCTGGTACCACAACTGCGCCGGCCACAGTGGCGCGATTAGCGAGACTAAGCCTCGATAATCTCGTAGTTTGTTCACTACGTGGCACATTAGTGACGCATCTGGCGGTGGAAACAGATAGATGGAGCTCCATCTGTTCCAGTCTGTCACTAGGGCGTCTGGCCCCCCTGCCGGCGTTTTCGCCCGGCGGGTGAGGTATAGAGGGAGTTTGTGAGTCTCCTCGGACGCAAAAAGATCCACTTGTGGATGGGAGAGCTCTGCAATCATTAGGTTGAAAATGGGTTGCTTGAGCTCCCATTCTACTGTCGTGCTCTGTCTCCGGGACAGAGCGTCTGCCCAGACGTTCGCTACGCCTGGGAGATAAGATGCGTGAAGATAAATATCTAGACTGTTGGCTAGAGCAAAAATCTCTTCCGACACGTTTAGCAACTTCCTTGACCTCGTTGACCCTTGTTTCTGAATACAGTGGACTGCATTCAGATTGTCCATTCTGAAGGCCACCGACTTGCCCCGTAACGCCGGACCGTGAGCCTGAAGGAAATACAAGGGGACTAGTAATTCTTTGACATTGATGTGAGAGATTTCTAAGTGGGACCAAAGCCCCTGACCCTGGTGCCCCTGATTTGACTGAAATCCCCACCCTATTGTGCCTGACGCATCCGTGTCTACCCATACCGTTGGTGGAGGAGAGGTCCATGACATTATTGAGTGCAATGTTTCCCTCTTCGCCCAGACCGCTAGTAAGGTGTGGATTAATTTCGGGATGGGCCATAATTTTCCCGCTGGTAAGAGCGGGAAATATTTGTTGCCTTCCAATATTAATCGTTTTACTTTCAACCGGCCCAACTTGACAGTTAGTTGAATCCAGTTGAGAGAGCCGACCAGAGACTCCCAGACCCTTCGCGTAGTCAGACTGTGAAGAAACCTGAACAGTTTCCTGCGAAACCTGTTGCGATTGTCCACACTCTGACTCAGAGTGAGAGCGGCGGTGTCCCAGACCAGCCCTATCCACTGAATTACTCGTGAGGGAACAAGGTTTGACTTTACCAGATTTACCTTGAAGCCTAGAGTTTTGACATGATTTAAAATGATATTGACATGTTTTATGCATAATTGTTGTGTCTCTGCCACCACCAGCCAGTCGTCTAGATACCACAACACTCTGATCCCTTGTTTTAACAATGGCATCAGGGCTTGCCGGACTAGTTTTGTGAATAATCGAGGTGCTAGGTTCAAGCCGAACGGCATCCTCTGAAAAACAAAATTTTGGTGCCTGATCCGTAAGGCCAAAAACCTTTGAAATCTTTTGTTGACCGATACGTGCCAATAGGCGTCTGTCAGGTCTAGTGAACACATCCAACCTCCCGGTGGAAGTGTTAGCCTGATTTGGTGTACTGTTAACATTCTGAAAGATTCGTTGTGAATGTGAAGATTCAGATAAGACAGGTCTACGACCGGCCTCATCTGAACACTGTCCCTTTTGGGAACCAAAAATAGTTTGGACGTCAATACAGGGTAATTTGGTGGGACCGGGATGATGACATTCTTGGCAATCATTTCCTGGGCTAGTGACTCCACCTCTAAAGACACAAAATTCGCCGTTGTCGGCTGACGTAATCGAGGTCGCCGGAGCCACTGCCAAGTGATGCCTTTGCGTGCCACCATCCGTGCCCAAGTGTTTAACGGCCATGCTTGGTGACACGTTCGGAACGACCCAGTTAGCAGACAAGGGTTCGCCGGCTGTACTACCCTCGGTTCCTCCGGCCTTAAGGTAGGCACCGGGAGTGAGAGAGACTTTAGTTTTTTGATGGTGGGGTTGGTGGTGCTGGACGCTTTGCCGGCTGGCTGGTGTTGGCCGAAGACTGGCCCTGACCTGGTTTATTCTGGCCGCGTCCTCTCTGACCTGAAAACCTACTCTGTCTATGCCTGTACTGACCCTGGGGGGAGTGGGAGGACTTAGGCGGAAGAAAAGGTTTAGAACCCCCTGGCTGAGCTTTAGTAGTAGGCCTGGGTTTGGGGAAGTTAAATGCAGGTTTCTTAGAAGGGGTGGTACTGTGCTTAACGGCCTGTGCCATAGTGAACACCGTTCGCCACACTTCAGGGGTCATTAAAGAGGGAGTAAGCACTGGTGACATAACCACCTGATTAGCAATGCGATCAGGTAGCTTGCGAACTAACGACATCCTAAGATCTTGTCGTGCTCGTACCGCCTCAAGCAAGGCGGTACGTATGTCACCCAAGGATTGGATTGACGACTGAAGAATCAGTCGCCGGGATAACTCAACCGATCTTCGAGCATCCGCGTCTGCGATTGCCTGAGTGGACCGTAGTAAAGACTTAGCCACCTGCTGAGATACTATGTACTGCGAGAACGGGCGAAAAGCTTTTCCCCGTAGCCTAAATTCTCTGTCTAGGTGAGAAGGGGTAGGGGTAGTGAACGGGTCCTTCAGCTCACAAAGATTAATCTTAGGGGCAGCTAGAAATGAAAACAAAGCTGACGGGACTCCGCCGGCAGAACCCACCGGCATGGAGAACCATGAATGAGTATCTTGAGGGATCTGGTGGGAAGATTTAGAAGTGAAAGTGGTTGCAAAGTTTTGAGCCTCTACCTCCCAGTCTACCCAAGGTCCTGGTCCCAACTGTCCCACCTTCAAAACTGGATTAGCTGCATCGTCTGTGACGGTCTGTAAATCTAGTTCAGGAGTGAGAGCTGACAGAGTCTTAATATCATTAAACCCATCCAGCTTAGACCAGTCTGAAAATAGTTTTGAAGCTGAGGCAGGGGGTAAAGCAGGCTTAGAAGCATACACAAAATAATCTTGGTGATAATAACTAGGTATAGCCTTGATGTTTACGTCCAGAACATTACCCAAAGTATCCACGGCCCTTAATTTCTTTGACTTATTGCCCTGGATGACCCACTCACGCAGTACCGGGAGTTCCCCTGACAAGGTAGGTTGGGCAAGCTCTGGTTTAGAGGGGTTCAAAAGAACCCATGACTCGTCTGGCCCATAAAGTAAGGGCATAGCTACCTTTCTAAGAGGCGCTTTGTCTAGAGGGGGTGGATTGACATCCGTTATGACCCTGACATTTGAAGTTGTCAATGCCGCCGTAGCAGGCCTAGTGATCCCTGAGGTTAACAGAGTGGGAGGGTTAGGGATCTTAGATAAATCAATCGAAGTCATCAGAGGCCGTACCGTAGAACTTGTCGTGGGAGCCCCCAAGTCCATTGTGGGGTTTTCCTGTTGTTGGCCAAAACATTTAGATAAAGCATGAGTAAGCAGGCCATTAATTTCCTGTGCCGTAACAAACTGGTTTGATGAAGAACTTACAGGTGAATCATTAGTATCCTGTGCGGCGTCCAAGCCTGAGCCTGACCCTTGTCCTTCCATCTCCGAAATTATTGAAACTTCGTCTTTCTCCTCCTGATCCTCCTGAGAAGACCCCGCCGAGGCAGGGGTACCTTGTTGCCAAGATAAGTCTGGGATAGAGGATGGGATCGCCGCGTCCCTGTGGACATCGGCTACTGTGTGACTCGTTTGAGTCGGACGTGGGTGGTCAGACCCTGGTTGAGCAAACCGCCAAACACCGAGGCCCTGGCCTACGCTCTCTTGAGAGTCTGAAACATTCTCAATTACTGAACCCCCTGAACTTTCCAATTCCAGGGTTAAAATATTAAGTGGCAAATCCTCTTTTGGGACAGGCGCTGCACTGGACTCTTGGGCCTTAACACAAACTCTGTCTGGGGTAGAGGTACGATGAGATGCACTAGAAGTTGGTGAATGTCGAGAGGACTTCCGTTTATGTGAATCCTTTTTGGAGGATTTATGGCTACGGTGTGACCGCGAACTATTCTTAGATCTGGAGGAATCCTCGCCGTGACCACTGGTGGAACCTTCCGTCCTACTCTTCTTACTCGCCGGTGAAGAGGCACGACTAGATGACTGGTGTCTAAGAGGAGACCTAGACCGAGATCTCGCCCGAGACGAGGAGGCGGATACCGAGGGTGTAGGCTCTCTTGGGCGTTTAGGTGTAGCAGCAGAAGATACAGAACCCTGACCAGTCTCCGCCGGCTTAATACACGTGACTCTAGAGGAACGTTTAGGGGGAGGGTGTTCGGAGAGCAATCTATCCCAAAGTGGGACGTTGTCACATTGAAGTGATTTATGCGCAACAATGGTAGTGTAGGCTGACATCTGTTGCCTGACCTCTCTCAACGCTACCGCCGCGGTCTTATCATTATCACAAAGGACCTTTACAGCTAATTGGGAGCAAAAAGAACAATTACGCATAACCCAGAGACCCCTTGAACGGTCTAGACATTTAACACACCTTATGCAACGGGTATGCGCAAAAATAGGGATACCAGCACAAGCAGGGGTAGTGCACAAAGCAAAAACTGGGGCTACGGTAGCCATGACAGAGACTGGTGGGAGAAAACTACCGCCGGGTCTGTATTGGTCCGCCGGAGCTCAGCTCTGGAAAAAACAGAAAATTTCCAGGAATTAATGCTCATAAGGTTAACCCAACATGTTCGCACACAAGTGTTAAAACCCGTCGGGTAACGAGATGTAATGACACAACGAACACAGCTCGCTACGCGGCGGGGTTCAGAATATCTAAACAAATCTTTTGTTAAAGAAAGTGAAGAATACCCTCTGATATAATATAACGGTCCAGCATGGCGCTTATAGTCTCTTGGTGGTGGTGACTGTCTCAAGATTCAATTTTGTAACAAAGCAACCCCCCAAAAAGATGCCGGCCCTTGAAATATTTTAGTAGAATAGCACAGGGCAGGATGATACGAGATCTGATGTCTAACGAATTGTCACAAAAGATCGCCGTAAGTTAGAAGGCGGCGATACCTGATTGTATCACTAAATTAAGTGGTTAAATCGAAATCGAATTTTGTAAATTCCTTAGTTCCTCCACCTAGGAGCACCCGCCGGGTGTGAAGAATCGATATTAACCTAATTGAACCTTCAATCGCCGTAAGTGTAAAGGCGGCGATACACATAGTATCACTTAAAATGGATTGGTTAACTAACTGAAAGACATAAGTCGTTCATCCCACCCTACCCAGGTACACCCGCCGGGTGAGATGTCCAAACGTTAACCCCATAAGTTCCTGTCCCCACTTCTTTGTAAAAGATCGCCGGGGAGGAAAGCCTAAAACAACAGCTAGGTTTTTCATGTGGTTTTTGTAAAACCGGGTAGAAAAACTACATAACGTATGTCCGCATGAACAACGTTTTATAGATGGGTACAGCCATCCCGCCGGGAATCAAAGGAGGCCTGAAACCAGGCACCCACAGAGACGCAGTCCTGGAGAGCCACAGACACCCCAACGCCGGGGAAACAAGCCAGTGTTAACAACCACGTGTGGCCCAACACGGCTCGCGGCCGGGATTTTCATGGTGAAACCGAGAAAAAACCCGCCGGAAGGAAACCCACCCTGAACAGACACCATCTGAACAAACAAGAGACACGAGGAGAGCCACGCACGACAAACCCAAGGTCACTCAATAATCCGTGGAATTAGCCAATACACAACTAAACCAGGAAACAATTATAGTCCGAGGAATTAGCCAATACACAACTAAAACCCGGATACACATGACACAGTAGGGCATATTTATAAATAATAAACAATAACACTAGTACATGTGGCAAAGCTACGAGCGGCTGGCTAGGCCTAGGTAGACGGCATAATAAAAGTTGAAATATACACAAACACTGGAAATATCACAACAGAAACCACCGCCAACACACCACCGTAGCAAATACTTCCGACAAAGGGAAGACTGACTCGGGACCCAGAAAAAACTTCACCAAGTGAAGAAAAATACGCTGGGAACGTCAGAAAACAAAGCTTACCTCATCAGAAAGATAAAAGGCAGCAATAAATAACGCGTAGTGAAAGCCGCCTGCATCACAAACTAACTCAACTGTGAAAAAGTTCACATGTCCACAACGGGACCACGAGGGTACATCCGAAATAGATGCCCCATACACTCGACCCAAAATACACTGCACTGCGGGCAACCAGCCCAGGACACTCCTGCTACGCCTATCCTAACCTTACTCGATACATCCTGGAGTAAACAAATGAGAAAAAACTCACTAGGGACGCAACGAATGCGGAACTAGCGGAGCGTGGGGAGGCACGTCCGGGCAGGCTGAACGCAGAGCAGAGAAGGAGGAATGACGCCTGAATCAGCGTCTGGTCAGAGATCCACACAAGTACATCCACGATATGATGGAAAGCTTATTACTGTAGATAGTTATTCTTATTTTCTTTTTGTTTTTATTTTTTACGAAGTTTTTTCGTAGTGAGAACCCAATTCATAATGACTGAAGCCATGAGTGAGGTCGCGTGCGCTCATGATGAAGGCTCCTCAGTTTTTTAAATGCTCTGCGCGGTAGATTCAAAACTACGGCGGATTAATGTTTGAAGAGGATGCCTTATGTAATAGGCATGTTTGTCAATGATGGAGGGGCCACTAATAAATAAGACCTTACAGACTATTCAAAACAAAGCCCTGAAAATCATCACAGGATGCACAGCTACGACACCCACAGATCACCTACATCAAGAAACCAAAGTCCTCAAAATCAAAGATCATCTAGACATGAGAGGCACACAATTCCTGGCAGCAGCCTCCATGAATCAACACCACCCACTACACTACATGGCAACACACCCACAGACACCAAGAAATATCAAAACAACACCCAGCACACGCTATCACACACAAATACTGTCTTCTCTCCCTCCCTGCCCACCCTAAACCAACTTCCGGAAGCACATCCATACTCATATCACTCGCCGTTCCATCCACTCACTCATAGACAACACGCAGCTGCAAGCACGACCTCCCAAAATCCATCCTTCTGAATCCTCCCTTCCTCGCGAGGACAGAGTCCACCTGGCCAGGCTGAGATGCGGACACCATGTGGTACCTGAAGAAGGAGCTGCCTGTACCTGACAAAAGTGCTGCCCTGTACCTGAGAAAGGAGCTGTCATGGATCCAGCATCGACGACTGACCTCTGAAGCCCCCAGGCACAGAAGGCTGTGGTACCTGAAAGAGGAACTGCCGGTACCTGACGAAAGAGCTGCCCTGGATCCAACATCAACAAACAACCTCTGAAGCCCCCAGGCTCAGAAGGCTGTGGTACCTGAGAGAGGAACTGCCAGTACCTGACGAAAGAACTGCCCTGCATCCAACATCAACAAACAACCTCTGAAGCCCCAAGGCTCAGAAGGCTGTGGTAACTGAAACAGGAACTGCCGGCACCTGACGAAAGAACTGCCCTGGATCCAACATCAACAAACGACCTCTGAAGCCCCCAGGCACAGAAGGCTACGCTACAACCACCAGTGACACCGAGGCCCCAAGCCCGGCCTAGATAGTGTTGTATATCCCTTTCCATTGTAATTATATTGTTATTTTATCTTGTTCCCTGCCAGAGTAAATAAACTATATTTATTGTACATCTCTAGTGTTTCCTACTCTCCGGCCAAGCATCCCTGATTTAGCATTTATAGTCTGTTATTTCCAGTTGACGGTAATATGACTTTTTATCTTGATTATTCAGCAACTATGAAGAATTTGTTGTGAAATATGTTAATTATGAAAAATAGGTATTTATAAGATGCAGAGACAAAGCAGTTACATATTACTCCATTAACTATCGAGAAATCTGGTGCTATGGGATTCAGTTTACTATAAGCTTGAAAAAAATAACTATACAGTACAGTAATAATATTGGCACTTCATTACCTATTTAAAATATACCACTCATTTACTATTTTAGCCAACCCATTATTCCTGTTGATGTCTTTGCCTATTAAGAGTTAAATTAATGAGGTAAGACACTGCACTGAAAGCAGGTTATAAAGTGAGCAGTAAATGAGGCCTTCTCACGTTCTTAGCATTTACTGACTCATCCCGGGCCAGTCTACAAAATGAACTGGAAAGAAAGACAGTGACAAGTAAGTGATCTGTCAAAACGATCTACTCACAAAAAGCTGCCTAAGAAAAAAAAGGACCAAAATTAAAACAATATGGACTGAAGAAAACAGTTGATCAAAGGCTAAATTATCATAAAGAGACAGGAAGACTACAGATGAAACTGAAATGCACACACATATGACTGTTTTGGGCACTCGTGTCTTCTCAGTCAAGAATAATGTAAAGGATAATAAACTTAAGAAAATAAGTTGGTAACTACTTGGACTGGATCTTGGAAACGTCTTACAAGATCATTTGTACATTTTAGGTGTGCTAGGTCAATCTAGAAATTTCAAGTTGTCATGCTAAACCAGAGAGGATAAAGTTCTGATGTAGGGACAGTATCACTTTAGTAAGAGCTTGGATGTGTGTTGGAAGAATTTTATACCATCTCAATACCTCACAAAGATAGCTTAGTAATGGTTAAAATAATGTATGAATTAGTCATTTTGATTCAATTTAGCTTAAACAAAATATATATTAAATGTCTATACAGTATAATCAACACTTTGACATTATGATATTTATTAGTGGCCCCTCCATCATTGACGAACATGCCTATTACATAAGGCATCCTCTTCAAACACTAATCCGCCGTAGTTTGAATCTACCGCGCAGAGCATTTAAAAACTGAGGAGCCTTCATCATGAGCGCACGCGACCTCACTCATGGCTTCAGTCATTATGAATTGGGTTCTCACTACGAAAAAACTTCGTAAAAAATAAAAACAAAAAGAAAATAAGAATAACTATCCAATAAGCTTTCCATCATATCGTGGATGTACTTGTGTGGATTTCTGACCAGACGCTGATTCAGGCGTCATTCCTCCTTCTCTGCTCTGCGCTCAGCCTGCCCGGACGTACCTTCCACGCTCCGCTGGTTCCGCATTCGTTGCGTCCCTAGTGAGTTTTTTCTCATTTGTTTACTCTAGGATGTATCGAGTAAGGTTAGGATAGGCGTAGCAGGAGTGTCCTGGGCTGGTTGCCCGCAGTGCAGTGTATTTTGGGTCGTGTGTATGGGGCATCTATTTCGGATGTACCCTCGTGGTCCTGTTGTGGACACGTGAACTTTTCACTGTTGTGTTAGTTTGTGATGCAGGCGGCTTTCATTACGCGTTAATTATTGCTGCCTTTTATCCTTCTGATGAGGTAAGCTGTGTTTTTCTGACGTTCCCAGCGTATTTTTCTTCACTTAGTAAAGTTTTTTCTGGGTCCTTGTCAGGCTTCCCGGGGTGGGAAGTTGTCGCTACGGTGGTGTGTTGGCGGTGGTTCCTGTTGTGATATTCCAGTGTGTGTTTATATTTCAACTATTTTCATGCCGTCTACCTAGGCCTAGCCAGCCGCTCGTAGCTTTGCCACATGTCTAGTGTTATTATTTATTATTATAAATATGCCCTACTGTGTCATGTGTATCCGGGTTTTAGTTGTGTATTGGCTAATTCCTCGGACTATAATTGTTTCCTGGTTTAGTTGTGTATTGGCTAATTCCACGGATTATGTTGTGACCTTGGTTAGTCGTGCGTGACTCTCCTCGTGTCGTATTGTTCAGATGGTGTCTGTTCAGGGTGGGGCTTGCCTTCCGGCGGGTTTTTTTCTCGGTTTCACCATGAAAATCCTGACCGATGAGCCGTGTTGGGCCACACGTGGTTTTTAACTCTGGCTGGTTCCCCGGCGTGGGGAGGTGTCTGTGGCTCTCCAGGACTGCGTCTCTGTGGGTGCCTGGTTTCAGGCCTCCTTTAATTCCCGGCGGGATGGCTGTACCCATCCTTATATATATACAGTATATATAAAAAACGACGTTCTTGCGAACATTCGTTTTTATAGGTTTTTTCTACCTGGTTTACGACAACCACATGGAAAACCTAGCTGTTGTTTAGGCGTTCCTCCCCGGCGATCTTTTACAAAGAAGTGGGGTCAGGAACTTGTGGGGTTAACTTTTAGACTTCTCACCCGGCGGGTGCACCTGAGCAGGGTGGGATAAACGACTTAGGTCTCATATAGTTAACCAATCCATTTTAGTGATACTCTGTGTATCGCTGCCTTTACTCTTACGGCAATTGAAGGTTCAATGAGGTTTAACCAAATCGATTCCCACACCCGGCGGGTGCTCCTAAGTGGAGGAACTAAGGAATTTATAACAAATTCAATTTCGATTAACCTTAATTTGGTGATACATTCAGTATCGCCGCCTTCTATTTTTACGACGATCTTTTGGGACAATTCGTTAAAATATCAGATCTCGTATATTCCTGCCCTGGGCTATTCTACTAAAATATTTCAAGGGCCGGCGTCTTTATGAGGGGGGCTTTGTTACAAAATTGAATCTTGAGACAGTCACCACCTCCTACAGACTATAAGTGCCATGCTGGACCATTATATCAGAGGGTATTCTTCATGTTCTTTAGCTAAAAAGATTTGTTTAGCCTCTTTACACCCCGCCGCGTAGCGAGATGTGTTAGCTGTGTCTTTGCATCCCGTTACCCGGCGGGTTATTAACACTTGTATGCGAACACTTGGGTTAACCTTATGAGCATTAATTCCTGGAAATTTTTCTTTATTTTTCCAGAGCTGAGCTCCGGCGGACCAATACAGACTCGGCGGTAGTTTCCTCACACCAGTCTCTGTCATGGCTACTGTGGCCCCAGTTTTTGCCCTGTGCATTACCCCTACTTGCGCGGGTATCCCGATTTTTGCGCATACCCTTTGCATAAGGTGTGTTAAATGTCTAGACCGTTCAAGGGGTCTCTGGGTTACACTTAATTGTTCCTTTTGCTCCCAATTAGCCAATAAAGTCCTGTGTGACAATGACAAGACCGCGGCGGTAGCGTTGAGAGAGGTCAGACAACAGATGTCGGCCTACACTACCATTGTCGCACATAAGTCACTTCAATGTGACAACGTCCCACTTTGGGATAAGTTGCTGTCAGAGCACCCTCCCCCTAAACGTACCTCTAGAGTAACGGGTTTTAAGCCGACAGAGACTAGCCAGGGTTCTGTATCGTCTGTGGATACGTCTAAACGCCCGAGAGAGCCTACTCCCCCGGCAGCCACCTCCTCGTCGCGGGCGAGATCGAGGTCAAGGTCACCTCTCAGACAGCAGTCTTCAAGTCGTGCCTCTTCCCCGGCGAGTAAGAAGAGTAAGACGGAAGCTTCCACCAGTGGTCATGGTGGTGATTCTTCCAAATCTAAGTCTAGTTCGCGGTCACACCGTAGCCACAAATCCTCCAAAAAGGATTCCCATAGGAAGTCCTCTCGACATTCTCCTAAGTCTAGTGCATCTCGTCGTACCTCTACACCTGAAAATGTTTCTGTTACAGCCTCAGAGTATAGTGAAGCGCCTGTCCCTAAACAAGATTTACCTATTGATATTTTAACCCTAGAAATGGAAAGTTCAGGAAATTCAATAATTGAGAATGTTTCAGACTCTCAAGAGAGCGTAGGCCAGAGCCTCGGTGTTTGGCGGTTTGCTCAACCAGGGTCTGACCATCCACGTCCGACTCATACGAGTCACACAGTAGCCGATGTCCACAGGGACGCGGCGACCCCATCCTCTATCCCTGACTTATCTTGGAAACAAGGTACCCCTGCCTCGGCGGGGTCTTCTTAGGAGGATCGGGAGGAACAAGATGAAGTGTCAATAATTTCAGATAGGGAAGGACAAGGGTCAGGCTCAGGCCTGGACGCCGCCCATGATAATACTGATTCACCTGTAAGTTCTGCATCTAACCAGTTTGTTACAGCACAAGAAATTGATGGGTTACTTACTCATGCTCTATCTAAATTCTTTAGTCAACAACGAGAAAACCCCACAATGGACTTGGGGGCTCCCTTGACAAGTTCTGCGGTACGGCCTCTGATAACGTCAATCGATTTATCTAAGATTCCTAACCCTCCTACTCTGTCACCGGCAGGGAGCTCTAAGCCAGCTACGGCGGCATTCACTACGTCAAATGTCAGGGTCATCACGGATGTTAATCCACCCCCTCTAGACAAAGCGCCTCTTAGAAAGGTAGCTATGCCCCTGCTTTATGGGCCAGACGAGTCATGGTTCTTTTGAACCCCTCTAAGCCAGAGCTTGCCCAGCCTACCTTGTCAGGGGAACTCCCGGTACCACGTGAGTGGTTTATCCAGGGAAATAAGTCAAAGAAATTAAGGGCATTGGATGCCTTGGGTAATGTTTTGGACGTAAATATCAAGGCTATACCTAGTTATTATCATCAGGATTATTTTGTTTATGCATCTAAGCCTGCTTTACCCCCTGCCTCAGCTTCAAAACTTTTTTCAGACTGGTCTAAGCTGGATGGGTTTAATGATATTAAGGCTCTGTCGGCTCTTACTCCTGAACTAGATTTACAGACCGTCACAGACGAGACAGCTAATCCAGTTTTGAAGGTGGGACAGTTGGGACCAGGACCTTGGGTGGATTGGGAGGTAGAGGCTCAAAACTTTGCAACCACTTTCACTTCTAAATCTTCCCACCAGATCCCTCAGGATACACATTCATGGTTCTCCATGCCGGTGGGTTCTGCCGGCGGAGTTCCGTCAGCTTTATTTTCTTTTCTAGCTGCCCCTAAGATTAATCTTTGTGAACTAAAGGACCCATTCACTACCCCTACCCCTACTCACCTAGACAGAGAATTTAGGCTAAGGGGAAAAGCTTTCCGCCTGTTTTCACAGTACATAGTTTCTCAGCAGGTGGCTAAGTCTTTACTCCGGTCCACTCAGGCAATCGCAGACGCGGATGCTCGAAGATCAGTTGAGTTATCCCGGCGTCTGATTCTTCAGTCGTCGATTCAATCCTTAGGTGACATACGCACAGCCTTACTTGAGGCGGTGCGAGCACGACAGGATCTTAGGATGTCATTAGTTCGCAAGCTGCCTGATCGCATTGCTAACCAGGTGGTAATGTCCCCAGTACTTACTCCTTCTTTAATGTCCCCTGATGTATGGCGAACAGTGTTTAACATGGCACAGGCCGTGAAGCACAGTCCCGCACAGGCTAAGAAACCTGCATTTAACTTCCCCAAACCTAGGCCTCCTACTAAAGCTCAGCCAGGGGGTTCTAAGCCTTTTCTTCCGCCTAAGTCCTCCCAATCCCCCCTGGGTCAGTACAGGCATAGACAGAGAGGGTTTTCAGGACAGAGAGGACGCGGCCAGTATAAGCCGGGGCAGGGCCAGTCTTCGGCCCACACCAGCCAGCCGGCGAAGCGTCCAACCACCAACCCCACCATCAAAAAACTAAAGTCTCTCTCACTCCCAGTGCCTATCTTAAGGCCGGAGGAACCGAGGGAAGTACAGCCGGCGAACCCTTGTCTGCTAACTGGGTCGTTCCGAACGTGTCACCAAGCATGGCCGTTAAAAACCTGGGCACGGATGGTGGCACGTAAAGGCATCACTTGGCAGTGGCTCCGGCGACCTCGCTTACGTCAGCCGACAACGGCAAATTGTGTTTCATTAGAGGTGGAGTCGCTGGTCCAGGAGATGATTGCCAAGAATGTCATCATCCCGGTCCCTCCAGATTACCCTGTATTCACGTCAAAACTGTTTTTGGTTCCCAAACGGGACAGTGTTCAGATGAGGCCGGTCGTAGACCTGTCTTATCTGAATCTTCACATTTACAACGAGTCTTTCAGAATGTTAACAGTTCATCAAATCAGGCTAACACTTCCGCCGGGAGGCTGGATGTGTTCCCTAGACCTGACAGACGCCTATTGGCACGTGTCGGTCAACAAAAGATTTCAAAGGTTTCTGGCCTTGAGGATCAGGCACCAAAATTTTGTTTTTCAGAGGATGCCGTTCGGTTTGAACCTAGCACCTCGAGTATTCACGAAACTAGTCCGGCAAGCCCTGATGCCGTTGTTAAAACAGGGAATCAGAGTGTTGTGGTATCTAGACGACTGGCTGGTGGTGGCAGAGACACAACAATTATGCATAAAACATGTCAATATCATTTTAAATCATGTCAAAACTCTAGGCTTCAAGGTAAATCTGGTAAAGTCAAACCTTGTTCCCTCAAGAGTAATTCAGTGGATAGGGCTGGTCTGGGACACCGCCGCTCTCACTCTGAGTCAGAGTGTGGACAATCGCAACAGGTTTCGCAGGAAACTGTTCAGGTTTCTTCACAGTCTGACTACGACACGAAGAGTCTGGGAGTCTCTGGTCGGCTCTCTCAACTGGATTCAGCTAACTGTCAAGTTGGGCCGGTTGAAAGTAAAACGATTAATATTGGAAGGCAACAAATATTTCCCACTCTTACCGGCGGGAAAATTATGGCCCATACCAAAATTAATCCACACCTTACTAGCGGTCTGGGCGAAGAGGGAAACATTGCACTCAATCATGTCATGGACCTCTCCTCCTCCAACGGTATGGGTAGACACGGATGCGTCGGGCACCATAGGGTGGGGATTTCAGTCAAATCAGGGGCACCAGGGTCAGGGGCTTTGGTCCCACTTAGAAATCTCTCACATAAATGTCAAAGAGTTACTAGTCCCCTTGTATTTCCTTCAGGCTCACGGCCCGGCGTTACGGGGCAAGTCGGTGGCCTTCAGAATGGACAATCTGAATGCAGTTCACTGTATTCAGAAACAAGGGTCAACGAGGTCAAGGAAGTTGCTACTCGTGTCGGAAGAGATTTTTGTTCTAGCCAGCAGTCTAGATATTTATCTTCACGCATCTTATCTCCCAGGCGTAGCGAACGTCTGGGCAGACGCTCTGTCCCGGAGACAGAGCACGACAGTAGAATGGGAGCTCAAGCAACCCATTTTCGACCTAATGATTGCGGAGCTCTCCCATCCACAAGTGGATCTTTTTGCGTCCGACGAGACTCACAAGCTCCCTCTATACCTCACCCGCCGGGCGATAACGCCGGCAGGGGGGCCAGACGCCCTAGTGACAGACTGGAACAGATGGAGCTCCATCTATCTGTTTCCGCCGCCAGATGCGTCACTAATGTGCCACGTAGTGAACAAACTACGAGTTTATCGAGGCTTAGTCTCGCTAATCGCGCCCCTGTGGCCGGCGCAGGTGTGGTACCAGCAATTAATAATGTGGTGCCCGGACCCGGTATCGCTCCCGGTCGGGTACTTCCACTTAGACACGATTGGCAACCTAGCGACCTCGCTGACTTTTGCATTATGGACATTCAGGAGGCCAAGTGGCTAGCACCATACGGTAGGGATGTGACCAATAAATTGCTCAATCAATATACTCAGTCTACTAAGCGACAATATCAATCACATTGGAAAGCTTTTACTTCTTGGATTGTTAGAACGGAACAAACTGTACCCTCAGTGGCATTGGTTTTTAATTACTTGAACTATCTGTTTGAGCAGAAACGTTTATCTGTGGTAACTTTGAAGAATCACTTAACTGCGATTAGAGTGCCCTTTTTCGACCTTACAGGTCTATCCATACCGGTGGCGGAGGAAACAGGATTTATGAGAGCGTGTTTTAAACTCCGCCCACCTCCCCGTCAGCTCATGCCTACTTGGTCTCTGGACAAAGCTTTGTCTTTACTTCATTCTCGTCTGTATCAAAATACTGCAGACTTTGCTTTAATCTTAAAGAAGGCAGTTTTCCTTTTGGCTTTGGCCACCGGAAACAGAGTGTCTGAGCTGGCGGCGATGAGCAACACACCTAATTGTCTTAGGTTTGGTAGACTTAATGATTCAATTTCCATTGCACCCTCCCCGGCGTTTGTAGCCAAGAATGAGCATAGTGCACACGTGTTTTCTGAGTTCACGGTGCCGGCGTTAAAAAGGGGAAAGGTGCATCATAATTTATGTCCAGTGCAAGCTCTAACCAAATATTTGAGAATAGCTCCTCAAAACCCCCAAGGTGCTTTATGGGTAGCGAGTACGGGTAAACGCTTACTTAAACGGCGATTAGCCTCTCTTCTGGTAGAAGTCATTAAAGAGAGTAATCCCGGCGTTGTGGGTAGGGCCCACGATTTACGCAAGTGGGCGGCCTCTTTACGTTTCCTGAAAAACTTTTCAGTTGAAGATATTGCGTCCACACAGTTGTGGGCGTCTAATCATACGTTTCTCTCTAGATACTTGTCAGTTGCTCTAGACAAACCTTCCTTACCATGTATAGCTTTAAGGAAGAGGGTCTAGGTGGCCCTGCAGTCACTTATGTTTACTTTCACGGAAGGGGGGGGGGGGGTGCAGTCAGTTGACATAGGACACCCTAGACCCCGCCGGAGTATGAGAGCTGTGATACAATTTAAGGTTAAAATGTGATATGAAAATTTCTCTGCGAGAAATTGTGCTAGTACAAGGTTTAGTACAAAACAACGGTGTTGTTATAGTAGTTTTAGCTGCGAAAGCAATGTAATATTAGTTCAATGGAGTTCATTTGCAATTGATCTCCACATGTATTTTGGGGTTTATGATGTGCACATATAAACTTATAACTTATTATTTTTGTCACCACTCGTTGAGTGGGGTGCCTTTTGTAACTACAGATCTGTGTTCAGAATCTTCAGGGTTACCCATTTTTGTCGGGCAGGCTTCTTTGAAGCACGCACCTGCCTGAACCCCTTTTTCTTGTATATTTCCGGCCTACGCCGTATTAAATACATTTTTCAAAAGTAAGAATACTATGTGGTTGTTTTTATTATCTGCTTTTCTAGAGTTATGATATGATTACGAATGTCCCCCTCCAGTCTTAGATATCAGGCATGTTCGTCAATGATGGAGGGGCCACTAATAAATTATAGGTTTGACTCCTGTAAGGAGATAAAGAAAACCTAATATTTAGTAGTGGCCCCGTAATCATTGACGACTGGGGCCCTCCCGACCGTCCCCTTCCCATTCGTTGATGTATTAAGGATTTTGGTTTACTTGATATGTCAGTGAAGGAGGAATGACGCCTGAATCAGCGTCTGGTCAGAAATCCACACAAGTACATCCACGATATGATGGAAAGCTTATTGGATAGTTATTCTTATTTTCTTTTTGTTTTTATTTTTTACGAAGTTTTTTCGTAGTGAGAACCCAATTCATAAAGACTGAAGCCATGAGTGAGGTCGCGTGCGCTCATGATGAAGACTCCTCAGTTTTTAAATGCTCTGCGCGGTAGATTCAAACTACGGCGGATTAGTGTTTGAAGAGGATGCCTTATGTAATAGGCATGTTCGTCAATGATTACGGGGCCACTACTAAATATTAGGTTTTCTTTATCTCCTTACAGGAGTCAAACCTATAATACTATATAAATAAACTGCGTAGCAAATTATATAATAATATTTAACAAATAATTGTAACCGGATTATTAAGTTATAAAATGTTTATGTTGAACTTAGGTGTGATGATTGATATAAATATTTGTAAAATTAATAAAATACATTATTTTTGTGAAATAGTAATTACTTCAGATATCTGGAAAGCCCAGAGATATTTAATAAATACTCCTGTACACAAGAAATATAATTTTAATAGGTATCAACATCTAAGACAATTATTTAAGATTAATCATATAAACAGTTCATCTCTTAAACCAAAAAAGCTATAACACAAAATATATTTAAAAAATATGTTCACCGCATGGATACAAAAAAAAAACAAAAAAAACCCCCATGATTGAAGACTGCACTACGATATATCTCCAAGACACGAGACTATTTGGACAATAAAGCCAAAAAACAAAACAAAAAGGAAAGGAAATCCATTGACAATACTACCCGGAGCAGTGGACACAACAACATGAGACAAAACAAAAGCTGAAGGGCCTGAGGGATACTTGGCCGCTAAATTTGAAACGGTAATGGGCCCGTTAGAAAACGAGGCCGGTAAATTCAGTACAATATACAAACAATTGACACACTAACCTTTTTGGTGATGGAGGTAGACTTGTCCTGGGGTGGGATGGCCATGTTGGAGAAGGGCACCTCCATGGAGTACTTGATGGAGTGGAGGAGCTGGACCACCACGTTGCTCACATTCTTGAACGACCATTTTCTGTTGTGGGTCGACCCGAGGGCGGAGCGCACCTGAAGTGTGTTGAACAGAAAGGGCTGCAGTGTTTGCCGTCATACCAGGCGCAATAGTTTTTTTCAAATGTGGTGAGTAGTACCACCACAACACCCAATATTTCATGGTAGTGGATTAAGGGTGCAGAAGTAGTACCACACCCCAACAACCAATGTTTCATGTTTGTGGGTTGAGTATGAAGCAGTAGTACAGTACAGTACCACCATGATAACCAGTTAACATGGTACCATTACATCCACCCACAGAAGAGGTTTTATTTGTTTGCAGTATCGACACCACCGCAATAACATGTGATTGGGTTGGTTGGTTGGTTTATGTTTTCAGAGGGCCACCCAACGATTCCATAGCCAACCCCCACAAACGGGTCCCCAGATGATTGTAGAGATTTGTGGTAGAAGTTCACAGGATGCCAAGTTGTTGATGGTTGTGTTGAGGGAGAAAGAGGTGGAGTGGCGATGGAGGGGAGGGGAGAGGAGAGGGAAGGGAGACAAGAGGGGGGTGGAAGGAGTACAGTACAGAGGGGAGACAAGCTCCCCTCTCACTGCTCTCCATCCCTCTTCTCTCTCGATCCCCTCCGCTCTCCCTCTCCATCACCACAGAAGCAAGAAGACTGGTTAGTTACAAGTGGAGACAGAAGCACTACTAAAGCAATTTTTCATATTTTTATCTAAATCTACAGACTACACCCAACTACACCGTAAAGAAAGACTATGTACTCTTTTACTAAACAAGTCTCTAAAGAACGTTATGAAATGAGAGAGTAACTTAATACAAGAATATGATCCATTTCAACAATAATCAACAGAACTATTATTCATATATTATTCATCTTATTCTACAGCCTGTACACCTATGCATGTACTTTGTTCATAACATATTCATAAGTTACATCTCTATTACTGAAGTGCATTTAATAACTTTAAAATCAGCTAGTCATGTCTGATGATGAGATTGAATAATAGATCCTACTAATCTACATACAGTAGGCAAACTTAATGAACATTGATCTTAATGACTAATTAATTCTAAGCAAATCTTAATTTATAAAGGCATACTGCTTTATCAGAATACCAAAATGAGGAAAATTAACTTGGTTTTAAGAAATTAATAGAATACTGTACAGTATACAGAAATAAGAGTAACATTTCAAAGCAGCACTAAATTAACTATTCTAAACTTATAACTCAAATAAAAGCATCCAATACCAATAATACTATACTGTATCTTAAAAAGTGCATTGAAAATAAAGTCAGTAAAGCTTTTCATGATAAGCCAATACTGGCTGGCAAGACTTAAATTACAATCCCCTGCTAAAGAAAAAGAAAAAGAAAATAGTCATCTTTAAAATAAAAAAAAGGAAAGGGTTACGTGACAAATCTACTGTTTGGGGGCATCAATATCTTACTGTACAGGCATGATCAATAGTCGTGTCCTTCCTCCATGATTTCAACTCTTGTTCTTTATTACTGTACATTAGTAAAGACCAAGTCCCTAACGCAGGAAGCCTGTACACTGTATTCAAGCTTTCTGATAAATTTTATTGGAAGTATAAAATTATATTCTAATCGGAAAGTAAAGTTGACGTTATGAAGGGGTGACACAACTTTTGAGTCTGTAAAATATTAAAATACTGGTTACATAATACATTATCTCAAAATAAAGAATAATTGCTGCTAATAAGTACACAATTATAAAGTTTCAATTATCATATCTAGAGTATTGTCAAGTCTGCAACACACTGTAAAGGTTTATCATGAAATACTACATAAGTACAAGGTAAAAAGAGCATGCAATCTAAGGGTTAATACACAAGCCTTTTGTTTTTAGCCAACCTGAGAACTCATAACACATTATACTTTAACAAATGATATAATTAAAAAGGCCCACACAACTGCCTTCTCAAAAAATTGACAAATGACTAATGAAAAGATTAAATGTGCCAACTAAATTATCTGTGAATCATGAGCCATGCTGCTTTTATAATTCACTCATTCTTATAATATATCAATTAGTAAATTGATACGGTAGTTATACTGTACAGTACTGTAGTTATTGAGACCAGAACCGCACTTCATGTTAAGCAATCGGTTTTTCAATTTACGTTCTGTGTGTACTGTATGTACAGTATGTATATGCTCTGTAGATGACATTTTATTAATTCAGTTATTACTCATGCAATGTTTTGGAGGTTTTACATGGCATACAATCAGGTGGCAAAAACTAAGCAAAGTGTGTCAACCCAATCAGAGAGAAGGGATCAAAATAAATAAGAATGTCATACAAGAGGTTAATTGTGGGAGAGCATGCATATATCCCTACTTTATGTTAGCAACTCCACCATAGCCAGTCTGTTAGGTGGGAGACGGAGGGGAGGGGGAGGGTAGTGAGAGAAGTCGTGGTGATCATGGTGCTGAGGAAGAGGTAGTGATGGTAAGGGAGGAAGGAGAGGTAGTTATGGTGAGGGAGGAGAGTTAGTTATGGTGAGGGAGGAGAGGTGGTTATAGGAGGAGAGGTAGTGATGGTGCTGATGAAGAGGTAATGATGGTGCTGAGGAAGGAGAGGTAGTTATGGTGAGGAAGGAGAGGTGGTTATAGTGATGAGGAATGAGTAATGATGGTGAGGGAGGAGAGGTGATGATGGTGCTGAGGAACAAATAATGATGGTGAGGGAGGAGAGGTGGTGATGCTGAGGAAGAGGTTGTCATGGAAAGGGAGGAGAGGTGGTTATAGGAGGAAAGGTGATGGTGCTGAGGGAGGAGAGGTGGTGATGGTGAGGGAGGAGAAGTGGTGGTGGCCAGGGTGCTTAGGAGAAATAGGTAGTAATGGTGAGGGAGAAGTAGTGGTGAGCAAAAAGTGACAGAGAGAGGGGAAAAGAGGTAATGGTGATAAAGGAGAGGTGGTGGTAAAGGAGTAAGGTAGCAAGAAGTTAAACAGAGGTGGTGGTGATGGAGAAGAGGCGATATATTCCACGCTACCCAACTTGAGAGCTAAGCCACGCCCCCTTAGTCATCACCTAGTACACGGGTGAGTGTGGCATTCTTCTCAGCTGTGAGCTGCTATCAATCACACTTCAGACTGGGAGTACACAATGTTAAAAGGTAACCCCCCCCCCCCCCCAGAAAGAAGCAAGACACACAATCTTGCTTGGCCAGACAGTCTGGGGATCAACAACAACCTGACCCCTTCGTGGACCTGAGCATCTGAAGCGGCTTCGGTCTACCGGACTCAGGACTGTACGGCCACAGTCTGGGGAACTACAAAAACAACAAGAACACATTGGATGAGATGACTGATTGTGTGTATTCCTCTCTGGGTAAGGAGGACCTATGGGATGATGACTACTCCCTGTCTAGAGTGTGACTGACAGCGGGTTGCAACTGGGGAGGATGCAGAGTTCCCCCAAGTTTCAGGAGTAGCTGAAGGGGAGTGGCTTAGCTCTCAAATTGGATGGTGTTGAGAGAGTAGGTGCAGTGGATAGGTGGTGGTGAGGATAGTGGTGGTGAGGATAGTGAGATGAAAGTGGAAAAATGGTACTACTTAAAGAGGGTGAGGAAGAAAATAGTGAGGGTGTAGAGGTTATGATGAGGTTTGTGTAATGGTGGTAGTAGGGAAGGAGAGGTGGTGGTGAAGGAAAGGTGGTGATTGTTGAAGAGAGATGAAGTATTAGATAAAGTGAAGGTAAGGATAGTACAGTCTTGCTCAAAAGATGTATTCTATATATCTATAGACAAAGAAAATAATCTACTGTAGTGTACACAAATAAAGCCTTTGTATTAAAGATTTGCTTAGTATTGTCGAGTAATTTTATCTTACATAAAGGGAGGAAAATATAATTTAAAGTTGTGAAATTAGGACATGACTTTAGAGCATGACTGCACAGTGGGCAAACATTGTCACTCATAAAAGTTTGTGAACCTCTTAAATTTTTCATTGTGGACATATAGCCACAAACTGATTTATAAAGGCTATTCAATATTCAATTACAAAATGTAATCTAAAATATAGAGTGGTGGTTGTGTGATCCTGCACCTTAGGCAATTTACTATACATCTATTCTATTGCCAGATGCCTTACTCCCCATTATGAGGGTGGCCATACATAAACCACCCCCAAACTGACCTGTCTACCATGAGAAGGACAACCCGTGCCAGTTTATTCAAGGACTTACAGGATTGACCACTCAACTTGGGGTCCGTGCGACTCCAAGGTCGTCATGTATATTTTTAGTACTATTTTGTCAATAATGGTGAGTGGTTAGTCCATCCACCAACCTGCTTCACCCTTAGATACATACATACATACATAAAATTTTAAGACCGAGTGTTCCACACATAAGTGCAGTTTCAGTCTCATTGTCCTAATGGCGGCGTTCCAGGCAACCCTGTTAAGGGCTGCTTCACTTGTCAAGTTCTTGGATTTGACATCGGCGCGTATAGTCCGATCCCAGGTCTTCCTCGGTCCACCCCTTGGTGCAGCTCCCTCCACAATCACAGACCTGCATTTTTTCACCCAATTTTGTTCATCCATTCTCTCCACATGTCCATACCATCCCAGTCTACTTGTACGCATCACCTCGCTAATACTCTTTATACCTAAACGTCTCCTCAGCTCAACATTTGTTATTCTATCCTGTAGTCTGGCCCCACACATCCATCTCACCATTCTCATCTCATTACGCTCCATTCTGTTGACATCCTCTACTTTAACGGCCCATGTTTCTGAGGCATACGTCATTGCACTTCTAACACATGAGGCATACACCTTTCCCTTCAGGGGGAGAGGCATTCTTTTCATGGTCAGGATTGGCATCAATTCTCTGAACTTCCCCCAGCCACACCTAATTCTAGCAACAGTGGCAGCCTCGGCCCCACCACCGGCAGAGATGGTATCTCCTAGGTAACAAAACTTGTTCACCAGCTCCAAAGACTCATTTCCAAAATTCACAGCCACAGGATCATCACTTAACACAAGCTCGCCTTTGCACACTACGCACTCAAATTTCTCTATTTCTGACTTATCCTTCGGCAGGGGCCCCTTTATTCTACTGCAGCGCTTACTCCCATGGTGTACCCAACATCGACAGATGCTACATTGAATTGAGTTAACGCCCACTCCCTTTCCACACACTGCACATGGGTATGCACCGCTCTTTTCCACATTGCCTCGTCTCAAACTACAATGCATAACCTTGGTTTTGTTAATATTGACTCTTAAACCCTTGCTCGCCATGCCCTCTCTCCACTCTCTGAATTTGGCCTCAGCATCCTGCATACTGTCAGCTATTAGGACTAAATCGTCTGCATAAAACAGTTCCAACGGGAGTCCGCCTCTAAAAACTCTAGACAGCGCCTCCAAGACCATAATAAAGAGGAGGGGGCTTAACACTGAACCCTGATGGACTCCAACACGGACTGCGAACTCATCACTCAGTACACCCTTCACCCTCACCGAACTTCGCGAATCCTCATACATCTTCATTATCACACGCACCAGCCACTCTTCCACACCAAGTTTCCTCATAGCCCACTGTACAACATCTCTAGGTACCCTATCAAAGGCCTCCTCCAGGTCCACAAACACAAAGTAAAGATCCCTGCCTTTTAGTAAGTATCTTTCCTGTATCTGCCTGACTATGAGATGAGCAGTAAGGGTTTGTATAAGGCGACCAAGGCTGACAAATCCCATCCACCCGGACTTTTTTAAGGTCGTCTTCCCGAGATGGGTTACCGACCAATAGTCCCATCTACCAGCATATAAACAATATAATTTTCATGTAACTTCCCAAAGAGCTAAAATCTCTATAACATCCTGTATATTTAGCATATTCAGTATGACGACGCATTTCTACATTTTATTCTAGCTATTAATAAACAATTGTATACAGATTAGGAAAGCTCCAAGGGAATAAAAGAGGTTAATACATACTAACTATCTCTATTAACCCTCTAGCTCCCTCAAGTCGTTTAAAATCTGAATAGAATTGTCTACTGATACCCAGAATAAAGGAAAACACAATAACATATTATACTGAAAGAGGTAATACCATATTTATAAAATTATGTACATAAATTAACTTCTATCTATCTATCAATCGAAAGCCATGCTTCCAAAGGAAGCACCCCAAAAAGGGATGGCCATGGCAGAAACTACCTCCAGGCTCTCAGACATGCCCCTACTGCTCCACTCCACAGTGCCATTTCCACTAAGTGGATGAAGACCATTAGCACTGAAGAAGCAGACCCAAAGCAGTTCTTCACCTGGATGGCAGTACCACAGTTTTGATATTTTTTTATCCCCGTGGGGGCCCTGGCCAAAAACAACTTATTGGTAATATTTGCATAATTATAGACATAAGACTGTTTACATATTTTTATGAGTGACAGAGTACAGTGTGCAGATTGGATAGATGAGAGATTAATGAAAGAATATGAAGTGTGTAAAAATGAAGGTTAGTATCAGTGAATGAAATTTGACGGAAGTGAGTAGATGAGGACAAGTCTGAAAATTATTATTAAGAAGTGACCAAAACTGAAAGTGAAGGTATCGAGGGATTATATAACTACATGGGGAGTTAGCAAATATATATAAAAGATCAATTTAAAAGATAAGCTAAACTTGATTGGAAAGATATAAACATGTATTGGTATATGGAAACTAAAGATGGTATACATTAATTGAGAAGATATCAATATTTCAATTACTTGGCTTACATACTGTACATGTAAAGAAAAGTTAATGTAAACTAGACTTAAACACTCTTTAACTCAACACTAAAATGTGAGCAAAATAGTAAGCTGCAAGAGAATATCTTTCTGACAAATTTGGCAATAAAGTACACGTTTGTGAATAGTTTATAGTGTGACATTGCCACAGTAAAAATTTATTTAGGAAGAAAGGTTCCATATAGTGAAATATATACGAGTAAAGGAAATTAGTTTCATTAATAGCCAGGGTTTATATAAATGTTCATGATCCTTTAGAGGTTCAGTTATTTACAGGTAGTTGCATGAAATTATGAAGTTCATTACCAGGAAACAGGACTGAGTAGATATGCTGATATTGAGTGACTAAAACATAAAAACTGACGAGTGTCAATTAAAGCACCGTCCTAGATATATCTTTTACATATAAAGAAGATCATCAACAGTCTGGCCTCCTTTGTGAGCTCTCACTGGTATGGGCCATGCTGAGCATAAAAATAGCATTAGCTACTACATCTAACCATTATTTGAAGAGACATTATGAACCTATGTGATCTGTGCTATTGTTTTCCTATTCTGATATTAGATGTGTTATTATTGAACTAGCAGTACAAGAGGAGTCTAAATCACAAACATAATTATTCTCTTGGCTATGAAAAGGATTCAAAATGTGTGATCATTTGAGTTTCCTTACATGTGGCAGGGCCTATTCCAACCATGCTCAAAGCTTTATCAAAACAGTCTACTCCTGAAGCACTTTGTATACTAACTTTATTGGTATCATAAAGAGTTAGTAAATATCAGCACATTATCAGTCCCGTCATGGTGAAGGGTCAACAGTATAACCTCTCTCTTTAAGACTACTTGGCAGGTGACCCTGTCCAGAGGCAGAAGTGGACATTTCTGGAAGTGTAAATCACCTCAGTCTATCAAACTTTTATCTTTATTTTAAAAACCAAAATACTGAGGTAAATGTAAAAACAATGGTATTGAGTCTAGATACTTACCTGTCTTTAGGACAAGGGCCCTGTTCCAAGACAAACCCCATCATTGTTGGTGGTAATTACTATAATTTTGCTGTATTCCTACTTAGTTAATATAATTAATATAATATGCTAGTTGTTGTAATTGCAATGAGAAGTACTGAAACATTATTACAGTGCTGTACGGTCGCGCTAATAAGTCATGTCTCAGATGTCATTACGTTTGGCTTGCTCTGTGCTGTATTAATGTCTGTCAGATGTTGAATAGGGCGGGTAAGTGTAGGAACATGCTTGTATATTTAACTCGATATGAAGAAAAGAAACTTAGATATTGCCGATACGAATTATTGATCAAAACATACTTGGTGCCAAGACATCACTTATTAGCACGATTGTACACTGCTCTCATTGCAATTACAACTAGCATATCATATTGACTGGCTAGGAATACAGAAACACCATAGTAAGTACAGTACCACCAACAACGATGAGGCTTCTAAGAATATATGTCAAAGTCCCAAAGACAGAGGTAAGTTCAGACCAAATACCTAGTCTAAAAGCCTTGGGTTTCTGGATCCCCGGGGTCAGAAAGGGAGGAGCTTTACTAAATAAAGACAGAAGGTGTGAGACTGAGGGGAGCTGTAAGACTGAGGGAACTGTGGGACTGAGGGAGCCGGTCCAAGTGCTCTCAACTGAGCCACAAATTATAAGTTCCAAAATACAAACCAACAGGAACCAGCACAGCACCAACCATGGGGGGAATTATGGCCACTTTTTTTCCACACTCCAAAGAGACCATTCAATCCAAATGAGTGAGGTACTCCAAAATACAAGTCTTCAAGCACCATGAGTTTTTAAGAGTGGCAAAAATAAGTTAAACTAAGCCACTATAATACACCATCATAGTGATGAATGCATTATAATCGCTCCCTTTATACACAATACCCTCTTAATCAGAAAACTTTTTGATTTAATTTTAATCATGGTTCTGCCAGACAATTTTATTAAGGACCTCCACAAATTGGAGACTTGATTAACTTATTTAATTATGAAAGGTCCTTACTAAGCCAAGTAAAACTGTCCAGAGATAACAAGAATAAAATATATCAAATAGTATTGTAATTAATGGGATTAAACATGCATAAGGTTTCATCAGTCAGGGAGTACTAAGCATTGGGTATTGGTTTACAAGTGGTTCCACAATTATTTGTACTGCAAGTTGAAAATATATTTTTAATATATTCAAATGTGTTTTAAATAATTTGACCTCCATTTAGTTCACAAACTTGGTGACAATATATTGAATTGCTTAGGTTAGGATTTATTAAATTAGATGGTGAGGAAAGGTCATTTGTGATAGATATGAAGGCCATATACTCTCAAAAAACACATTAAAAACACATTATAAACATATTTTCAACCTCAAAACTTGTGAGAGGCCATATGTACAAATTTACCAAGCATTGTAGTCAATGTTGGTTGAGTACCCACCGGCAGCACAACTGATTCAAGTCACATATTTGATCTGAGCAAAGTCAAAACCATGGATTTATAAAGATTGATTGCCTGAATAACAGCATAAAAATAGTGGGGATGGGAGGGAGGGTAGGAGGGTTACAGTTGTTCAGGCACTTAGGGCAATGGACTACACTCACAGCAGAGGTAGGAAGGAACTCTGGCTTTTGACTGTGCTGGTGTTATAGTCTTCAGGAGAATATGGGACTCGTTTATATGTATAACTACATTTTTAAAGGGCTTGACCATCTCATCATCGTTTTATAACCATTTTCATGTAGGGATAATGCAGGTGCTTGCAGTCAACTTATTAAGTTGGAATTTGTGTTTCAGACTGCCATTATTACCAGTGCTGGCCACTTCAATCATAATATATTTTTGTTTTACTCTAGCTACCCTCCACAATATTTCTATTCACCCTAGGAAGAACTTCTCAAGAGTGGAAGAATAGAGATATTTTTCAAATCTTGGATTCTGAGAGGCCCTACTTAGGCTAAATACAATCGACTGAAGGTAGTAAGAATAAATAACATGTTAAACCGTCAAATCAGACAAAGATTTCTTTACTTTAACTATGGTCAGATGATTTTACTCAGCTTAGGAATGACTTCTAGGAATCAGAGAGTCAAAGACCGTTTCAATCAACCCTCTACCTCTGACAGGTCTCTCCTAAACTGAATAAAATAATTTGCAGGTAGCTAGAATAGAGCTTTAATTGGGGTTATCTGATTGAGAGGGTTAAAATGGTGATCTGCTTGAAGGGGTTGAAGGGGACAGGTAGGAGACTGTTTGTTGCATTTGGTTTGTTTGGTTCTTTGGATGGTTAAAAATGCACCTTTGCATAATGGGAGAACTTTTTAAGGTCCCAGCAAGCATGAAGCAATATGTAAATAAATTAAAAATAAAACAAAACTTAGTATGACCAAGCAAATAAAATGATAAAAGTGCTAGAAAAATAATCTAGGAAATAAATAACTTAAGCAATGAAAAATATATCTTATTATTGTTGAGTGAGTAGCTATTCGGAAAGTAGGTTAAAGTTTAAAGTTATCAATTCACTGAATTAATGTTAGTTTCAGCTTTAAAAGATATGCTGTATACTGTATTGAAATAAATATGTAAAATTATATATATTGTATATAAATGTATTATAGCTTGATTACACTAATAAGAGTTGGGAAACATTATTTAAACCTCAAAATTGAAAATGAGTGTCTAATTATTGATTGGTTTCACTGCTAATATAGTGAACAAAGCAATAGTGAAATGGAAAACTGAAACAATTATAGTTAATGCAAAATATTACTAATATGGCAAGAAGTACAGCTGCGGAAAGGAGTTTCTACAACCCCCTTACTACTTCCCTACCCTACCCCCTGACCAATTATGGCAGCGTTGCAGTAGTAGTGTAAGTCTTTATGAATGAATGAATCTTTGATTTGTAACAATGGACGTGAGTGGTGATTGAGCAAACTCAATGAACACCCAAATCCCTCGTTACAGGACGAAGACCCATTAATTCATACAGACTTACACTACTACTGCAATGCTGCTATATTTGGTCATGGATAGGGTAGGGAAGTAGCAAAGGGGGTGTAGAAACTGTTTTCCGCAGCTGTACATTACTGTATATGAAATATAATTATCAGGTGTTAAATCACCATCACATTTTGAGCCCATTAAATGTGACCAACTGACAATTTTTCCAGATAATTTTAAGATTAGGTTAGCCTTTTAGGTTAAATAAAAAATAATCCCATATTTGTACCATCATCAATTAGGCTATAATTGCATTCTTTAAGCTTACTATAACTATAGGCAGAAAATAATGGTGCAAAATACTATTTGAATATTACAAGATAATATTAGAGTTTGTTACGCTATGAACAACAAGGATGATAACTAGGCTAGGCAAATTGACTCCAATGTAAGTTAGTTTACTTATTTCCCCCAATAAACTGCTGAGTTGATGAAAGTTGATCACATTTGAACAGATAAAATAATATGACAATTAATACATCTAAAAATTACAATACTGTACTGTAGTTTTAACCCAGAAAAATAAGTCGGTGTTTAATGACTTTCTCATTTTACTTTTACAGTAGTTGAAATTTATGTATGAGAACAGAAAAAGTAAATTAAGTAAATTGTTAAATTAAAATAAAATATCTAAGCTAAAAATGAGTGGTAGGGATATACTGTACCAAGACTTGTATGACAAACAGAAAACAACTTAAGGGGTCACCACAATCATTACTTTATGGTCATTCACGAGCACACAAAGTCACAGATATATATAATTACAGTAATCACCCCCATAACCGGCCTGCCATTATCTGAACCTCGCCAATTCCCGGACAGGTCATGGGAGATATAAATAAATAAAGTGCAATTATTGCTTATGACTTTCAAAGCATTTTGATTTGAAGCGCCAAGATTCTAAGTGACCGAAATCGCCGATATACGATAATTTACTTATCATTACTATATATCTCTTATGAACATAACAGTAGGTAGCCTACTTACCATAGTACTAAATTACATTTCATAATAAACTTATATAAACCGAGTAATCTTGGCCAAACCGATACACGTGTTGTTTTGTTTACCACCGGTATACTGTACTAATGTGCCACTATTATCGAGTTTTCTCGAGCGGAGTCGAGCGGGAGTCTAAACCCGAAACATTTCTGCCGCTTTCGTTTAAGTAATAAAATAAAATCTTACATAAACTAAGCTATATGAATCGTTCGTGGCCACCCCTTCGGGGATCACGGCGTCGGGCAATATAGATAAGATTGATAGAATTATGAACCAAAACTAGGAAACACTTCTATTTAAACTTCTGACAAGACAAACTGCCAAGGCCCAGTTTTATTGTTGTCCCTCAAACAGCACTGGCATGAAACTCATACCCGCTAGATTAATCCGCTAGCAAATTGTTAGATGTAAAGACATGGTACACTCGGATACCATAGTCTCTAGCCCACGCATAATAATTTGTGGACCCCCTATGATTTTCTGTATGCAATTATAGCTATATGGGTCTATTTTTGGATAGAACTTGCTTTTCAATAAATAGTATATATAGTTTTGTTGTTGATTTATAGAAAATTATATTAATATTTTTTTTCCAGAGATATGCTTCCATAATTAAAAGTAGGCGAAAAGTCGCTATACTTATTGGCATTACTGGACACTGCCGACTTGTGTAGAGGTATGCACAGAATATTTGTCTTGTCCAATAATAGCTATTTCAAAGTCTCACAGTACCTGTACTGTACTTATATGTATATAAAATTGATGCCTGGTATGAAGGTATGTTACCAACATAATAATAGCGACAAGTAACTAGTTAAATTACTAATAACCTAATAATAATGACAAATAAATAGTTAACCGACTAATATTTGTAGTCCTGATGTATTTACTTTGTGTATCCGGAAACTTAACCCTTTCACGCATTTACAGTATGACGATGAGGTTACCAGATTAGCAATAAGAAATAGAGTTCTCTCACTCGTATAATTACCTCTCCAAAATTAGTTTTCTGCCCACAGCTAACTCAAAGACAACTGCAGAGGTTGAAGTAACTAAGCTAAAGGTTTCTAAATACCCCTGATGGTAACAAAGGCTTTAAAGTATCCCAAATAGGCTCAAAATCGCGTCATATGTCGGAGAGGGTTAATGGTAATGAACTGGCCATGGCCCATATAGTCCGGCTATGGGGGGGGGGGGATCACTGTAATGCAATATTTGTGCATGTTTATTTTCATAGTCAATGATTTACCAATTTCTGAATGCAGCTGGATAGGTGGACTGTCAAATGCAACTATAAGTAAGTGTCCAATTCACAAATGTAAGTGTTATCCAGATATATTTAAACCTCTGTCACTCAATGCTATGTTCACTACACTTGATCAACACAATTATAATAGCTTATGAGTACTCATGACTGATCAAGTAGAGTGAACAACCTGGTCACCATGCATTTACTCTTGTCTCTGATTGGCCAGTCAGCTAAGTCATCTGTGACAACCATAACTGAAATGGCCAAAATGTCCACAGAAGTGATGATGGCAATGTCATATGGTTTAGGACTAGATGTAGCTATGGCAGAGGCTATTAATGTAAACATTTTACACTCGGCATTAATATTTATAAGCTTAATAACTGTAAGTATGTGAACTAAGGTCAATAAAGTGACTGAATTAGATTTGTTTATTTATTTGATGACTCAGCATGCTTGGTTGCAAGCCATATCTCACATAACTGTGATGAGCTAGCAATCAAAGCATTTTTTATTCATCAAATCAGAAGCCATCATGTTCACAATAAGTGATCATGATTATGTGATACAGTGTAGTGATCACAACCTTAAGTTTCCCCAAACTAGATCTGCAAAATGTATTAAAAAAAAATATATTGTGAATGGGATAGTACTGAAATCAATTGTATCACACTATTAAAAAATGTGAAGAGTAGCATCTGTGTTCGTGCCAAAAATAATGCAATCAGACATTTTTTAGGTACAGGCATGTGCTTTCAGGTTGAAGGCTATGAAACCATACTTGGCATTATATTTAATAATACTTTAGATATATTTATTATCAATTATCTATAATTTGCAATGAATAATTAATTTCAATTGGCTATTTGCAACTAATAAATTACAGTATATTACATATTATGCTAAAATTCTTATATTTGCATAGGAATTCAAGTCTCCAGAAATGTTAGGATAGTAGAGTTGGTTACAATGATTTGTATGGTAATTTTTGAAGCACAGGATGAGAATTTAATCAAGTGGCAACTTCAGTAAAGTTGCATTGCCTAGCAATTCTACTATCATTAGAAGAAAAGGCAAAAAGGAAGATTAAAAAGGAAAGACTCGCAGAGCACAACTTGATTATCATTGGGCTGGTATTATTATTATTATTATTATTATTATTATTATTATTATTATTATTATTAAAGAAAACAAAATCATTATGAGACTAAATACAATCATGCTTGGCATCATTGTGCGCTCCATACACCAAAACCAAAAGCTGCACTGAAAATATAATGTCTGATTGTGTGGTACGGTAACCCCTTTTTGAGTGCATTTCCATTTCATAAACTGACCAACCAGATTAAATGATAATCATCCCCATAAAAATTTAAACCCTCAAATCAGTGAATCACAGACTGGATAGTCTTGGAAACCAGAATGTCATGTTTTAAACTAATTCAAGAAGAATATTCATATACAGTAAACTTCCGTTAATCCGAAGGGCAGCGGACCGGCTCTCGTTCGGATTAGTGGATTTTTCGGATTATTGGACTTTACCCCTATGAACCTGTGTATGACGAAAACATTGAGACATTAGGCCACCCAAATGACACAATGGTGCACACACACATATCATATGTTCATGAAATCACTTCAAAAGTTTACCATTGTCATTGTAGCCTATTAACTACTTCAAATCATTCAGATTAATGGTCAAAGGAATCTGCTGATATAAACGTCTTCTTCTTCTTCCGTCTACTAGCGAGTTTGTCTTGCTCTTGAAGATCAGATGTGGTTCGGGAAGTAATGCCTTAACAACGGCACTTCACTGAGAGGTTCTTGTAATTTTCCTTTTGTGATTTTCCTTTTGTGACGTGCTCTGTTATATTATATTGTATTGAAAGCACCCTTGTCTTGTTGTCTTGAAAGCACCCTTGGGATGCTCCGATCACTGAACTATAAATAGTAGCGTATCGGAACATCCAAAGGTGCGTTTTCAAGCTCAAGACTAATACGTCCAAAGGTGCGTTTTCAAGCTCAAGACTGAATGCGCTTGCAGAAAATGCGGTGCAAGCCAGTAGCGCATCGGAGCGTCCCAAGGATGCGTTCAAGAGCAAAACAAACTCTCTAGCAGACGATGTGGAAGAAGAAGAAGACGAAGGTGTTTACGATTATATCAGTAGCTTCCTTTGACCATTAATCTGAATGTTTTGAAGTAGATAATAGGCTACAATGACAATGGTAAACTTTTAAAGTGAATTCATGAACATATGATATGTGTGTGCTCCATTATGTGTCATTTGAGTGGCCTAATGCCTCAAAAAGGGGACTTTGGGACTTCTTGAAAGGTGCGTTTTCAAGCTCAAGACTGAATGCGCTTGCAGAAAATGCGGTGCAAGCCAGTAGCGCATCGGAGCGTCCCAAGGATGCGTTCAAGAGCAAAACAAACTCTCTAGCAGACGATGTGGAAGAAGAAGAAGACGAAGGTGTTTACGATTATATCAGTAGCTTCCTTTGACCATTAATCTGAATGTTTTCTATCTATCTATCTATCTATTGCCTGACGCCGTGATCCCCGAAGGGGTGGCCACGAACGAACCGCCCCCATGCACCTCTGTCCCCAGTCAGTCGACGCCCCTCCCCCCAATGTTTTGAAGTAGATAATAGGCTACAATGACAATGGTAAACTTTTAAAGTGAATTCATGAACATATGATATGTGTGTGCTCCATTATGTGTCATTTGAGTGGCCTAATGCCTCAAAAAGGGGACTTTGGGACTTCTTGAAATTCGGACCATCGGGTAAATTCGGATTTGGCCTCAAATTGAAAAATTCGGACTATTGGGAGATTCGAATCATCGGTCGTCGGATTAACGGACTTTTACTGTATATATTATATACTGGACAGTCTTCATATTAAATCACTGACTGTGATAAAGAAGTAATGATAATAATCGTCTGGTTACTCATATAGCGCCCGTATTTCATCCTTCGAGAATTCTCAAGCACATATCTGAAAGTAACTGTATATTTTGGGTACTACTGCTGTTCTTGGATAATTTCCAATCTAACACTTTAACTATAAGAAGTCATTTCTGAGTCCAAGAGACACAATGAACTGGGCCCACATATACTTACCAATATGAACTACGATACAAACAAATGTGACCGCAATAGGTTGGAGAAAAGGAAGGATTAACACATTAGGAGATCATTTGTAAATACTTATGGTAGCGGTTTTTATTGTCAATTTTGTTTGTATCGTACTGTAGGTCATATTGGTCAGTAAATTTGTGCCCTGAACTGCAATTATCCCAGTGAATTAGTAATAACTCCCTTTGATAGATCATTTAAGGGATATAAATACATTTGCATATGGGTGGCCTGTTAAAAAGTGAAACAAGCACTCTTGATAATATGCACCATGCAAGTGCGGTGACAAAAATAATCATATCCTTCATCAAGGTTTACTAACTAGGTCACTAGACACATGAACTAAACAGTAAATAAAGTAACTACCAAATCAGCAAAATAAACAAAATCTTAACGATTAACCCTTTCAGTACATACGACTTTGTTCATATTTCTGAATTCTGGCTATCATTAGAAAATTTTAGTCAGTATAAGGATGAACTATGGGAATTAATGGGGGTAAAAACTGTCTCACTAAGCTTTCTTAATCTCTCAGGTCCTTCCTAAACTGCATGTAATTGTCTAATGATAACCAAAATTAAAGCAAGAAAGGTGTGACCGCACTGAAAGGGTTAACTGCATCGCTCCACCACCCTCAGGCACACATAAAGCACAATAACTTCTCATTTTGGATAACTCCAGTACTTTTCTAGATAAATGAAAGCATTAGCCTATTTATTAGAATAGTGCAAGGAAACAAACTCTCAAAACTACCTCAAGAATTCCTCATATTACATCAACCAATAGCAACTTCCCTTTAGATTTATTGATTCTGAAAAGTACTTTAAAAAAAAAAAAAAAAAAAAAAAATCTGAGTTCAGGAAAAGCAGTTAAATGACGGGACCCATCTGGTGTACTGAACAGTCAACAAAACAATTTTCCTTACCCTTGGTTGTGATTATCTTTGGCAACAATGAATGTGACTGAGGCCATGATTATTTTACTATTGCTCGATTCATATCTTCAAACACACTGTGCCTGGTTAACTTTGAAGGTAGTCTCTTTACATTCAAATTTATCATGCAAGGATTATATTTATGGCTGGGACTGTATAAATATTGACAAGGACTTAACAATTTCTTTTAATAAATTGTATGTAAGAACTGGCATAGATAATATTATAAGGGTAAATAATATGATTTTGTTGATTGTACATTATGATCCAACCTTGCCCCAGTGCCTAACACTTGAAGTGAGGGTGACAGGGCGGGAGATCTCACCTTGCGTCTGCGGGGTGGGGGTATGATGAAGTAGGAAACGATGTTGTGGTCTCGAAGGTACTGGGAGCGCAGGTGTCCATCAGCCGACTCCACCTCATACTCTCCACCCAGGCAGTCTAGGGTTGCTTGAGTGACGTGAACACGTCTGGGGAAGTGTATTAGGCTGTTAGGGCAATGCTCTATAAAATTAGCCTTTGAGAGTTTGTATGACCATGTTTTTTAAAGGGCAGAGCTCATGGGGTCAGCTATCCTCATTATCATAAATATTGGTGTACAATATACCTCCTATGTGCAACAATTGTAGTCCGAGCTTCTTATAAATATAAATAAATTAGTGTTTTGGATGGTGGTGAGGAGAGGCATTCCCAACCTGTCGTGACGTATAGAAAGGCATTGAGGTACCCATAGAAAAACACAACTGGTCAAAGAGTTTCAGGAGTCAGGTCACTGGCCATCATTTTGATTCTCAGTAGTTCTGATAAGTACTCCATGCTGTCAAAGCAGTTACAAAGATGGACAGATATTTGAAGAGAGGTATGAGTAATTATATGAGCAGCATAAGCTTAATAATGAAGTGTAGAAATAATGGCAAGCTATCGAATAATGCACTTTGAAACTGAAAATCAAGAGGGAATATTTCGATATGTTGGCCGTACGCTATTTATAAACAGACCTTTTTACCGTTAAGGTCGGTACCATTAGTGTTACCATATGGATTGAGCTGCCAAAACGTATATATTTATGATTAACAAGACCAAAATACAAATAATTGTATTGATAGATACATAAGGATAGACAAATTTTACACTTGTGTGATGTAAATATCAAATCTTGCCTTCACATTACTTCTTCATGTACAAAATATATCAGGGTAAGTTACATATAGGCAATATGAAAGCAGATTCAATTCCCGAGGTAAAGTCTCTCATCACAGACAAAAGAGAGAGGCGATAGGGTTTGCCATCAAGTTCCTAAAGCAAAAAATACCTTACATGGCTTTGTTTACTATTTTAGATCAAAATTTATGGCAAACCAAGACAACTGTACAGTATCAATCATGCTTTAAACAAGTGATAAAATGGAATGGGATTTTGTATGAGCTATGCCCTTTAAATATCTATCTATCTATTGATGGATGCCGTGATCCCCGGATGGGTGGCACACGCAAATGAATCGCCCCCGTGCACCTCTGTCCCCAGTCAGTTGATGCCCCTCCTCCCATCCAGCGCCGCTTTCACGCATATACTTCTTAACTCCATCCTTTCACCTCTCTCGGTTTACCTCTCCCTCTTTGTTCTTCCACTTAACTCTAGTACACTCTCTTAGTCATTCTCTCGCTTCCCATACGTTCCACATGGCCGAACCAACTCAAGGTGTTCCTTTTCACACTTTCTAGCACATCGATCTACATCCACACCAGACTTCCTCATTCATCTATCTATCCCCCATGTACTTCTCAAGTAACTCCTTTCCACCCCTCTCAATGGGAATTCATTCCCTGAAGTGTCTAAGGTAGTAGAAATTAAGAATATATTTTCAAGAACACCACTCTTCCATCATTTGTATTTTCTAAATTATCCCATTAAATTTTGACTACCTCCAAAAAAATAATAATATATATATTTAATCAAATCAAATAATAAGAGCAACTTAAATCCTACCCTTACACTTAAGCTTCCGCTGTTAAACCACCATATGTTATACGTACCATCATCGCTCTCACCAAGAATATTTTGAAGGACATACATTAATATTCATGTACATGCATTGTATACTATTACTATAGTCCATTCATTATAAGTAGGCAAGAAATCGTGAATCCTAACCTCTGTAACCCTAAAAGGGCTGGAACAAATGGGCTGTAAATGTCCACACCTAATCTCTGACTGACTCTTCCCAAATGGTAGAAATATTAGCTTGATTACTTCAGTTGTTTTTGAGTTATAGAGGTTAGTGGTCACAATTTCGGAAATGTGAATTTTTGTAGTAGTTTTCGCTTGGTTTAGTTATATTGCATTGTTGAAATACAAATAGATTGTTACGAAAATTTCAATCTCTGTACACTTATTTTTAATATAATTTAATCTTACTTGTTACTTGTTATTATTTGGTATAATTTATCCAATGTGAGTTTTGGCACCTTTTTACATTCACAGGGTTTAGCGGTGTTTCAAGCTGATGCATTGTATGATGAAAAACAAAATATTCCAATACGGTATGTAAAATAATCCAATAAATAAGATAAATCATTGCTAGTTGTTGTTCTTGTCTAAAATAGACGCTGCCGGTGCCGTGCTATATCTGCCACAGTCAGGTCAGGTCAGGCCAAGATCAGTTGGCCAGACCGCTTGTTCGGCTTTCAAATAATTTGGCATGACACTTAATTTTACTATGCTATGTGTATCTGGACTTGAAAATGTACAAATACATACATTTTCAATCGACTTTTTCCATTCTTTATGTATCGTAAGTGTGACTTAGAGCTCCATTTTTTGTTTCTTGGATATAGAAGATCTCTTGTACTCCATATGAATCCTGGATATACAGGAAGGCTTCTGCAGGATTGGGCTTAATATCTGGGTGAAGAGGTGGAGGGATTGTTTACTGTATTTTACGTTTGGTAAAGAAAATAGTTCCTATAGGTGCCAAGTGTATCTATCCATTCTAAGTAACTTGTATCTCTAGTTACATTTGTTGACTAAAGTTTATTTGATTTTTTATAGTTCTATCAACATATCTGTGTACTATGTATAATATTTCTACAATTATTTGGTGTGCAAAATTCCTTTTCTGTCAGCCATCTGAAATGTCTCTAGATGTATTTATCTCATAACTTGTCTTATAATAAAGGCTATGCTTATTGTAGGTAGCACTTCTGACAGCTGATCCAAGGGTCGGCAGTTTAATTCCACGCTGTGCCATTGGTAGACGGCAAGAGTTTGAGCAGCTCGGTCAAGTGATTTGTGGCAAATGTCCAGTTAAGTCCCTGTAACAAGGGCACACCCTAGCCCTGTCAATCAAGGGAGTGCACGGCGTTAAAAACTGCATCATCATCATATATACACATTAACCCCTTCACAGCGGGCATATTTCAGTGTTTTTCGGTTATTCAACTCGCTATAACTCTGTGAAATGAAGGTTTACGGGAAAAATAAAAAGTAAGAACGAAAGATCGTATTCTGGGCTGTACGTAAACACCAACCTGATATCGTAGCTGCTATGTGGCCGTCACAGCGTCTAAAAGAAGGGACGCTGTTTATGTGTGACAGTGCATGGTCAAGCTATGAGTTATTTTCACGTTTTGGTGAGTCTTCAACTCGCTATAACTCTGTGAAACGAACAGTTATGGGAAAAATAAAGAATGTGAACGAACAATCGTATTCTGACCTGTACATAACACAAACTTGATGTTCGTAACTGCTATGAGGGCACCACAGTGACTACATGAATTGACTCTGTTTATGCGTGACAGTGCAGGGTCAAGCTACAAGTGTTTGAAGAGGCATGCACCTACAGTACTTGGATAGCTCCTACAGTACTGAGCTCAGCTTAGCTCACACGACTGGGCGAGCCTAGTAGTATCTGGTAACTCTAGTGAAATCTCGTCACCCCAGGATCATATTTTTAGCATTTTTAGTGAGGGAAATACAAAACGTATACAGTACATACAGCAGAAGCTTGAGAGTAAGGTGAAGAATTGCTAACACATACCCAGGTTCTCCACCCGCCTCCATCATATTAGCCAGGGTGACGTCATTGGACCAGACATCATACTGCCACTTGCGGAGACCCAGCACCCCACACAATACCCGACCTGTGTGTATACCAACCCTCATGTTCAGCTGCACGTCTGTTGCATCCACCACCGACCTGGGGAATCAAAGGAAATCTATTATTGGTTTTAATCTGCCAAATATGCTCCATAATATAAATTGTACCCCCAATAATATGGAAAAGTATCTAGGTAAAACTGGCTGTTTCCGGCACCTTTGCTGTAGATGATGCGACTTTTAATGGCAAATCTTAGGGCAAAAAATTTAATTATATATGGCAGACAACTTTTAAAGGATGCAAGGAAGGGCAGGTAGTAATTGTTGGAGCTGATTTGAATGGGCATGTTGGGGGATATGTAGATGGATATGAGGGCATACACGGAGGACAGGGATACGGCCGAAGGAACCTGGAAGGTGAATACATACTGGAGCACTGTGCTGCCACAGGGATGGTCGTTGTTGTTGCTGTTCCCCAGGCTGTCTGGCCGAGCAGCCCCAAGGTCCTGAGCAAGGCCAAGGCCATAACCGAGCGGCCCCACAAAACCCTCCCTGCTTACCACTAATAAAGCCCAGGTGACCGAAGCCACTCTAAGGCAGGGAGCTGAGGAGGGCGCGGAAATGCCCGGGCGTTTCCACAGGGATGGTGATGTGTAACACCATGTTCAAGAAGAGGAAGAGCCATCTGATAACATATAAATCAGGTGGCTCCAGTAGCCAGATAGACTACTTCCTGATTAGCAAATCCGACAGGAAATGGGTTAGAGATACTAAGATCTTACCGGGTGTAGAATGCATCCCCCAACACAAGCTCCTAGTGTGTAATATATGCCTAAGTAGAGTTCCTGTGAGAAAGAAATAATATTTGGCAAAAAGAAAAGTATGGTAGTTAGAAAAAGAGGAGTATAGAGACAGATTCCACATAAAGGGGTGCAGTCACAGAGTGTGAGGTGAGGTTGAATGGTCAGGCTATGGAGAATGTCAGCTAATTTAAGTATTTGGGCAGTGTGTTGAGTAAAGATGGGAGTATTGATGAAGAAGTGCGAGAGAGGGTGCAACAGGGGAAGAGGGTTGTAGGAACGCTGAAAGCAGTAACAAGAAATAGGGTGGTCAGCATGAAAGTAAAGAAGTCCTTGCATGATAGTGTGGCAATCCCGACAATGACGTACGGGAATGAAGCATGGACGTTGTTGGAGACACAAACCAAGAGTGAGAGGGGTGGATTTGAGTCACTTGAGAAGTGCGTGCGAGGGATAGAAAGACGAATGAGGATCCACACACTCACAACAACATAAATAAATTAGAAGCCATAAAATTTAGAGCGGCAAGATGGATCAGACGTGATTACAGACACACTACACAGGTCACTTTGCTTAACCCTCAACCGACGGTGACCGTCATATGACGGGAGAGAGAATACAGGTCTATCTCGCTAACCGACCGATGCCTTACGATATTTTGCGTATACGATCGTTCTATATTACTACCCATTTTTCGCTATGCAATCGGTATGACTCGCTAATACGATCGGCAATACGATACAGTCAGCCAAAAGCACGCAGTGCAAGTCACCAGGCACTTGTTTGTACAGCCATCCACGTCTGCTGACCGTTGTCCATTGACCAACCCAACCATATCAATCTACCTACCCGACATATTCACAGCTTAGGTTGAATTTTCTACTGAAATTTCAGTCAAAACACGATACCAGTACCTCATACCAGTACCTAGTCACCCAATTACTATAACTAATCAATACACGTAATTACAATTACTCAATATTTTTATGAATATATAATGATGATTACAGTTTCTTACAGTAGATCCTCTGGAAAAAGGCAAACTAGGCCTGTGTGTCCAGCTCAGTACCAGTACTTGCACTGCTGCGGTCGTTCACGGTGTTGGCGGCGGCGGTAGCAGACGCAACATTTTTACTATTCTGTATTTTTGTTTTATAATCAAACTTCAAATCTTGTCTTCCCCATGCTTTATCAAGATTACTTTCAAACACCCTTATTGATTCGGAATCGACTACATACTGGGGCAGTGCGTTCCACTCATTTACCACTCTATCACAAAATGAGTTCTTTGCCTTCTCAAGCCTATTTCTTTCTTTGTAAATTTTCTTAGAGTGTCCTCTCATTCTTGTTCCCTCCCGCATCAAGAAGATACCTTCACACACATCCTCATCATACTTTCCTGACACTATCTTAAAAGTCTCTATCATATCCCCTCTCTTTCTCCTATATGCCAGTGTCGGAAGCCCCAGTGTCCTCAACCTCTCCTCATAGCCCGCGTTCTTCAACGTTGGTACCAGCTTGCTAGTTCTCCTCTGCACTTTCTCCACTGCTTCTATATCCTTTACCATATATGGAGCCCACACCTGGTTCGCATATTCCAGGTGCGGCCTAACCAGCGCTGTATAGAGATTCCTGAAGATTTCTTCGTCAAGTGACACAAATGTCCTCCTTATCAGCCCTACAATTCTATTGGCTTTGTTTATCTTTTCCGCTAAATGTTCTGAGAAATTTAACTTATTGTCTATCACTACTCCTATATCCTTTTCTGCATTCACTTCCTCCATCGCTTCATACATACTGTATGCTACCTTGTTTATCTTGCTTGTCCCAATCCGCATGTACAGTACTTGCATTTTTTTGGATGAAAAGGCATTAACCAATGCTCAGACCATCCCTTCATGCCCTCCACATCTCCTTGAAGCAATCCTACATCTTCCTTACTCCTCACTCTTCTATACAGCTTAGTGTCATCCGCATACAGGTATACCTCACTTCCATTAGTTATAACTTCAGGTGAGTCGTTGATAAATATAACGAACAGCAGTGGTCCCAACACAGATCCTTGAGGTACCCCACTTGTAATTTCCCTCCACCCCGAGCCTATTCCATTCACCAGTACCCTCTGTCTCCGATCTTTCAGGAAGGCTTCTATCCATTTCACACATTTCTCCCCTATATTATAGCTTCTAACTTTCTCTATTAACCTTTTATGTGGGACCTTATCGAAGGCCTTCATAAAATCGCAATATACCACGTCTATTACATCACCATCTTCTAGAATTTGCATCCAATCATCTACCACCTTAATTAGCTGTAGTACTGTCGACCTCCCCGGCAAGAATCCGAACTGTCTCCCACTGAAAAGTTGGTTTGACTTCATATGCTCCATTATTCCTTCTCTAATTACCGTTTCCATTAGTTTACACACAACACTTGTCAAACTGACTGGTCTATAATTCCCTGGGTCATTTCTCTTTCCCTTCTTAAATATAGCTGTTATGTTCGCCTCTCTCCAGTCCATCGGGATTTGTCCTGTATTAAACGATACCTCAAATAACATTTCAATGGCTCTACTAATATCTCACCTCCTTCCTTTATGATTCTTGGGTGTATCTCATCCGAACCCATTATAATGATTAGCAAATCATTATAATGGGTTACAATGCTTAGACATAAGGTTAATGTAAGGTTATAAGGTTAAACTGCCACAGCCATTTGCATTGTTTTGGGTTCAAGCAGTGCCAGCAGCCATCTAGTGGCCATATCTGAAATTGATGCCTTGGTTCAAATCGTAGGCGCATTTTTGCTTGAGTTTTTGCCTTAGCCAAAACGCGCCTCATAGTATCATATACGGTTGGAGCGTCAGTATCGTACCGTAACGCCAACTGAACTTGTAAGTAAGTGTACCAATTCCAGTTTTAGTTGGTGCAGCAATTATGGATCATTGGGTGACTTGGTTCTAGTGGGTGTATGGGTGGGGTTGGGCAGTCTAGGAACATATCCAATTAACTCGAGATTATTTCACTGTTTTTAGTTCAGCTATACAATATTTCGCTAACCAATCGGGTTTCCAGGAACTTATTCCAATCGGATACCTGTATTGGCCACCCCTGCGCAGGGGTGCCCGTCATATGACTCGTGCCTTTCTAGGGCCATTATGAGCGATGAGAGAGAGCGAGCATGCAAGGACAAGAGGCGGGCTCGGTCCGCTCGCGACGCGGGGTCCCGCACTGAGACCTACTGTATCGATCTCTCAACCTCCGTATTTCTCAAAATAAGGATAAATCCGGGGAAAATACCTCATTTTAGGGTATTTTCACTTCCAGTTACATGATCTTTGCAAGAGAACCTGTAGTCGTACAAGGATGATTCAGATGTCATTGGAAAGCTCGTTTTTCGCTCTTCCACGGATGTATAACTGTATTACGCTCTGGCTCTTGCTTATGCATGAAAAAGAGCATGAATTATTCTCATTTTGGGCAAATATGCTCGCCAGGCACTACCATGATACACTCCTACCCCCCTGCGGGTTGGGAGTTAACCAAGACATTAAATTAGACACACTTGCAACAAGAAGACAAATACACAGACAACAAATGTTATACAAAATCACAATCTAGTAGACATAGACAAAGACACATATTTACACCCTACAAATATACGATCTACAAAAGGCAGACACAACCGAAAATATCACACATATCAGGCAAGCACCGACATATTTGGGTACTTATTTTTTCCCTGCAGCATCCAAGAGTGGAATCACCTTCCATCTCATATAGTTAACAGTCCCACTCTTGATAGTTTTAAAGCAAGGTTAACCAAACATTTTTCTCCTTATCCTCATCCTTCCCATTAGTCCCATAACTCTCTGCACAGCCCCCACATATCATGCTGCCTGTTTGCAGCCCTCTGCGGGTCCCCAAGCTAAAGCTAAAAGTTTACATTACTCATGAACTCACGGTTATATTCCCTTCTAATTTGACAGTTTTTTTTACTAAAATTATCCCATGACCAGCTGTTATATGCTCCTTGCTGGCAATGTATATGATGACAATAAGTCATGGGGGGGTGAGCCTCAACCAATTATTGTATCCCACGGCCAGCAGTTGGGTAAATTCTTTTGCAAGATTTGTGTTACCGACCATGGGATACAATAGTAGGTTGAGGGCTTATTGTTATCCTCGTCAGCAGGGGGCAAGTAATAGCTGGTCGTGGGATAATTTATGAAAAATATAGCAGTCAAATTTTACGGGAACATAACTGCAAGCCCACGAGTAATGTAAACAAAGCGACGATACACCTGCTAACACAACCCTTACTGAGATAGCTAGACAGTAGATGACAGGATAAATGATAAAACTGGAGAAATAGGGAAGAGGGGTAAAGGTCGATAGCTTAGAATCGTATGTTGGGTGTCATTAAGGGTGATTTTTTGTCAGATTTGGGTGGGTTAAAGGGTAAAAAGGGGACTTTGGGAGAATGGCCAGAATGAGTATGATATATGTAAACATATTGTTGTTGTTGTTGTTGTTGTTCCCCAAGCTGCCTGGCCGAACAGCCCCAAGGCCCTGAGCAAGGCCAAGGCTATAACCGAGCGCCCCCACAGAACCTTCCGTGCCGACCACAGTAAAGCCTGGGTGACCGAAGCCACTCCATGACGGGGAGTTGAGGAGGGTGCGGAAACGCCCGGGAAACCAAAGCCCCACCCAGGGCCCTGTGCCCCTCAGCAATTATGAAGAGAAAGTTGAGGGGCAAAGGAAAAATGTGACGCTTTAGCTTCCAATCTTGGTAGATTGGGAGGTCAATCCACGGAAGAGACGCCGTCACTTGAGATGTAGAAAATATATAAGTAAAAGGAACAGTCAGAGTAAGCTATGGGTATGGCAGAGATCGCTCAGTTCTCACTCTGATAGACCAGCCCATCACCAATGTAAACAGTATTGTTGACACATATTTTGTTAATATGCCATGAACAATTAACCGCTTTAATGGAGTACCAACTGTACTGTAGGCCTATTGCCAACACCTGTGAATTGTTGTAAGTGTGATTTGCCTTGTAAATACAGAGCAGTAACAAGACCTGTTATTCAAGGGAGTGAACCGTGTTATAAAACTGCATAAACAAAACTGCATCAGTGGTAATGTGGACGGTATAAAACTAACACAAAATCTACACAACATAAGCACCTGCTGAAGCTAATCCAGTACTGTACCTAATCCTTCCACTCGTAAATAAAGGTAAGACTTTGAATACTTTCAACAATATGGATTTAAAGATCATTAATAAGTTTGGATTAGCCTACCTGATTTTTATGTGCAATTGCTATACCGTCGAATTTTTGGGGTCTGTAGGTCTGTGATATAATCTAATTAATTAATTTCACTCCAAACACCAAACACTTCCCAATGAAATTAATGAAAGCATGTGATCCTCCCAGCATTCGAACCTGGGATACCACATACTGTACATATCTTAAACACTAACCATTAAACCACCAAGACAGTTAAAGGTTAAGTACAAGACTACGATTACTATCCATTTATCGAATACTGGATGACTGGATCACAATCTAATAATGTACTGTATTCTGACCCAACTGCACACTGAATAGTGTATTTACCTAATTGTATTTACCTAATTGTAGTTTACAGGAGTTGAGCTAAGCTCGTGTTGTCCCGTTTCTCAGTCTACTTTTTATCCAATTTTTTCTTGAAAATATGGATGTTCCTTGCCCCTACCACCTCCTCCTCCAGCCCATTCCATTTGTCAATACATCTATAGGGGAAGCTAAACTTCCTGATATCGTTCTTGCAGGTAGGTCTTTTTACTTTGTAGCTGTGGCCTCTAGTTATTCCTGTATCCATAATTAACATATCCTCCCTATCCAGCCTCTCCAGCCCCCGGGTGCATTTGTACATCATTATCATGTCTCCCCTCTCTCTCCTCTCTTTTAAACTTGGTAGATTTAATTTGTCTAGCCTCCCTTCATATGGCAGTTCTCTGAGACTTGGAACCAATCTAGTAACTGCTCTCTGGATTCTTTCTAACTTGTGAATATGCTTCTTTAGATGCGGGGACCACACCACTGCTGCATACTCCAATCTTGGTCTAATCATACTCTTCATAATTTTCGCTACCATGGTCTCATAAGTAGTTCAGAGCAACTTTCATATTCCCGGCCATTGCATACATTCCGCTAAAGAGCTTGTTAATATGTTTCTCTGGCGACAAATTATCTTGTATAATCAACCCTAAATCCTTTTCTTTTTCGGCCTTGCTAATTATATTATCTCCCATCCTGTACTCCCAATTTGGTCTATTCACACTTCTTCCTATATTTAACACATGGCATTTACTTATATTAAATTTCATTTTCCACTTGGTGCTCCATTCATATATTTTATCTAAATCCCCTTGCAGCTCCTCACAACTACTTTTATTTGTTATTTGTCTCATAATTTTTACGTCGTCTGCAAACATTGATATGTAGGAATTTATGCCTATCGGCAGGTCATTCACGTACATAAGGAACATGAGAGGTGCCAACACAGATCCCTGCGGCACACCACTCTCAACTTTCCGCCACGATGAGTAAGTTCCTCTAATGTTGGTCCTCATTTCCCTATCTGTTAGATAGCTCTCCATCCATTTCAGCAAACTCCCCTGACACATCCTAGCGTCTCAAGCTTAGATAACAATCTCTTATGTGGTACCTTATCGAATGCTTTGGAAAGGTCTAAGTAGACGCAGTCCACCCATCCGCCTCTTTCTTGGAGTACATCTATCACCCTACTGTAATAACATAGCAAACTGGTAACACAAGATGTCCCTTCTCTGAATCCAAATTGCTTTGGGGTTATTATCTTCTTTCTCTCCAACATTATCATTCATCTCTTCCTAATTAGCTTTTCACAAATCTTGCATACAATACTAGTAAGTGAAACTGGTCTATAGTTTAGAGGGTCCTCAGGGTTTCCATTCTTGTATATCGGGATGATATTAGCTCTTTTCCATTCAACAGGAACCTGTCCTTTATCTAAGGAAGCTTGAATTATGTCCCTCACTGGCTCCACTAATTGCTCTGCACACTCCTTTAAAACCCAGGCAGACACTTCATCCGGTCCCATAGCTTTCCTTACTTCAAGTCCTCTCATCGCAGATAACAGCTCATCTCTAGTTATTTCAATCTTACTAAGACCACTCTCCAGTACTCCCGCCTGTGGTTCGTCAAAACCTTCCTCTCTAGTAAAAACTGACCCCAATTTGTTATTCATTACCTCACACATGTCCGATACATTTTCATACGTCCTAGCATCAACTCTTAATTTAGTAATTTGTTTCTTTACCTTCAACTTACTGTTTATATATTTATAAAAGCTTTGCGCAGTGGCGGTATCGTAACCAATAGGGTCTTGCTGAGTACCGTGGATATTACATTGTCACTGCTATAAGCTAAAAACAGTGTGCAAAATTGGTTAAAGTTTTTGCACCACACACATCTGCCATCCTGTGCGTGGTCTCTCCACGCATCTCGGTTGGGCTACCCCCAAAGGGTAGCCAAGTCGATCCCCACCTGCCCGCGGTGACCTTGCAGACACCACTTTCCATTTTTTTTCTTTTCCATTTTAATTTTTTTCCATTGTGGTGGCACTGACGGGGACGGCGCTACCTGGGGTCTGTCCCAGGTAGTTATTTTCACGTTTTTTTAAAACTAGGGTTTTCTCTTATTTTTAATCAGATACAAAATACAGGTGTTTTTGTTTTTAATTATTGGTTACTTCCACTGAAATGGCAGCGGGCAAGCAGAGTTGTAGTTGTGGGAAGGTTGTGGGCAAGGCCAAATCGCTGGGCTGCTACTCGTGTGGTACCTATTTTCATGTTAACTGTATAAATGTTGATGATGAGGACCTCAGAGTACTTGCAAAGAAGAAACCTGGATTTAAATGGCATTGCACTGTTTGCGATACCACCCCCCTGGCTGCAAAGGATGCAGCAATTAGTCAGCAGACCTTGGATGACCTGACGGCTGCCCTAGTTGGTGAAGTGAAGACTGCCATTGTAAACGAAGTGAAGGGTGCCCTTGCTGCGGTGGCTGTGGAGATAGAGAGTATTGGTAACAGAATGGATATCCTTGAGACTAAAGTTGCTGCCCCCGACATTCCCTTGTTTGCCAAGATAGTTCAGCAAACATTTGAAGAGACCAAAAAGGAGCCGACCAAACGCACCACTGAGGTGGTAGATGGTGGAAAGAAAAAAACTGTCTGGGACCATCAGGTCCTGGTAGTGAAGCCAAAAGACCGATCCTCCGAGCCAGTAAGCCCACCAGATACAAAGGCAATCGAGACTGCTTTGGCTTTGGTTCCGGTTAACAAGTTAACTAGAACTGATTCAGGTGTACTGGTGGTACGACTTCCATCCAAGAAAGCGAAAGAAGATGCAGGAAGGGCCATCAATCAGTGTTTGGGGGTGGACAGTGCCTTCAGTGTCTCCGAACCAAAGAAGATGATGCCAAAAATGACTCTGGTAGGCATTGCTAATGACGCTGAGGATAATGAGATCATTCCCAGCATCCTCAACAAGAACCCAAGAATAAAGTCCCTGGTCGACGATGGCTTAGCTATGAATTTGCTATTTACCAAGCAAAAGAGTGATGCACACACAAAGACTGCGGTAGTAAAAATGTCACCTGAAATACGCTCTTCCATTGTGGATGATGGCAATTCTGTGTATGTTGGACTTGTGAGATGTCGTGCATACGATCGCTTCTGGGTAACACAATGTTACCACTGCCAGGGCTTTGGTCATACCAGTGACAGGTGTTATCGGAAAAATGAGGATCCAAAATGCAACTTCTGTGCCGGTACTCATAACTCAAAAGACTGCACCAACAAGACTTCCCCCAAATGTATAAATTGTATGAGCTCCACATCAGTTACGGAGCCGCCAAATCATTTCGCCTCAAGTAGAAATTGTCCTCTAATGACAGCTCAGAGAAATAAAGTTATTGAGAACACCAATTTTGTAGGTTCAAAAAACTGAAAAATGCACATGGGAGCCGGTTGAAACTGGGTCTGTTGAATGTTCGTTCCTTGCGTAACAAAATGGATCATATTTGCGAGATCTTGGATGAACGTAACCTTGATGTATTATGTCTCACTGAGACCTGGTTGTTCGAGTCAGATCTGAATATTATCCAGGCGGCATTGCCTAAAACCCATTCCATAATAAATGTTCCTAGGCCTAGGGGAGATCATCCGGGTGGTGGAGTGGCAGTTGTCTACTCCACATCTCTGGTGAATATCTTGCAAATAAGCCATAACCCAGCCCCTCTTTACTATGAACTGTTGGAAGTGGAAATAAAACTCCATCAACAAATTCTAAGAATGGCAGTTGTCTATAGGCCTGGCCATCGTGGCACAGATAGGGGTTTTATGGAAGAGTTTGGGCAGTTTCTCGAGGAATTTTCTGCTAAAACCGGAAGACTTTTGATATGTGGAGATTTTAATTACTGGGTTGACAGCCCTCATCTGAAGCCATTCTCTCCTGAGTTCCTTGAGTTGACTGATCAGAACAATTTTGTAAACCATGTGTCCCACCCAACTCATATCTTAGGACACACCCTTGACTTGGTTTTCTCTCCTGTGGGTTGTGGTGGTGTTCTGGATGTTGATGTTGAGAATGCTGACCCTAATACCTCTGATCATGCTTTGATTACTTTCAGCTTTGATTTCCCTAAGCCACTCACACATGAAAAAGTAATCAGATTTAGAAATTATAAAAATGCAGACCAAAATTTGGCTAGCAGTGAAGTAAAACAGTACTTGGGAAGTATTGATACTTCCAACCTTACTTCAGATGAGCTGGTGGAGGTACATGGAAATGCACTTAAATTAGTGTTCGATCATCACTGTCCAGAAGTAGAGAAGAAAATCATAGTACGAGATGATTCACCCTGGTATAGCACTCGAGTTAAATTTCTTAGAAGAGCGCGTAGAAGAGCTGAACGTGAATGGCGGAAAAATAAAACAGACTCTACATGGTTGCAATATCTGTCAGCCAGAAGAGCTGTGGTCCACACAATCAAAGATGAAAAGAAAGTGTATTATCAGGGAAAAGTTGACTCGTGTGGTAATGACCAGAGGAGGTTGGCTTCAATTGTAAACAGTTTACTTGGAAAAACAAGAGTCAGCTTAAGACCTTCTGTACCCGATGCCGAGTTGGCTGCCAACTTTGTGGCATTTTTTGCTGGCAAGATAACTCGCATAAGACAGGAACTGGATGATGCTTCTGTTGGTGAAGAACTTTCAGTTGTACTCCAACCCCGACACATTCCTAATAATGTCCTCTCATCCTTTCACTCAGTAGAGGTGGACATGATCTCGTCCTACATAAGAAACCTCAATAAAACATTTTGCCCGTTGGATCCCATAAATGTTTCCAAGCTACCAAGAGTCTATGATCACACAGTTGAGTTTATTTCCAAAATAATTAATAAGTGCTTCTCTGAAGGTAGCTTCCCACATTCTGAAAAGCATGCACTACTCCGACCTACTCTAAAGAAACCTGGACTTGATGTTGAGAACATGTTGAACTATCGTCCTGTCTCCAACCTGTCCTTCATATCAAAGATATTAGAGCGTGCAATACTTGACCAATTACAACCACTACTTCAGCAGAATGAAACTATCCCAATTTTTCAGTCTGCTTACCGACAGCATCATTCAACTGAAACAGCATTGATTAGAGTACATAATGATCTAGTTGAGAACATTTGCAATGGTGTGGCCTCACTATTGGTCTTGCTTGATCTCTCTGCGGCCTTTGACACAGTGGATCACGAGTTGTTATTGAGTGATCTTTATGATTGTGGTGTGCGTGACTCCGCTCTCTTGCTTCTTGGGTCGTACTTGTCAGGTAGATCCCAGAGTGTGATGGTAAATCAAGTGGTCTCGGACTCGACACCCCTGCAGTATGGTGTTCCGCAGGGATCAGTTTTAGGTCCTATCCTATTTATAATTTATATTAGCAGTTTGTCTCTTCTGCTTCGTGCACATAATGTCACCTTTCACTTTTATGCAGATGACACCCAGATTTATGTGAGAATCACAAATATAGTTGATATACGGAGTAAGATGGAATTGTTGATGTCTGATATCAAGAAGTGGATGAGAGCGAGAAAACTTAAACTAAATGATGGTAAAACTGATATTCTCATCATCCGAGGAAATAGAAGAGCTGATGATATAGTGGGTGCCCTCTCCATCAATGTGGGTGGATCTCAGCTGCGACCGGCCAACTCTGTTCGAAATCTGGGTGTATATGTGAACTCCCGATTAGATTTCAAAGAGCATGTAAACCAGATAGTTAAAAGTTGTTACTTGCACATCAGAAATCTCTATTTGGTGAAGCCGTTTTTAACCAGACGTTGCCTCCTGACGTTGGTTCACTCATTGGTCTTCTCTCATGTTGATTATTGCAATGCCCTGTTGGTGGGTCTTCCAAATTATATTTTGAGGAAAGTTCAGTCTGTTCTTAACAGGGCCGCAAGACTAATTTTTGGTGTTCTACCTAGAACTCCTACTACATCTCTTCACATAGAACTGCACTGGCTGCCAGTAAGAGCAAGAATAGAATTTAAGTTGTGTTTGGTGACTTTTAAGGTTCTCAAATTTGGTGAGCCTAGGTACCTTGCGGAGCTTCTCAGGCGCCCACCGGCACACCATGGTGTAGTTGTGCGTCATGACAATGACCCTTTTCGTCTTGATGAACCAAGGGCTTTCCAGCAGTCTTCTTTCTTTGAGAGGTCATTCTCCTACATGGCTCCGAGGTTGTATAACAGGTTGCCGCTGTCCATGAGACAACTGAGTTCTGTTGAATGCTTCAAGAGACAACTTAAGACTTTTCTCTTTGAGAGAAGCTATGATCTTGAGAGAGGTGTCATGACAGATGGCTATAGAGTTTAGGCTATTTTGCCACTGCTAGTGATTGTTAAATGTGTGTTGTATATGAGCCTTCTTTTGATGCATTGATTTTTGTTCTTTTTTCTTTCTCTTTTCGAGCGCTAGTGAATTCTTCGGAAAAATTGGCGCTTATGAGAAATAAGTAACATGCTTATTATTATTATTATTAAAATAATCTAGGGTCACTTTCACATTTATTTACTATGTTCTTCTCATAGTTCATTTTAACTTGCCTAATTATGTTAACATATCTATTCCTCTCCTGTTTATATTTATTCCGATTACTCTCAGTGTTCCTTCTTCTTAATCTAGCCCAAGCTGCATCACGCCTACCCAAAGCTCTTTTGCATTTCAAATTAAACCAATCTTTCTGCTTAGTAAAATTTCCAGTTTTATATCTTGGGACAAACAGATTGGTTTCTACTCTATAAATTTCGAGGAATCTACTATATTTACCTTGTACGTCCTGTTCCTTAAAAATAAGATCCGAATCTACTCCCTCTAAATATCTTTTCAAGGATATATAATCAGCTTTACTATAATTTAATCTGTCATTTATGTAGCTATTGTCTAATCTATTGGCATTACTCGAGGTCAACTTCCATTTTAGTAATAGGTGATCACTTTTACCTACAGGACATAGAGAGTTTATATCACTAATTTCGTGAGGATCTTTTGTAAAAATCAGATCGAGTTTAGAAAGTTCGTTATTACCCCTCATTCTTGTATTTTCCTTCACATGTTGTGCAAGTACATTTTCCGTAACCAACTCCACTAGCGGACTTCCCCAAGATCTCTGATTTGGCCCTGCATCTCCCGATTCCCAATCAACCTCACTACAGTTGAAATCTCCTACCAAGATCAATCGATTCTTCCTTAAAAGCAATCTTCTCAACGACTGAATCATATCCTCTACCATCTCCTCAAACTCCAACTCCCTCCATGCTCTGGTCTTTGGTGGCATGTAAGCTACTGCTATGTCTAGCTTTTTTCCTTCTATATCATTGAGTTCAACTGCCATTATTTCTGCCTTGTCATTATTTAACTCCACGTGCTTTGCTGTCATTGGGTTCTTAACTAATACTGCCACTCCACCTCCCCTTTTACCCTTCCTATCATGTACAGTAATGTTTATGCGAGAGGAAAGAATTTATGGGGCACAGATCTCAAAGGAACGACCTCGCTACGAACTGTTCCTGAACCTATAGAAAAAATAAAATTAACCTAATGCATTGCTATCTATATTAGTACCGTCGGAAATGCATGATTTGGCGTCGGAAATGCATGATATGGCTTATACAGTATTAACAAAATTAAAAGGAAACAAAACGCTACAGGCGTCTCACCCATCAGTCGCCATTCTATGGAGCTCATTGGAGGTCTTTCAAAACACAAACATGGTGTGCATACTCGGTAATAGGGACAAGTAATAATAATAATAATAATAAGCATGTTACTTATTTCTCATAAGCGCCAATTTTTCCGAAGAATTCACTAGCGCTCGAAAAGAGAAAGAAAAAAGAACAAAAATCAATGCATCAAAAGAAGGCTTATATACAACACACATTTAACAATCACTAGCAGTGGCAAAATAGCCTAAACTCTATAGCCATCTGTCATGACACCTCTCTCAAGATCATAGCTTCTCTCAAAGAGAAAAGTCTTAAGTTGTCTCTTGAAGCATTCAACAGAACTCAGTTGTCTCATGGACAGCGGCAACCTGTTATACAACCTCGGAGCCATGTAGGAGAATGACCTCTCAAAGAAAGAAGACTGCTGGAAAGCCCTTGGTTCATCAAGACGAAAAGGGTCATTGTCATGACGCACAACTACACCATGGTGTGCCGGTGGGCGCCTGAGAAGCTCCGCAAGGTACCTAGGCTCACCAAATTTGAGAACCTTAAAAGTCACCAAACACAACTTAAATTCTATTCTTGCTCTTACTGGCAGCCAGTGCAGTTCTATGTGAAGAGATGTAGTAGGAGTTCTAGGTAGAACACCAAAAATTAGTCTTGCGGCCCTGTTAAGAACAGACTGAACTTTCTTCAAAATATAATTTGGAAGACCCACCAACAGGGCATTGCAATAATCAACACGAGAGAAGACCAATGAGTGAACCAACGTCAGGAGGCAACGTCTGGTTAAAAACGGCTTCACCAAATAGAGATTTCTGATGTGCAAGTAACAACTTTTAACTATCTGGTTTACATGCTCTTTGAAATCTAATCGGGAGTTCACATATACACCCAGATTTCGAACAGAGTTGGCCGGTCGCAGCTGAGATCCACCCACATTGATGGAGAGGGCACCCACTATATCATCAGCTCTTCTATTTCCTCGGATGATGAGAATATCAGTTTTACCATCATTTAGTTTAAGTTTTCTCGCTCTCATCCACTTCTTGATATCAGACATCAACAATTCCATCTTACTCCGTATATCAACTATATTTGTGATTCTCACATAAATCTGGGTGTCATCTGCATAAAAGTGAAAGGTGACATTATGTGCACGAAGCAGAAGAGACAAACTGCTAATATAAATTATAAATAGGATAGGACCTAAAACTGATCCCTGCGGAACACCATACTGCAGGGGTGTCGAGTCCGAGACCACTTGATTTACCATCACACTCTGGGATCTACCTGACAAGTACGACCCAAGAAGCAAGAGAGCGGAGTCACGCACACCACAATCATAAAGATCACTCAATAACAACTCGTGATCCACTGTGTCAAAGGCCGCAGAGAGATCAAGCAAGACCAATAGTGAGGCCACACCATTGCAAATGTTCTCAACTAGATCATTATGTACTCTAATCAATGCTGTTTCAGTTGAATGATGCTGTCGGTAAGCAGACTGAAAAATTGGGATAGTTTCATTCTGCTGAAGTAGTGGTTGTAATTGGTCAAGTATTGCACGCTCTAATATCTTTGATATGAAGGACAGGTTGGAGACAGGACGATAGTTCAACATGTTCTCAACATCAAGTCCAGGTTTCTTTAGAGTAGGTCGGAGTAGTGCATGCTTTTCAGAATGTGGGAAGCTACCTTCAGAGAAGCACTTATTAATTATTTTGGAAATAAACTCAACTGTGTGATCATAGACTCTTGGTAGCTTGGAAACATTTATGGGATCCAACGGGCAAAATGTTTTATTGAGGTTTCTTATGTAGGACGAGATCATGTCCACCTCTACTGAGTGAAAGGATGAGAGGACATTATTAGGAATGTGTCGGGGTTGGAGTACAACTGAAAGTTCTTCACCAACAGAAGCATCATCCAGTTCCTGTCTTATGCGAGTTATCTTGCCAGCAAAAAATGCCACAAAGTTGGCAGCCAACTCGGCATCGGGTACAGAAGGTCTTAAGCTGACTCTTGTTTTTCCAAGTAAACTGTTTACAATTGAAGCCAACCTCCTCTGGTCATTACCACACGAGTCAACTTTTCCCTGATAATACACTTTCTTTTCATCTTTGATTGTGTGGACCACAGCTCTTCTGGCTGACAGATATTGCAACCATGTAGAGTCTGTTTTATTTTTCCGCCATTCACGTTCAGCTCTTCTACGCGCTCTTCTAAGAAATTTAACTCGAGTGCTATACCAGGGTGAATCATCTCGTACTATGATTTTCTTCTCTACTTCTGGACAGTGATGATCGAACACTAATTTAAGTGCATTTCCATGTACCTCCACCAGCTCATCTGAAGTAAGGTTGGAAGTATCAATACTTCCCAAGTACTGTTTTACTTCACTGCTAGCCAAATTTTGGTCTGCATTTTTATAATTTCTAAATCTGATTACTTTTTCATGTGTGAGTGGCTTAGGGAAATCAAAGCTGAAAGTAATCAAAGCATGATCAGAGGTATTAGGGTCAGCATTCTCAACATCAACATCCAGAACACCACCACAACCCACAGGAGAGAAAACCAAGTCAAGGGTGTGTCCTAAGATATGAGTTGGGTGGGACACATGGTTTACAAAATTGTTCTGATCAGTCAACTCAAGGAACTCAGGAGAGAATGGCTTCAGATGAGGGCTGTCAACCCAGTAATTAAAATCTCCACATATCAAAAGTCTTCCGGTTTTAGCAGAAAATTCCTCGAGAAACTGCCCAAACTCTTCCATAAAACCCCTATCTGTGCCACGATGGCCAGGCCTATAGACAACTGCCATTCTTAGAATTTGTTGATGGAGTTTTATTTCCACTTCCAACAGTTCATAGTAAAGAGGGGCTGGGTTATGGCTTATTTGCAAGATATTCACCAGAGATGTGGAGTAGACAACTGCCACTCCACCACCCGGATGATCTCCCCTAGGCCTAGGAACATTTATTATGGAATGGGTTTTAGGCAATGCCGCCTGGATAATATTCAGATCTGACTCGAACAACCAGGTCTCAGTGAGACATAATACATCAAGGTTACGTTCATCCAAGATCTCGCAAATATGATCCATTTTGTTACGCAAGGAACGAACATTCAACAGACCCAGTTTCAACCGGCTCCCATGTGCATTTTTCAGTTTTTTGAACCTACAAAATTGGTGTTCTCAATAACTTTATTTCTCTGAGCTGTCATTAGAGGACAATTTCTACTTGAGGCGAAATGATTTGGCGGCTCCGTAACTGATGTGGAGCTCATACAATTTATACATTTGGGGGAAGTCTTGTTGGTGCAGTCTTTTGAGTTATGAGTACCGGCACAGAAGTTGCATTTTGGATCCTCATTTTTCCGATAACACCTGTCACTGGTATGACCAAAGCCCTGGCAGTGGTAACATTGTGTTACCCAGAAGCGATCGTATGCACGACATCTCACAAGTCCAACATACACAGAATTGCCATCATCCACAATGGAAGAGCGTATTTCAGGTGACATTTTTACTACCGCAGTCTTTGTGTGTGCATCACTCTTTTGCTTGGTGAATAGCAAATTCATAGCTAAGCCATCGTCGACCCGGGACTTTATTCTTGGGTTCTTGTTGAGGATGCTGGGAATGATCTCATTATCCTCAGCGTCATTAGCAATGCCTACCAGAGTCATTTTTGGCATCATCTTCTTTGGTTCGGAGACACTGAAGGCACTGTCCACCCCCAAACACTGATTGATGGCCCTTCCTGCATCTTCTTTCGCTTTCTTGGATGGAAGTCGTACCACCAGTACACCTGAATCAGTTCTAGTTAACTTGTTAACCGGAACCAAAGCCAAAGCAGTCTCGATTGCCTTTGTATCTGGTGGGCTTACTGGCTCGGAGGATCGGTCTTTTGGCTTCACTACCAGGACCTGATGGTCCCAGACAGTTTTTTTCTTTCCACCATCTACCACCTCAGTGGTGCGTTTGGTCGGCTCCTTTTTGGTCTCTTCAAATGTTTGCTGAACTATCTTGGCAAACAAGGGAATGTCGGGGGCAGCAACTTTAGTCTCAAGGATATCCATTCTGTTACCAATACTCTCTATCTCCACAGCCACCGCAGCAAGGGCACCCTTCACTTCGTTTACAATGGCAGTCTTCACTTCACCAACTAGGGCAGCCGTCAGGTCATCCAAGGTCTGCTGACTAATTGCTGCATCCTTTGCAGCCAGGGGGGTGGTATCGCAAACAGTGCAATGCCATTTAAATCCAGGTTTCTTCTTTGCAAGTACTCTGAGGTCCTCATCATCAACATTTATACAGTTAACATGAAAATAGGTACCACACGAGTAGCAGCCCAGCGATTTGGCCTTGCCCACAACCTTCCCACAACTACAACTCTGCTTGCCCGCTGCCATTTCAGTGGAAGTAACCAATAATTAAAAACAAAAACACCTGTATTTTGTATCTGATTAAAAATAAGAGAAAACCCTAGTTTTAAAAAACTTGAAAATAACTACCTGGGACAGACCCCAGGTAGCGCCGTCCCCGTCAGTGCCACCACAATGGAAAAAAATTAAAATGGAAAAGAAAAAAATGGAAAGTGGTGTCTGCAAGGTCACCGCGGGCAGGTGGGGATCGACTTGGCTACCCTTTGGGGGTAGCCCAACCGAGATGCGTGGAGAGACCACGCACAGGATGGCAGATGTGTGTGGTGCAAAAACTTTAACCAATTTTGCACACTGTTTTTAGCTTATAGCAGTGACAATGTAATATCCACGGTAGTCAGCAAGACCCTATTGGTTACGATACCGCCACTGCGCAAAGTACTACAGTACCTGGTAGGTAAGGGTTAGTCTTGTATCCCACGTATTAGGTACAATAGTCCGTTTATTCGAGGTTGGGCAGAAATCGTAACCTATAAGTATAACCTCTCATAACTCAAAAAGGACTACAGTAATCGAGCTAATATTTCTACCACATAGGAAGACTTGGCTAAGTAATAGGTGTGGAAATTGACAGCTCATTATTTTGCTCTAGCCCTTCTTGAGTTACAAAGGTTAGAGGTTACGATTTCTGCCCAACCTAGAATGAACGGACTATAGTTCCACGTACTAGCTGGTAGGTAAGGATTAAACTTGTATCCCACGTACTTGGCACTAAGGACATGTACTAGCTGGTAGGTAAGGGCTAGGTCTAGGTCAGGTTAGAATGTTAGGTTAGGTTAATGTCTTTCTATATTACCACTACAGACATGTACTACCTGTTAGGTAAGGGTTAGTCTTGTCTTCCACATACAGTAGTAGGTATTTGTGCCACATACAGTACTAGCTGGTCGGTAAGGGTTAAAAGAGGAAAATACAAGTCAAGTTTCCTTTTAAAAAGCCCTATTATTGTGTTTTTACATCTTTAATCTCACATTTTCCCTGATCTTCATAGTCCTCACCACTAGTGGGGGGCATGTTTTAAGACTGTTGGAAAATGGATAATAATATCTGACAGTCTTCAGCAAATATAACCACTGTATCTAAAGAAAAAAGTAAAAGAAAGAAAATATAGTTGTTAAAATCATGATCGCACCCAAAAGTCAGAGTTCCCTAAGTTTCTCCAATGTTTTTTGGTGTGATTTATCTTGTATTGACTTGTTTGGTAGGAAGATAGGTTATATAAATGAATGGGGTCTGGGGGCGTTAGCACCAGCTTTGAACACCAGACTAAGTTAATTTAGGTTATGGAAATACGCCTAACGGCCTTATTGGGCTATCCTTAGTTGGAATTATGCAAGGCTGGTACATGTCATATTTGTAACAAACTATGTGGTACCAACTCTGTAAATTGCTGACTGAATAAATATTATTATTATTATTATTATTATAGCAGGTGGGTATAATAACTTTCAAGAAATGCAAAAATCTGAACTCAAGTTTTGTCAATAGTTGACTCAGATTTTTCCGTTTTGGGGCTATATTACTCTGAAAAAAGAAAAAGAAAATCTTAGTCAACTTTTGCCAAAACTTGGGTCAGATTTTCAGAGTTTCGGGTTATATTTCCATCGTAAATATAAAAAAGCTTCTTAGTTTACTACAATTTATAACATTTAAACCCACATTTTTCCTGATCTTTATAGCCCTCCCCACTATTGAGGTGTGTGTTTTAAGATTGTAACTATCGAAAAAACATGTAAATTCCTAACAAAATAATAGTCAACTTTGAATTAATCACCAACAACCACTAGAATAATCTATTTGTGATCTCTAAATCCATATTGGTTGAAAGTGCAAATGTATCAAGCAACCTTTTGTGGCGATTCGCAAGCTCTGGGTCACTGTTACATTCGCTTCTAATTTTACTGCTCTTGAGTCCCCCCCCCCCCAGACGTATTGTCATCAGCAGGAGGCAAATAAAAGCTAGCCGTGGTATATTTTTGGAAAAAGCGGTCAATTTAGACGCGACTGAGAGCATGCGAATATCGCCACGAAAAATTGCTTGAATTTCACCGTCTTCGGAATCTAATCCTATACATTTCTTCTATTGCATCTACCTACCTATGTCTACCTATGTTGAGTTCGCCACTGCTAGTGGCACCGAGGAGCGCACCGCCCTTCGTGGTTACATCATATTACATTATAAACTAAATACTCACGCTATAGCATCGATCATGTCAAGCCCCATCTCAACAGCACAGCAGGCGTGGTCACTGCGCGGCTCTGGCAGCCCCGACACACAGTAGTAACAGTCACCCAGGATCTTGATTCTGAGGCAGTGATTGTCCTGGGAATAACAATGACATGGTTAGAGAAAATTACCTTGGCAGCAAATCCTCCTCTCCTAGGTACTCGGTAGTTGTAAATTAAAATGAAGGCAGTGTGGAGTGGAGAGGCTGAAGAAATTGAATACTGAAATACTTTTACATGTAAAAAAAATAAAATAATATAAATACAGTATATATATATACAGTATATATATATATATATATATATATATATATATATACAGTATATATATATATATATATATATATATATATATATATATATATATATATATATATATATATATATATATATATATATATATACCTTACCTTAGGTTACCTTAGGTTGTGTTCGCCACTCTCCTAGCAGCACAGAGGAGCGCGTCGCCCCTCGTTGTGCATTGTGTTTTGGTGCAGCAGACTGTTTGAAGAGACAGCCCGCTCCCTTGCTAAGATGGGCTCGTCTGGCACTTTTTGCAGTTCGACATCGAGGGCTCTCTTGAAGTTGTTGTCTAAAGAGACGCCCCTCATGTCTCTTACTCGCCGTGGGAGTTTGTTGAAGAGACGTGGGCCTCTGTGTGATAACCAGCCCTCTCGCAGAGAGCCCATAGCACCCCTGTTATTCATCCGGGGGATATTGCATTCCCAGCCTCTCCTATCACTGAATTTCATGACTATCGGAGTACAGTATGTAGGTTTGGTACTAAACCCTCTGCGATTTTCCATGTGTATATTATTAGGTAACGTTCTCTTCTACGTTCCAGCGAGTACAGGTTAAGTGCTCTTAAACGATCCCAATAGTGTAGCTGTTTTATCGAACTTATATGCGAAGTGAAATTTCTTTGTACACTCTCTAAGTCATTTATTTCACCTGCTTTGTATGGGGATGTTAATACGCTACAGTATTCAAGCCGCGGTAGCGCAAGAGATTTGAAGAGCGTTATCATAGGTAATTCACCGCGTGTTTTAAATGTACGCAGAATCCAACCCGTTAAACGTTTCGCAGCTGTAACTTTGACCTGGTTATGTTCTTTGAAACCCATATTTTCAGACATTAACACCCCAAGGTCTTTCCGTTCTATTATGTGGTTAGATTCTGTTAGGTAGTTTGTGATCTCTTTAACGCCATTATTATCTCCGTACCTTATTAATTGGAATTTTTCTTCATTGAATTGCATGTTGTTTTCCCTGGTCCACTGGAACACTACATTTATGTCTTCCTGCAGCTGGCCCGTGTCCTCTTGTGTGTTTACTATCTTGCTTAGTTTTGTGTCATCCGCAAAAGACGACACCGTACTGTGTCTTGTGTTGGTATCTATGTCGCAAATTAGAATGAGGAACAGAAGGGGCGCTAGCACTGTTCCTTGGGGCACTGAGCTTTTTACATCCGAAGGCTCAGATGTGACTTGGTTTACTGCTACTGATTGTTTCCGGTTTACGAGGAAATTGTATATCCACCGTCCGATTTTCCCCGTTATACCTTTTGCTTTTAGTTTGTGGGCTATTATACCATGGTCACATTTATCAAATGCCTTAGCAAAATCGGTGTAGATGACATCAACGTTTTTCTTTTCTTCTAGCGCTTTAAGAATTTTGTCATAATGTTCCAAAAGTTGTCAGAGACATGATCTTCCCGCTCTGAACCCATGTTGACCGGTGTTGTGTAGTTCATTTGCCTCCATGAAAGCTGAGATTTTGCTTCGCAGGACTCGCTCGAAAACTTTAATGATGTGGGAGGTTAGAGCTACCGGGCGGTAGTTTTTTGGTAGTGCTTTACTCCCTCCTTTATGCAGTGGGGCAATTATTGCGTTTTTTAAGCTATTTGGTATTTCACTAGTGTCTAGACTCCTCCACATTATAGCCAGGGGTTTTGAGAGGTTTTCCTTACATTTCTTCATTAGGATCGAATTCCATGAGTCCGGGCCTGGTGCCGAGTGGGATGGCATGTTGGAAATGGCCTCTTCTATGTCTTTTGGACCGAAATCAATATCCAGCATCTGGGGGGCTTCCGTGGGGAGGTTTCCATGAAAAATATATTTTGGTCTCTGATGGCTTTTGTTTCATCAGGCTCACTGAAGGCCATTTCATACTGCCGGCGTAAGAGTTCGCTCATTTCCTTTTTGTCCCCTGTGAATGACCCATCCCCATTGCTTAGTGGGCCGATGTTTGATGCTGATTTAGCCTTTAGTTTGGCATATGAAAAGAAGTACTTGGAATTTTCCTTTATACCTGCAATAGCTTTCCTCTTCTCTTCCATATGTTGTAGTTCATATGATATTCTTAGCCTATGTTCAATTTCCACAATTTCTCTATCTATTTTGGCCTTTTGCCTATCCTGTAGATTTGGATGTGTGCGTCGTTGTGTGAGTAATTTTCTTCTTCTGTAAAGCTTCCTTCTTTCCCGATCTTGTTTGCTTCTTCGTCTTGTTTGTTTTTCAGGTATGTGGTGGCTACAGATTTGGGTCATGGTTTCTGTTATTAGGACAAGACATTCTGCAGGTGTCAGGTTATTCAATAAATCTTCACAGTCTATTTCCTCCATTTCTTGATTTACCTCTTCCCACCTAATATTTTTTTTATTGAAGTTAAATTTACTGAAAGGGCCGGTTCTTGGTCTCGATTCTGAGGTTGTCTGAACACTTGCTAAGGTTGTTTTGATCTCAATTAATTTATGATCTGAGTATGTTGTGTCCGATATGTTTATGCTGTGTACTAGAGAGTCATTGTTAGTGAAGACAAGGTCTAAGATATTGTTTTCCCGTGTGGGTTCGGCAATATGCTGGTTAAGACTAAAAAGGTCGCAAAGTCGGATTTGCTTCCATGGTGTTATTTGCCACTACTTGGTTTTCTACTTGTCTCCATTTAATGTTTGGTAGGTTAAAGTCTCCTAGCCACATAATATTTGGTGTTGGGTTCCCCAGTGCTTCCACTTCTGCTTTTATTTTGTTGAGCTGGGTTTTTAATTCTTCTAGGGATGAGTCCGGAGGCCTGTATGTTACAAGAACTGCTAAATTTATGGATTCTATTTTAACTCCCAGTATTTCCACCACTTCATTACTGTTATTTAGGAATTCAGTACATATCAGTGAGTCGTGGATGTACAAGGCTACACTTCCACGTGTTCTATGCGTTCTGTCTGCCCTGTGTAGGTTATAACCAGGAATCCATACTTCACTATCCTCTTGATCTTTAATGTGAGTTTCTGTGAGAGCCGCAAATATAGCGTTCCTTCTTCTAGCAGGCCCCTAATAAATGGTACTTTGTTTGTGGTTCTGTTTTTTAGGCCTTGGATATTTGCAAACAAGAGTGGGGAGAGATTTTTTGGAGAACTATGTGTTTCTAATAGTGTTTATATATATATATATATATATATATATATATATATATATATATATATATATATATAAATGACTTGGAGAGTGTACAAAGAAATTTCACTTCGCATATAAGTTCGGTAAAACAGCTACACTATTGGGAGCATTTATGAGCACTGAAACTGTACTCGCTGGAGCGTAGAAGAGAACGTTACCTAATAATATACACGTGGAAAATCGCAGAGGGTTTAGTACCAAACCTACATACCCCGATAGTCATGAAATTCAGTGATAGGAGAGTCTGGGAATGCGATATCCCCCGGATGAATAACAGGGGTGCTATGGGTTCTCTGCGAGAGGGCTGGTTATCACACAGAGGCCCACGTCTCTTCGACATAATCCCACGGCGAGTAAGAGACATGAGGGGCGTCTCGTTGGACAACTTCAAGAGAGCCCTCGATGTCAAACTGCAAAAAGTGCCAAACGAGCCCATCTTCGCAGGGGAGCTTGCTGCCCCTTCGAACAGTCTGCTGCACCAAATCACCACTCAGAACGAGGGGCGGCGCGCTCCTTGGTGCCGCTAGAAGTGTGGCGAACTCATCACACACACAATGTAAGATAGATAGATAGAGTTGCTAGGTCCAAGCGATCGATAAACTACGAACATATATGAGACAGACTTAAGCTTCTGAAAAGACAAAGGCGAAATTTGTATTGACTCTTTTTCATTTTATCATTTGTGTGTTGGAATTTTTTTGTTTTCAATTTCATCATATTAGAAATGATTTATAGATTAAAAAAAGACCAAATAAGACATAGTTACCGTATATTTATGTACTGTATAAGAGAGATAGATGCATTAGAAACATAGACAGACAGACATTTGATGCATAAATAACATTCTTAATAATTTATATATACCTAAGCTTGGGCCGCCACCCGTGTATAATCCTGACTTTTCCGTGTTGTGGCCGACTTTGGAACTTTAGGGGTTACCGTGTCCAAACGAACCCGTGTATAAAAAACGGGTGTATATCTAGACCTGATTCTATGTGGAAAAATAGGTGATAATTGAGGAAGGGGGAAGAGGGGGGAAAAAAGGAGGGGAAGAAGGGGGATTGAGAAACATGTGGATGAGTGGTAGGAAGTACTAGAGGGGAATTATCTCACCTAATGATATATTCCTTTGTTTTGAGAGTCCCTGGGGCATTTTTGAAGTTTTTTTTCATGGTCTTGCTTCCGTGATGTCTATCGGATTCGCTATATACATACTTCCATTAGGCTTATCGCACTTGCCGGGTTAAAACAAAATAAATACACCAATGACGTTGAAATGGAAGTAATACGTGATATGTCATATGCAGACGACTCTACTTTACACCACTCAATTAGTTTTCCAGAACGCCCCAGCCAGCAGTCCCGTAAACGTAATGAAGCCATAAAATGCTTATCTTGTGATCTAGCTACTATTTCCAATTGGGGTAGAGAAAACCTTGTTGCACTTAATGCTTCCAAAACTCAATTTATCCATCTTACTACCCATCAGGAACCTCCGAGGACTATCCCTTATTCTTCAACAATACAAAAAACAACCCTTCATCTTCCCTCAATGTTCTCGGTGTCTCTTTTTCTTCTGCTCTCACTTGGAAAGACCATATTACCAGTCTCGCTAAGGCAGCCTCCCAGAAGCTGGGTGTGCTCAACCGCCTCAAGGGGTTCTTTACCCCTGTGCAGCTTCTTGCTCTGTACAGGGGCACAGTGCGTCCTTGTATTGAGTATTGTTCACATGTGTGGGGAGGATCTTCTCACACCGCACTCCTAGATAAAGTAGAAAGGAAAGCCTTTCGTATCATTAACTCCCATCCACTTACCAACTCTCTGCAATCTCTCTCTCTTCGCCGCAATGTTGCATCTCTCTCACTATTCTATCGCTACTACAATAATCAGTGTTCCTCGGAGCTTTCCCAGTGTATACCACCTCCTCTACGTAGGGTACGTAGCACCCGCCTTGCAACACAATCCCACCCCTATTCCGTGCAACTCTCCAACCCAAGAGTGAAATGCTATTCTCAGACTTTCTTCTATTCAACTGACTGAGCTCTGGAACTCTCTCCCAGAATCTGTTTTTCCCTCTTCCTATAACTTAAATTGCTTCAAACTCCATGTGTCCAGGCATTTTAGCTCGAACGTCCCTTGATTTCGGCCCTGTCACTCTTTGAAATCTGGGGGAGGCACTCGCTGCAGGCAGTTATGCCTTTTGTCTCCCTCATTCACATAGAAAAAAAAAAAAAAAAAAAAAAAAAAGTGGCATGTCTCTTTACCATCACCTCCTTTCTTCCCCTTACATGTGTCTCCCTCCCCCTCAACTTCTGCCCTCCTCCTTTAAGTAAGGCCTGGTCACATTTTCAGTTTCCATTCCGCGGGGAGGTCTGGGAATATTTGCCGTAAATTTTCCGTCGAGAATCAAAAAGTGTTCACACGAGAGAGCGAGTCAAAAGTTAGGTCTGTGGATGGAGAATGAGCAATCAGAAAGCACATGTATCAATTTACATAGTGATATCAGTGCATCTTTGGGCCACTCATGTTTGTAGAGGGCCTCAGGGGTGTAGAATGATGGTTATATTGACAAGGGTGAGATAAATACATGAGGTAAGCTCTAGTTGTTATTATTGACAAGGGTCAATATAAAGTGTATGTAATTAAATTGCTAAAAAATAGTTTTGATTTTTTTTATCTATTTTAGAATTGTGTAAGGGTGTTTTGATGTGCGATAATAGTAGGAAATGCATAGTTACCCATTAATCAACAATCTAATAACACGCCCCTCACTATCGAAAAATAACTATTTGGCCATAACCGTTTGCCGTGGGACACAGAATATGTTGGAGGGGGGGGGGGGGGGGGCCCCCCTCACCCCCCCTAAGGACTTATTGAAATCCTCATATATTTCAACAGTATGGGGCACAAACCTCATTTTCCCCAACGCGAGTCGCAGAGGCTACACTCGTGGCGGATATAAACAAACCCACCCGCCTCTTGCGAGGCATAGGCGATATAGAGGATTTTTTTTTTTTTTTATCAGTAATAAATTTGTACGCGCATTTAGACACGTCGGAATGAAATACATTGTATAAGAAACCTATAGGCCACGATAAAACCGATGTCTGAATTTAATTACATAAACTTGATATTGTTCTATATTATTAGTTACATGTTGTCGGGAATTTAGATAAAGAGGTTAAATTGCATATCACTGGTACATGAAAATATCCCAACAAATAGTTATATAATAATTACCAACGAAGTATTCGATGGGTGTAATCCAGTCCCCCACACACGGCTAATTCAATTGCATGACATGTAGGAATGTTCACATAATACAATATCGATACAATGAACTTAGCTTAGAGGACTGGTAATGTAGGACTGTTGATATAGATTAATAATTGTAGCACATGGTGAACTATGGGTTGAGTCAGAGCCGGGGGGAAGTTGTTGGCTGTATGGTGTTGATTGAGAGACTAAAGGGCCGGCGTCCGATCGCTTCGCGAAATTATATATGGCTGCTGGCTCATAATAATTATAACCCATAACTTGGTTTCATGATACATCTAGAGCTGATGTAGATATTTATACAATACAGTTAATATTTAACTTACACTTAATAATAAACTACAATACACAAAGAACTAGCCGAAATCGTACATGCGATACGATACCGCCAAATTCAAATGCCCTATTGGACCTAAAACTGTCGGGATCATTACCCTATTCCCGACATACTGCCCGCCACCAAAAACTATATACAGTAGCTATATACAGAGAACAAAAGGACATCGAAGATTCAAAGATCACCTTGTTTGATCTTAGATCTCCAAAGATCCACGGAACTCATAGCCGCCCTCCTTTTGGGACGAGCGCCACCTGAAGCCAGAGGAGGATCATCCTTTTCATCATCAACTGCCCCACTTTGAGGAGCACTGTCACCAGCACGCTCCCGCGGAGGGGTATCAGTAGAGACGCCAGTATCATCCGGCAGTTCTACATCCTGCTCCAAGGGATATAACCTTACGACTGGGCGAGTAGTAACCCCAGTCGAAGTTCGTAATCTAGCAACCCTTATAAGACCATCAATGCCCTGGAACAAATCGACAATCCTCCCAAGCTTCCAAAATAACCTAGGACGCTCATCATGAATCAGTACGATATCCCCGATACGAGGCCATCGTTGATTCGTCCCTTTGATCATATTGGAGTGACGCTCGCGAAGAGACAGCAAATATTCTTGGGTCCACCTTTTCCATAGATCGTCCGACACCTTGTTCACATACTGGAAGCGACGACGGGTGGCGTCAGCATCGCCGAACGTAGGGTCTTGTAGATCTTCGTCGGTTACTGACGATCTAGGAAAGGTATTAAGGGTTCGTCCACGTGTTAGCATAGAAGGCGAAATGGGTAAGAGGTCATCAACATCTGCCGAGGTATAGGTCAAGGGCCTGTCGTTGACTGACATCTCAATCTCTATTAAGATGGTTTGCAACTCCCTTCTGGTCACCAGTGCCCTTCCTAATACCTTCTTCATGGCAGATTTGACAATACCAATTGTTCTCTCCCAAATCGCCCCGAACCATGGCGCACGTGCTGGTATAAATTTCCACTGACAACCCTTTCCAGTGAGGGTAGCCACAACTTGCGGGTCATCCATTAAACTCTGGAGATATTTAGAGGCCCCGACAAAACAAGTCACATTATCGCTCATAATAATTTGAGGGAAACCATTGCGGCCTGCAAAGCGTCTTAGAGTATGCAAAAAACCCTCACTGGATAGGTCGTCAATCAATTCAATATGAATCGCTCTGGTTACCGCACAAGTGAATAGAACGGCATATACCTTTATGATATTACCGGGCGATTCTCTAACTTGAATCGCTCCGGTGTAGTCTACCCCGGTTACCTGAAATGGTTCAGTCCTTTGTACCCTGAACTCAGGCAAGGGAGGTAGATCTACTGGGGAGTAAGGCTTACCCTGTAATCTTTTACAGATAGTACAACTATTGTGGATCCCTTTAATTGCTTGTCGCATCTTAGGGATCCACCAACGTTGTCGCATATACGCCAGAACATAATTTACACCAAAATGTAGGCAGGTCCTATGGCATTGGCAAATCAACAGTTTGGTAATCAAATGAGAGGAGCTGAGGAGGACAGGATATTTCGCAGAATCAATAATGTCCGCCTTTTGTATCCTGCCTCTACACTTAATTATGCTTCCTTCCATATATAATCCTAGCTGCCTCATTAAGTTTGAGGGTTTGGCCTTTGACTCCTTGCTCAGGATTTGATGTTCAGTAGGATAAGATTCCCTTTGTACTAAACATATTAGTTTCGCTTCTGCTGATCTCAATTCATGGAGTCTGATATGCTTCGAATCTTCACTAAGGAAAGACCCGTGAGCCCGACTTCTCATGTTGTTAATGAAACGGTATATCCATGCAAATACCCGTATTACTTGATCATAGCTGCCGTAATGTTCCCACTCTACCAACTTGTTATCCTGATGTGTAGTACTCACAGTCGAACTACTTAACACATCATCTTGGGGCCGACTTGAAGGATCAGATATGCATTCCCTGAAATCCTGAGGCCATTCAGTCGGAGATATAAGCCATGGAGGCCATGCCACCAAATAGAAGACGACATAAACTGTTGCGCCGAGATCCCCCGGGAAATTATGTCACTGGGATTATCCTTGGTGCTCACATAGCGAAATTTAGCTGTAGGAACTAAGTTATGTATCTCATCAGTGCGATTAGAAACATAAACAGGTAACACTTTCTGGCTGTGTACCCATGAAAGTGCTATTTGACTGTCGCTCCAAACATAGACGTTATTAATCTGTAGTATGTCTGTATAAGCATCCAGTGTAAACTTTATTAGACGAGCAGACAGAAGCAATGCAGTAAGTTCTAATTTAGGAACTGTAATCTTCTTTATAGGGGCTACTTTGGCCTTTGCTATAGCCAGTTTCGCTTCACTACCATTGCATATGTATATAGCAGTACCGTACGCAAGTTGGACCTTGCAACATGTGGAAAGGTCCGACCGAATCAACCGCCAAGTATCTTGTAACTCAGTCGGGAGGGGCGTGTCCCAATCTAGATTTAGCCGCCACAGTTGCTGTAAAAACATACGAGCACGGATAGTTACAGGCAGCAAAAAACCTAGGGGATCAAACAACCTCGCTGACAAGCTTAAGCAGTTTCGCTTGGTCATAAGCTCACTGCCGCATGGGGTGTGACAGAAGGATATACAATCTGTGGTAGTGTCCCATTTGTGGCCTAAAAACTTCACCTCACTATTCTCAGTAGCTACACCGTCAGAAGCAAATTGACCTTTCAAAAGATCACTATTAGTGGCCCATTCTCTCAAGTATAGATGAGCCTTGGCAAATATATCGCGGATCTCCCAGCATCTTTCGAGCAATAAATCTTCATCGTCTCCAGTGCCTTGAAGATTGTCCACATAGATCCCCTGCTTGATCTCATTCTTGAAGTCAGGATCTAGTCCAGCCTCCTCAAGATGTCGCAAGATAGTAGCGTTGAGAAGGAACTGGGAACAGGTCGCCCCGAATAAGACGACTCTGAACCTGTAGACCAGATACTCTGAATCTAGATCCATTGGGTCCCGTGGCCATAAAAATCTTGTCGAGTCCCTGTCTTCACGATGGAGTTGAAGCATCAGGAAGGCCTTCTCAATATCGGCGACCCATGCAAACTTATGACATCTGAAGCGCAACATAATTTGCGCGAGATCAGAGACCATGGACGGACCCGTGTATAGACAATCATTCAGGCTATAAGAGCGATCACTGGATTTAGCAGAGTAGTCATACACAATACGAACAGGAGTGGTGGAACTGTCCTTTTTAATCCCATGGTGAGCAAGGTAATGGAAGTTATCTCCATACTCACTGAGATCTACTCTCTCCACAAATCCACGTTGTACCTGCTCGTTTAAAACTGCCGCATAAGTCTCGCAATAATTTGGATCCTTGACAAACTGCTTCTGAAGGCCACATAACCTACCAAGTGCTAGATGGAAATTAGTAGGTCATTTACTCTTGTTATCATTCCAAGGGAGCCTTACCACATACTGACCCCTGCCAGAGTCATACGTTACAGTCTCTTCATACGAGCTTAACGCTAGCTTGGACTCACGATCAAGTTCATGTGGGTCAATTCCAATATTGTCCAAGTCCCATAGCTTATCTATATCAGTACATGTATTATCAGGCACATTTGGGCTAATATATTTATCTATGGGGCTTACTGCTACCTTGAGGACCGTAACCACCTCCACCTGTGTGTCTTGAGAAGAAGTGGCATAGAATCCAGAAATGGCATACCCTTGGATCGTGGGGAGCATTATTAGCTTATCTACCCGCCGATATCCAGGGTGAACCAGGTCGTAGTAATAATCAGCTCCGACCAGTAGCATAATTCCATTGTTAGCAGAGAGTTGATCATCAGCCAGTTTATAACCCTTGCTTCTGAGATATTTCAAATGTGGTTGAATCTCTGATGCCATATAGAAACTGGGTAGTTTGTCGACCACAACAGCCTTGATGGGACATACCTTTCTTCTATAAACATAGGAAATCTCCACTATATCGTAGTCCCTGGAATCTACTTCACCATTGAAACCATGGAGATGCAAATTCTCTTGACCCTTGCTGGTACACTTGAGCTGGGGTAATGATGACCGCAGAACGAATGACCTCTGTGAGCACTGGTCAAGTACGGTGCGCGTCATTATAGGCTTATTATTACTCCCCACTACTGGCAGCATCATAGTAGGAAGCAATTGACATTCTCGAGAAGCAATGGACATGGCAGATACTTTATCACCCTCGCTCTTACTTTTCTCATGTGACTCTTTGGGGGTTCTCCCCTTTTCTTTGCCGTCGTGCCGATCAGACTGGGTGCAAAGGGAAAACCAATGTTTCCCCTTGCAATACTTACAAGGTTTGATGTAGGAATTGGTGCAAGTACTGTTGAAGTGGTCTCTTGCCAGACAGCTGGTACATAACTTAAGCGATTTAGCCTTGCCAATTTTCTGTGTAGCCTTAGGACACTGGTACCACAGATGACTGTGGACACTGCACAACTTGCAACCTAATGATATTGGCCTTTTCTGTTTAGAAGTCTGTACCGGGAAAGCTGCAGTGGATGGCGACATCTCCACGGGTCGGTAGTGTCCAGTACTCTCCATGTTGTTGTTGTTGTTGTTGTTGTTCCCCAAGCTGCCTGGCTGAACAGCCCCAAGGCCCCGAGCAATTCCAAGGCCATAACCGAGTGCCCCCACAGAACCCTCCCCGCCGACCACAATAAAGCCTGGGTGACCGAAGCCACTCCATGGCGGGGAGCTGAGGAGGGTGCGGAAACGCCCGGGAAACCAAAGCCCCACCCAGGGCCCTGTGACCCTCAGCAATTATGAAGAGAAAGTTGAGGGGCAAGGGAAAAATGTGACGCTTTGGCTTCCAATCTTGGGAGATTGGGAGGTCAATCCACGGAAGAGACGTCGTCACTTGAGATCTAGAAAATATATAAGTTAAAGGAACAGTCAGAGTAAGCTATGGGTATGGCAGAGATTGCTCAGCTCTCACTCTGATAGACCAGCCCATCACCACAGTACTCTCCATGTTAAACACTTCAGTCTGGTACACCTTCACCAATGTTTCCAAGTTTAGTGGAGAGTCGCTTAGTTGTCGTCTTACGATTTCCTAGGGGAGAGGGTATCTTGTTCAAGATATTTACACTAAATATTTCCTCCTTGGTGATGGCCATTGTCTCCATAGATCGGAGGAGGCTCTCAAGTCTCAAAGGAGGCATAGTACTCCTTTAGGTCTGTCACATCATAGGATGGAGGATCTAGAGTGAAAAATTTAGTAATTAATGCGGCCTTGATGACTTCCTCTCTCCCGTAAGTTCTTTTCAGCAACTCCACTGCAGACTCGTAGCTTGTAGCTTCTAGCTTGTACCCATCGATCAACTTCAATGACTCCCCTTTCAATTGACCACGGAGATAGGTGAACCTTTGGATGGATGTGAGTGTTTTATTCCGATGGACGGAACACTCAAAGATATCCCGATAAATCTACAGTTATACTACCCCTATTTTGTCGCTATTCTGTTGGAACTAATGGGTTAATATTATTAGTAGTAGACTTAGTATGGTTTGATGATGCGCGGAAATGTATATTTGACTTGAAATAGATACATTGAAGTATTACAAACCTTCGCAAACCCATAAACAGGGAACGTGAGCAGGGTTTAGACCGTCGCGCACCCATAAACAGGGAACGTGAGGGGGAGTTTAGACCGTCGCGGAGACGGGTTCCTTTTCGGTTAGGTTAGGTTAGGTTAGGCTAATGTTAAAAATAGTAAAATGCGACGGTCCTCGGTATTAAACAACACTGTATATCAAATAAAAAATAAAAAACAACAACAAATTACCTGAAAAACTCGTATCTGGTTGGTGATAATTTTGTATCAAAATATGTTATTTTCCAGTTTCCGCATCTGCTGAACCATCCAAAAACACGCTAAAAGGCGTGTTTTGAAGGGGGGAGATGGTGGGGGGTAGTGGGGGAGGGGTAGTATAGCTGTAGATTTACCGATATCCCAAAATCCAGTCCAGGTAGTCGAATCCCCGGAAAAGGTAGGCAAAGTAAGCTTCGGCAGGTTAAAGCCAGTCGCCTTTGGTGTACCGGTATCCTTAACAGGGGGTAATTCTTGTGTGGAAGATAGTCTGGCTAAGGCTGTATTAACGTCCTCAAAGTACTCAAGATCTGCTGACATTTCTTCTTCCACATCGTCAGTAATTGTCAATAAACCATATACCTGCTGAGCATAATTATCATAAGTGGCTAGCGATTTAGTTACAGTAGCAAATTTAGCCTTAATTTGATCAGCCGAGGCACTTAATAAAAATTCATCAAGATCTCTTAAACACTTATTTAAACTTCCCTTCATCCCTCCCTTCAGAATCTTAAGCTTCTTTATATCTGTCATCGTTAAAGTCTGAATCTAGGCTATTAACTCTCTAAACTATAAAGCAAACTAGTTACACAAATTAATTTAAATTAAAAAAGGTGGCAATAGCATTGCCACTCCCAATTTGGAAACGGTCATTAGGCTACTAGCTGCAGTAGGATGAATTAATTGAATTAATAAGACAAATTGACAAGTAGCAGAAACAAACTAGGGCTAGAGAAAGAAGGGTAAATGAAAAGAACTGACTAGTAATAAGTATTAGGCCTAGCCCAGCTGCCCATCCCACAATCATGAGGTCTGTTGGCTGTCAATCGCTTAGGAATCAACAGAGACCGAACCCCATGACCGTAATTAGGCAACTAGGCTATAAAATTTAATTAAATGAGTCACATGAGAACCCTCCCCACCGGCAAAATTAAGAAAAGAGTCTCATATGGCCTAAAGGCTAAATAGTCCAGGAGCCAAGGGGTGTTTGCATGCATGAAAGGGCCAGAAAATCACCCGCTTGATTTAGTTAGAGGGTCCACTGGGACACCTTTTTAGCGAGGGTAGACATCCCGAAACCCGGCTGTTATCGTGTTATTCGGGATTTTCGCTGAATTTAATGAAATCAAAATTATAGGTTTGACTCCTGTAAGGAGATAAAGAAAACCTAATATTTAGTAGTGGCCCCGTAATCATTGACGATTATGCCTATTACATAAGGCACCCTCTTCAAACACTCAACCGCCGTAGTTTGAATCTACCGCGCAGAGCATAACAAATTTGAGGAGCCTTCATCATGAGTGCACGCAACCTCACTCATGGCTCAATCATTATGAATTGGGTTCTCACTACAAAAAAACTTTGTAAAAAATAAAAACAAAAAGAAAATAAGAATAACTATTCAATAAGCTTTCCATAATATCGTGGATGTACTTGTGTGGATCTTTGACCAGGCGCTGACTCAGGCGTCATTCTTCCTTCACTGACATATCAAGTAAACCAAAATCCTTAATACATCAACGAATGGGAAGGGGATGGTCGGGAGGGCCCCAGTCGTCAATGATTACGGGGCCACTACTAAATATTAGGTTTTCTTTATCTCCTTACAGGAGTCAAACCTATAATTTATTAGTGGCCCCTCCATCATTGACGATTATGCCTGATATCTAAGACTGGAGGGGGGACATTCATAATCATATCATAACTCTAGTAAAAGCAGATAATCAAACAACCACATAGTATTCTTACTTCAAAAAAGATATATATATTTATTGGTGCAGCACATATATACAAAAAGGGGTACAAGCAGGAGCGTGCTTCAAAGAAGCCTGCTTGATAAAAAGGGTTAACTCTTGAGATTCTGCGAACAGATCTGTAAGTTAAAAGGCACCCCACTCAACATAAGTGGTGAAAAATAACAAACTTATAAGTTTACATGTGCACATATAACCCCATAATATTAGTGGATATATCTTGCCAAAATATATCCAATGCTTAAAATTAAATTGCTTTCATAGCTAAAACTACGTATAACAACACTGTTGTTTGTACTACCATTGTACTAGCACAATTTCTTGCACTGAATAGTACAGAGAAATTTTCATATCACAATACCCATAACTAGTATCACAGCTCTCATACTCCGGCGGGGTCTAGGGTGTCCTATGTTACACTGACTGCCCCCCCCCCCCCCCCCCCCTTTCATTGAAATTAAACAAAAAGTGACTTAGGGGCCACCTAGACCCTCTGCCTTAAAGCTATACATGGCAAGGAAGGTTTGTCTAGAGCTACTGACAGGTATCGAGTCAAAAACATATGATTAGAGGCCCACAAATGTGTGGACGTAATATCTTCCACAGAAAAATTCTTAAGGAAACGCAAAGAGGCTGCCCATTTGCGTAAATCGTGGGCCCTACCCACAACGCCGGGATTACTCTCTTTAATGACCTCGACCAAAAGAGAAGCCAATCTACGTTTCAGCAAGCGCTTACCCGTACTGGCTACCCATAAAGCACATTGGGGATTTGGAGGAGCTACTCTCAAATATTTAGTTAGAGCCTGCACTGGACATAAATTATGGTGCACCTTTCCCCTTTTCAACGCCGGCACCGTGAACTCTGAAAACACGTGTTCACTGTGCTCATTCTTGGCTATGAACCCTGGGGAAGGTGCAATGTGAATACACTCATTAAGCCTACCAAACCTGAGGCAATTAGGTGTGTTGCTCATCGCCGTCAGCTCAGACACTCTGTTCCCGGTGGCCAAAGCCATAAGGAATACTGCCTCTTTTAAGAGTAATGTAAAATCTGCAGTATTTTGGTACAGACGGGAATGAAGTAACGACAATGCTTTGTCCAGAGACCAAGTAGGCATGAGCTGACGGGGAGGTGGACGGAGTTTAAAACATGCCCTCATAAAACCTGTTTCCTCCGCGACTGGTATGGTGAGACCGGTAAGGTCCCAAAATGACATCCTAATCGCTGTTAAGTGATTTTTTAACGTTACCACAGATAAACGTTTTTGCTCGAACAGATAATTTAAATAATTAAAAACCAAAGCCACCGAGGGCACAGTTTGTTCTGTCCTAAGGATCCAAGAAGTAAAGGCTTGCCAATGTGATTGATACTGTCGTTTTGTAGACTGAGTATATTGATTCATGAATTTATTGGTCACGTCTCTACCATACGGTGCTAGCCACTTGGCCTCCTGAATGTCCATAATGCAAAAGTCAGCGAGGTCGCTAGGTTGCCAATCGTGTCTAAGTGGAACAACCCGACCGGGAGCGACACCGGGTGCGGGCACCACGTTTTCAATTGCTGGTACCACAACTGCGCCGGCCACAGAGGCGCGATTAGCGAGACTAAGCCCCGATAATCTCGTAGTTTGTTTACTACTTGGCACATTAGAGACGCGTCTGGCGGCGGAAACAGATAAATGGAACTCCACCTGTTCCAGTCTGTCACCAGGGCGTCTGGCCCACCTGCCGGCGTTATCGTCCGGCGGGTGAGTTACATTGAGAGTTTGTGAGTCTCCTCTGACGCAAACAGATCCACTTGTGGATGGTAAGGCTCCGCAATCATTTGGTCGAAAATGGTTTGCTTGAGCGCCCATTCTACTGTTGTGCTCTGTCTCCGGGACAGAGCGTCTGACCAGACGTTTGCTACGCCTGGGAGATAAGATGCGTGAAGATGAATGTCCAGCCTGTTGGCTAGAATTATAGGTTTGACTCCTGTAAGGAGATAAAGAAAACCTAATATTTAGTAGTGGCCCCGTAATCATTGACGAACATGCCTATTACATAAGGCATCCTCTTCAAACACTAATCCGCCGTAGTTTTGAATCTACCGCGCAGAGCATTTAAAAACTGAGGAGCCTTCATCATGAGCGCACGCGACCTCACTCATGGCTTCAGTCATTATGAATTGGGTTCTCACTACGAAAAAACTTTGTAAAAAATAAAAACAAAAAGAAAATAAGAATAACTATCCAATAAGCTTTCCATCATATCGTGGATGTACTTGTGTGGATCTCTGACCAGACGCTGATTCAGGCGTCATTCTTCCTTCACTGACATATCAAGTAAACCAAAATCCTCAATACATCAACGAATGGGAAGGGGACGGTCGGGAGGGCCCCAGTCGTCAATGATTACGGGGCCACTACTAAATATTAGGTTTTCTTTATCTCCTTACAGGAGTCAAACCTATAATTTATTAGTGGCCCCTCCATCATTGACGAACATGCCTGATTTCTAAGACTGGAGGGGGACATTCGTAATCATATCATAACTCTAGAAAAGCAGATAATAAAAACAACCACATAGTATTCTTACTTTGAAAATATATTTAACAACGGCGTAGCCGAAAAAATACAAGAAAAAGGGGGTTCAGGCAGGTGCGTGCTTCAAAGAAGCCTGCCTGACAAAAAATGGGTAACCCTGAAGATTCTGAACACAGATCTGTAGTTACAAAGGCACCCCACTCAACGAGTGGTGACAAAAAATAACAAGTTATAAGTTTATATGTGCTAAGGCAGCCTCCCAGAAGCTGGGTGTGCTCAACCGCCTTAGGGGGTTCTTTTCCCCTACACAGCTTCTTGCTCTGTACAGGGGCATAGTGCGCCCTTGTATTGAGTATTGTTCACATGTGTGGGGAGGTTCCTCTCACACCGCTCTCCTAGATAAAGTTGAAAGGAAGGCCTTTCGTATCATTAACTCCCGTCCACTCACCAACTCTCTGCAATCTCTCTCTCTCCGCCGCAATGTTGCATCTCTCTCGCTATTCTATCGCTACTATAATAATCAGTGTTCCTCAGAGCTATCCCAGTGCATACCACCTCCTTTACGTAGGGCACGTGGTACCCGTCTTGCAACTCAATCCCACCCCTACTCTGTGCAACTCTCCAACCCAAGAGTGAAACGTTACTCTCAAACTTTCTTCTACTCAACATCTGAGCTCTGGAACTCTCTCCCAGAATCAGTCTTTCCCTCTTCCTATGACTTAAATTGCTTCAAACTCCGTGTGTCCAGGCATTTTGGCTCGAACGTCCCTTGATTTTGGCCCTGTCACTCTTTCAACTATGGGGGAGGCACTCGTTATAGGCAGTTATGCCTTTTGCCTCCCTCAATCACATAGAAAAAAAAAAAAAAAACATAATAAACCCCAACATAAACTTGGAGATAAATTGCAAAGGAACTCCATTATTCTAAAATTAAATTGCTTTCGCAGCTAAACTACTCTAACAACACCGTTGTTTTGTACTTAACATTGTACTAGCACAATTTCTCACTGAGAAATTTTCATATCACATTTTAACCTTAAATTGTATCACAGCTCTCATACTCCGGCGGGGTCTAGGGTGTCCTATGTCAACTGACTGCACCCCCCCCCCCCCCTTTCCCGTGAAAGTAAACAAAAGTGACTGCAGGGCCACCTAGACCCTCTGCCTTAAAGCTATACATGGTAAGGAAGGTTTGTCTAGAGCAACTGACAAGTATTTATTAGTGGCCCCTCCATCATTGACGAACATGCCTATTACATAAGGCATCCTCTTCAAACACTAATCCGCCGTAGTTTGAATCTACCGCGCAGAGCATTTAAAAACTGAGGAGCCTTCATCATGAGCGCACGCGACCTCACTCATGGCTTCAGTCATTATGAATTGGGTTCTCACTACGAAAAAACTTCGTAAAAAATAAAAACAAAAAGAAAATAAGAATAACTATCCAATAAGCTTTCCATCATATCGTGGATGTACTTGTGTGGATTTCTGACCAGACGCTGATTCAGGCGTCATTCCTCCTTCTCTGCCCTGCGCTCAGCCTGCCCGGACCTGTCTCCCCACGCTCCGCGGGTTCCGCATTTGTTGCGTCCCTAGTGAGTTTTTTCTCATTGGTTTACTCCGGGATGTATCGAGTAAGGTTAGGATATGCGTAGCAGGAGTGTCCTGGGCTGGTTGCCCGCAGTGCAGTGTATTTTGGGTCGTATGTTTGGGGCATCTATTTCGGATGTACCCTCGTGGTCCTGTTGTGGACAGGTGAATTTTTTCACAGTTAAGCTAGCTTTGTGATGCAGGCGGCTTTCATTACGCGTTATTGCTTCCTTTTATCTTTCTGATGAGGTAGCGTATTTTTGCTGTCGTTCCCAGCGTATTTTTCTTCACTTAGTGAAGTTTTTTCTGGGTCCCGAGTCAGTTCTTCCCTTTGCCGGAAGTGTTTGCTACAGTGGTGTGTTGGCGGTGGTTCCTGTTGTGATATAATTCAGTGCTTTTTGTTTATATTCCGACATGTTACTGTTATCCGTCTGCCTAGGCCTAGCCAGCCTCTCGTAGCTTTATCACATATACAAGTGTTATTGATTTATTTTCTAAATATGTACTACTGTGTCATGTGTATCCTGGTTTAGTTGTGTATTGGCTAATTCCACGGACTATTTATGTGTCCTGGGTTAGTTGTGTTTTGGCTAATTCCACGGACTATGTTGGGCCGGCGTTAGTTGTGTTTTAGCTACGCCTCGGTCCGGTGTTGCGTTCAGATGGTATCTGGACGGGGTGGGTTTCTCGGTTTCACCTTGATAACCCCGGCTGGTTGCCTAGTTTTGGCCACGCGTGGTTTAAAACAGGCTTGTTTCCCCGGCGAGTGGGTGTCTGTGGCTCCCCAGGTCTGCGTCTCTGGGGTGCCTGTTTCATCCCGGCGGGTTGGCTGTACCCATCTAACAGTGTTCATACGGACACGTGTTGTTTGTAGTTTTTTCGGTTTTGCAAAGCCAATATAAAACTATGCTGTAGTTGTATTTCCTCCCCGGCGATCTGTTTCAAAGAAGTGGGGATAGGAACAATTGGGGTTAACTTTTAAACTTTAATTCACCCGGTGGGTGCAACCTGGTAGGTTGGGATGACCGAATTTGCAAAATTCAGTTTAGTTGACCAGTCAATTGAGGGATGCTTTGTGTATCGCCTCCTTCAACATACGGCGCTTTAGGGCACATTTGGGGTTAACGTTTTTTAAACTATTATTCACACCCGGCGGGTGTTTTCTTGCACGGATGAGAATAACGAATTTACAATTCAGTTAGTTAACCAGACATTTGAGGGATACGTTTTGTATCGCCGCCTTCAACATACGGCGATCTAAAAGATACTTCGGCAGAAGTTAGATCTCGTATATTTGTCAGGCTTCCCAGTTTTTTATCTACGAGATAATTCGGGGGCCGGCGTCTTTTTTAGTTTTTTTTCCAATATTTAATATGGAACCAAACACCACCGGAAAGACTTAATCACTTATAAACGCCATGATGGTCTTTATATATTATGTCAGAGGGTATTCATAAATCTTTTGGACAAATTAAGATATTCTGAAATCTTTTACTTAGGAAACCCCACCGCGTGGCGAGCTGTGGTCGTTGAGTATTACGTCTCGTTACCCGGCGGGTTATTTAACACCTGTGTGCGAACATGAGTGGGTTAACCTTATGAGCATTAATTCCTGGAAATTTTAAATTTTCCAGAGCTGGGTCCCGGCGGGTCTATGCAGAACCTGGAGTAGTTTCCCTCCAGTCTCTGTCATGGCTACCTTTGCCCCGGTTTTTGCTGTATGCATTACGCCCTCCTGTTCAGGTATCCCTATTTTTGCGCACACACTTTGTATAAAATGTGTTAAAATGTCTCGTTTGGTGGGGGTTACCTTTCCGGCGTTTTTCTCGTTGCTCCGAGAACACCGTTTTGGTTTACCGAGTTTTAGTCAGGATGGCTAAAATAGGTAAGTTACCCCGACGAGTTTGGTCGCTTGAGGGCTCATCAGAAACTGCGTTTTTCTGTGGTCGAGCCTGGGATCAGGCTTCCTGTGTTATTCATTGCTTTATGCATTACGCCCTCCTGTTATGTCTCGTTTGGTGTGGGTTACCTTTCCGGCGTTTTTTCTCGTTGCTCCGAGAACACCGTTTTTGGTTACCGAGTTTTAGTCAGGATGGCTAAAATAGGTAAGTTACCCCGACGAGTTTGGTCGCTTGAGGGCTCATCAGAAACTGCGTTTTCTGTGGTCAAGCCTGGGATCAGGCTTCCTGTGTTATTCCCGGTGAGGGGGGCTCCACACAGTTATTTTGTTTGGTCTTTCCCTCCCGGCGACCTTTTTTACAAAGAGGTCTGGGGCAGGTATAAGTGGTTTGACATTGCATATAAAACCCGGCGGTTGTTTTTAAACTTTAATTCACCCGGTGGGTGCAACCTGGAAGGTTGGGATGACCGAATTTGCAAAATTCAGTTTAGTTGACCAGTCAATTGAGGGATGCTTTGTGTATCGCCTCCTTCAACATACGGCGCTTTAGGGCACATTTGGGGTTAACGTTTTTTAAACTATTATTCACACCCGGCGGGTGTTTCTTGCACGGATGAGAATAACTAATTTACAATTCAGTTAGTTAACCAGACATTTGAGGGATACGTTTTGTATCGCCGCCTTCAACATACGGCGATCTAAAAGATACTTCGGCAGAAGTTAGATCTCGTATATTTGTCAGGCTTCCCAGTTTTTTATCTACGAGATAATTCGGGGGCCGGCGTCTTTTTTAGGTTTTTTTTTCCAATATTTAATATGGAAACAAACACCACCGGAAAGACTTAATCACTTATAAACGCCATGATGGTCTTTATATATTATGTCAGAGGGTATTCATAAATCTTTTGGACAAATTAAGATATTCTGAAATCTTTTACTTAGGAAACCCCACCGCGTGGCGAGCTGTGGTCGTTGAGTATTACGTCTCGTTACCCGGCGGGTTATTTAACACCTGTGTGCGAACATGAGTGGGTTAACCTTATGAGCATTAATTCCTGGAAATTTTAAATTTTCCAGAGCTGGGTCCCGGCGGGTCTATGCAGAACCTGGAGTAGTTTCCCTCCAGTCTCTGTCATGGCTACCTTTGCCCCGGTTTTTGCTGTATGCATTACGCCCTCCTGTTCAGGTATCCCTATTTTTGCGCACACACTTTGTATAAAATGTGTTAAAATGTCTCGTTTGGTGGGGGTTACCTTTCCGGCGTTTTTCTCGTTGCTCCGAGAACACCGTTTTGGTTTACCGAGTTTTAGTCAGGATGGCTAAAATAGGTAAGTTACCCCGACGAGTTTGGTCGCTTGAGGGCTCATCAGAAACTGCGTTTTTCTGTGGTCGAGCCTGGGATCAGGCTTCCTGTGTTATTCATTGCTTTATGCATTACGCCCTCCTGTTATGTCTCGTTTGGTGTGGGTTACCTTTCCGGCGTTTTTTCTCGTTGCTCCGAGAACACCGTTTTTGGTTACCGAGTTTTAGTCAGGATGGCTAAAATAGGTAAGTTACCCCGACGAGTTTGGTCGCTTGAGGGCTCATCAGAAACTGCGTTTTCTGTGGTCAAGCCTGGGATCAGGCTTCCTGTGTTATTCCCGGTGAGGGGGGCTCCACACAGTTATTTTGTTTGGTCTTTCCCTCCCGGCGACCTTTTTTACAAAGAGGTCTGGGGCAGGTATAAGTGGTTTGACATTGCATATAAAACCCGGCGGTTGTTTTTAAACTTTAATTCACCCGGTGGGTGCAACCTGGAAGGTTGGGATGACCGAATTTGCAAAATTCAGTTTAGTTGACCAGTCAATTGAGGGATGCTTTGTGTATCGCCTCCTTCAACATACGGCGCTTTAGGGCACATTTGGGGTTAACGTTTTTTAAAACTATTATTCACACCCGGCGGGTGTTTCTTGCACGGATGAGAATAACTAATTTACAATTCAGTTAGTTAACCAGACATTTGAGGGATACGTTTTGTATCGCCGCCTTCAACATACGGCGATCTAAAAGATACTTCGGCAGAAGTTAGATCTCGTATATTTGTCAGGCTTCCCAGTTTTTTATCTACGAGATAATTCGGGGGCCGGCGTCTTTTTTAGGTTTTTTTTTCCAATATTTAATATGGAAACAAACACCACCGGAAAGACTTAATCACTTATAAACGCCATGATGGTCTTTATATATTATGTCAGAGGGTATTCATAAATCTTTTGGACAAATTAAGATATTCTGAAATCTTTTACTTAGGAAACCCCACCGCGTGGCGAGCTGTGGTCGTTGAGTATTACGTCTCGTTACCCGGCGGGTTATTTAACACCTGTGTGCGAACATGAGTGGGTTAACCTTATGAGCATTAATTCCTGGAAATTTTAAATTTTCCAGAGCTGGGTCCCGGCGGGTCTATGCAGAACCTGGAGTAGTTTCCCTCCAGTCTCTGTCATGGCTACCTTTGCCCCGGTTTTTGCTGTATGCATTACGCCCTCCTGTTCAGGTATCCCTATTTTTGCGCACACACTTTGTATAAAATGTGTTAAAATGTCTCGTTTGGTGGGGGTTACCTTTCCGGCGTTTTTCTCGTTGCTCCGAGAACACCGTTTTGGTTTACCGAGTTTTAGTCAGGATGGCTAAAATAGGTAAGTTACCCCGACGAGTTTGGTCGCTTGAGGGCTCATCAGAAACTGCGTTTTTCTGTGGTCGAGCCTGGGATCAGGCTTCCTGTGTTATTCATTGCTTTATGCATTACGCCCTCCTGTTATGTCTCGTTTGGTGTGGGTTACCTTTCCGGCGTTTTTTCTCGTTGCTCCGAGAACACCGTTTTTGGTTACCGAGTTTTAGTCAGGATGGCTAAAATAGGTAAGTTACCCCGACGAGTTTGGTCGCTTGAGGGCTCATCAGAAACTGCGTTTTCTGTGGTCAAGCCTGGGATCAGGCTTCCTGTGTTATTCCCGGTGAGGGGGGCTCCACACAGTTATTTTGTTTGGTCTTTCCCTCCCGGCGACCTTTTTTACAAAGAGGTCTGGGGCAGGTATAAGTGGTTTGACATTGCATATAAAACCCGGCGGTTGTTTTTAAACTTTAATTCACCCGGTGGGTGCAACCTGGAAGGTTGGGATGACCGAATTTGCAAAATTCAGTTTAGTTGACCAGTCAATTGAGGGATGCTTTGTGTATCGCCTCCTTCAACATACGGCGCTTTAGGGCACATTTGGGGTTAACGTTTTTTAAACTATTATTCACACCCGGCGGGTGTTTCTTGCACGGATGAGAATAACTAATTTACAATTCAGTTAGTTAACCAGACATTTGAGGGATACGTTTTGTATCGCCGCCTTCAACATACGGCGATCTAAAAGATACTTCGCCAGAAGTTAGATCTCGTATATTTGTCAGGCTTCCCAGTTTTTTATCTACGAGATAATTCGGGGGCCGGCGTCTTTTTTAGGGTTTTTTTTTCCAATATTTAATATGGAAACAAACACCACCGGAAAGACTTAATCACTTATAAACGCCATGATGGTCTTTATATATTATGTCAGAGGGTATTCATAAATCTTTTGGACAAATTAAGATATTCTGAAATCTTTTACTTAGGAAACCCCACCGCGTGGCGAGCTGTGGTCGTTGAGTATTACGTCTCGTTACCCGGCGGGTTATTTAACACCTGTGTGCGAACATGAGTGGGTTAACCTTATGAGCATTAATTCCTGGAAATTTTAAATTTTCCAGAGCTGGGTCCCGGCGGGTCTATGCAGAACCTGGAGTAGTTTCCCTCCAGTCTCTGTCATGGCTACCTTTGCCCCGGTTTTTGCTGTATGCATTACGCCCTCCTGTTCAGGTATCCCTATTTTTGCGCACACACTTTGTATAAAATGTGTTAAAATGTCTCGTTTGGTGGGGGTTACCTTTCCGGCGTTTTTCTCGTTGCTCCGAGAACACCGTTTTGGTTTACCGAGTTTTAGTCAGGATGGCTAAAATAGGTAAGTTACCCCGACGAGTTTGGTCGCTTGAGGGCTCATCAGAAACTGCGTTTTTCTGTGGTCGAGCCTGGGATCAGGCTTCCTGTGTTATTCATTGCTTTATGCATTACGCCCTCCTGTTATGTCTCGTTTGGTGTGGGTTACCTTTCCGGCGTTTTTTCTCGTTGCTCCGAGAACACCGTTTTTGGTTACCGAGTTTTAGTCAGGATGGCTAAAATAGGTAAGTTACCCCGACGAGTTTGGTCGCTTGAGGGCTCATCAGAAACTGCGTTTTCTGTGGTCAAGCCTGGGATCAGGCTTCCTGTGTTATTCCCGGTGAGGGGGGCTCCACACAGTTATTTTGTTTGGTCTTTCCCTCCCGGCGACCTTTTTTACAAAGAGGTCTGGGGCAGGTATAAGTGGTTTGACATTGCATATAAAACCCGGCGGTTGTTTTTAAACTTTAATTCCACCGGTGGGTGCAACCTGGAAGGTTGGGATGACCGAATTTGCAAAATTCAGTTTAGTTGACCAGTCAATTGAGGGATGCTTTGTGTATCGCCTCCTTCAACATACGGCGCTTTAGGGCACATTTGGGGTTAACGTTTTTTAAACTATTATTCACACCCGGCGGGTGTTTCTTGCACGGATGAGAATAACTAATTTACAATTCAGTTAGTTAACCAGACATTTGAGGGATACGTTTTGTATCGCCGCCTTCAACATACGGCGATCTAAAAGATACTTCGGCAGAAGTTAGATCTCGTATATTTGTCAGGCTTCCCAGTTTTTTATCTACGAGATAATTCGGGGGCCGGCGTCTTTTTTAGGTTTTTTTTTCCAATATTTAATATGGAAACAAACACCACCGGAAAGACTTAATCACTTATAAACGCCATGATGGTCTTTATATATTATGTCAGAGGGTATTCATAAATCTTTTGGACAAATTAAGATATTCTGAAATCTTTTACTTAGGAAACCCCACCGCGTGGCGAGCTGTGGTCGTTGAGTATTACGTCTCGTTACCCGGCGGGTTATTTAACACCTGTGTGCGAACATGAGTGGGTTAACCTTATGAGCATTAATTCCTGGAAATTTTAAATTTTCCAGAGCTGGGTCCCGGCGGGTCTATGCAGAACCTGGAGTAGTTTCCCTCCAGTCTCTGTCATGGCTACCTTTGCCCCGGTTTTTGCTGTATGCATTACGCCCTCCTGTTCAGGTATCCCTATTTTTGCGCACACACTTTGTATAAAATGTGTTAAAATGTCTCGTTTGGTGGGGGTTACCTTTCCGGCGTTTTTCTCGTTGCTCCGAGAACACCGTTTTGGTTTACCGAGTTTTAGTCAGGATGGCTAAAATAGGTAAGTTACCCCGACGAGTTTGGTCGCTTGAGGGCTCATCAGAAACTGCGTTTTTCTGTGGTCGAGCCTGGGATCAGGCTTCCTGTGTTATTCATTGCTTTATGCATTACGCCCTCCTGTTATGTCTCGTTTGGTGTGGGTTACCTTTCCGGCGTTTTTTCTCGTTGCTCCGAGAACACCGTTTTTGGTTACCGAGTTTTAGTCAGGATGGCTAAAATAGGTAAGTTACCCCGACGAGTTTGGTCGCTTGAGGGCTCATCAGAAACTGCGTTTTCTGTGGTCAAGCCTGGGATCAGGCTTCCTGTGTTATTCCCGGTGAGGGGGGCTCCACACAGTTATTTTGTTTGGTCTTTCCCTCCCGGCGACCTTTTTTACAAAGAGGTCTGGGGCAGGTATAAGTGGTTTGACATTGCATATAAAACCCGGCGGTTGTTTTTAAACTTTAATTCACCCGGTGGGTGCAACCTGGAAGGTTGGGATGACCGAATTTGCAAAATTCAGTTTAGTTGACCAGTCAATTGAGGGATGCTTTGTGTATCGCCTCCTTCAACATACGGCGCTTTAGGGCACATTTGGGGTTAACGTTTTTTAAACTATTATTCACACCCGGCGGGTGTTTCTTGCACAGATGAGAATAACTAATTTACAATTCAGTTAGTTAACCAGACATTTGAGGGATACGTTTTGTATCGCCGCCTTCAACATACGGCGATCTAAAAGATACTTCGGCAGAAGTTAGATCTCGTATATTTGTCAGGCTTCCCAGTTTTTTATCTACGAGATAATTCGGGGGCCGGCGTCTTTTTTAGGTTTTTTTTTCCAATATTTAATATGGAAACAAACACCACCGGAAAGACTTAATCACTTATAAACGCCATGATGGTCTTTATATATTATGTCAGAGGGTATTCATAAATCTTTTGGACAAATTAAGATATTCTGAAATCTTTTACTTAGGAAACCCCACCGCGTGGCGAGCTGTGGTCGTTGAGTATTACGTCTCGTTACCCGGCGGGTTATTTAACACCTGTGTGCGAACATGAGTGGGTTAACCTTATGAGCATTAATTCCTGGAAATTTTAAATTTTCCAGAGCTGGGTCCCGGCGGGTCTATGCAGAACCTGGAGTAGTTTCCCTCCAGTCTCTGTCATGGCTACCTTTGCCCCGGTTTTTGCTGTATGCATTACGCCCTCCTGTTCAGGTATCCCTATTTTTGCGCACACACTTTGTATAAAATGTGTTAAAATGTCTCGTTTGGTGGGGGTTACCTTTCCGGCGTTTTTCTCGTTGCTCCGAGAACACCGTTTTGGTTTACCGAGTTTTAGTCAGGATGGCTAAAATAGGTAAGTTACCCCGACGAGTTTGGTCGCTTGAGGGCTCATCAGAAACTGCGTTTTTTCTGTGGTCGAGCCTGGGATCAGGCTTCCTGTGTTATTCATTGCTTTATGCATTACGCCCTCCTGTTATGTCTCGTTTGGTGTGGGTTACCTTTCCGGCGTTTTTTCTCGTTGCTCCGAGAACACCGTTTTTGGTTACCGAGTTTTAGTCAGGATGGCTAAAATAGGTAAGTTACCCCGACAAGTTTGGTCGCTTGAGGGCTCATCAGAAACTGCGTTTTCTGTGGTCAAGCCTGGGATCAGGCTTCCTGTGTTATTCCCGGTGAGGGGGGCTCCACACAGTTATTTTGTTTGGTCTTTCCCTCCCGGCGACCTTTTTTACAAAGAGGTCTGGGGCAGGTATAAGTGGTTTGACATTGCACATAAAACCCGGCGGTTGTACCTTCGGGTGGTTATATTAACGAATTTGCGATTCGCGATAATTTGCCAAACAATTGATTGATACAATAGGGTATCACGGCCGTCAAGACGGCGATCTATGAGGGCTTCTGGCAGAAGCCGGATTAGAGATTAAGATAGGCTTAGACTTTTTATGGGATAAAAAGATGCCTGAATCTTACTAGTGTTTCAAGTGTAAAGGGATACTTGAAGGACTTCATCTTTAATAAAGATATGTTTCATCTTTATGAGGATTCAGAAGTTATGCTTAATTCTTTCGAACAGGTAAAAGATATGCTGAAATCCTTAATAAACAATTGGAACAATGTTGTTTGTTTGTTTAGTCTTTCTCTCCCGGCGACCTTTTTACAAAAAAGGTCTGGGGCAGGTACAATTGGTTTGACATTGCATATAAAACCCGGCGGTTATACCTTCGGGTGGTTATATTAACTGATTAGCAATTCGCGATCATTTGCCAAACAATTGATTGATACAATAGGGTATCACGGCCTTCAAGACGGCGATCTATGAGGGCTTCTGGGAGAAGCCGGATTAGAGATTAGGATAGGCTTAGACTTTTTATGGGATAAAAAGATGCCGGAATCTTACTAATGTTTCAAGTGTAAAGGATACTTGAAAGACTTCATCTTTAATAAAGATATACTTCATCTTTAGGAGGATTCAAAAGATATGCTTAAAAATCTTCTGGACAGGTAAATATATCCTGAAATCTTTAATATGAAACTAAAGGAAAACGAAAAGTAGTGGTGGAGTGCTACGGTTCGTTGACCGGCGGTCTTGTGACACATATTTTGTACCATTTTTTGGGTGTAACCCTATGAGCATTAATCCCCGGAAAATTCTCTTTCCAGGGCGGAGTACCGGTGTTGCACCAGGTGACCAGGTAGTTCCCGGGGGCGGGGTAGTTTTCCCCCAGTCTCTGCCATGTCGGCACTTGAACCTCTCATTGCTGTATGTTCAACGCCGTTAAGACCAGGTATCCCTATATATTATTTTCATTTGTTAATGAAATAATTTAATCACTGAATAATAATAACCATATATATTTTCTATGATTATATTAGGATAATATTATGTTTATTTATAGTAATTTATTTTAATACAATTAAATATAAATTAAATTAATTAGTATACTTTATGATTTTGCTCACCAGCTCTGCTTTCAATGTGTTAATGAGCTATGGGAGCTTTTAATTATCATAAACCTTTACAGGGCTCTCTTTTAGAGAGTATACCGAGCTCGCAAGCGAGGGACAGCCACAGCCAAGGTGTATGGCGATACTCACAGTCCTGGCAGGACAGAACACATCCCTTTGTGACTCAACTAGTGCTGACGTCCACGGGATGCCGATGTACCATCTTCTACCCCAGTTTTAACATGGCAACATGTGGAAGTCCTGGCTTCGGCGGGATCTTCCCATGATAAGCCAGACTTAACGGATGAAGAACAACGATCTCTGGTCTCAGAGATGGAGGTTGAAGAGTCCAGTCACCTTTTAGGCGACTCTCAGGGTACTGTCGAATCTCCACGGAGTTCGTCATCGGCTAGGTATGTACCGGCGGAAGAGATTGATGGACTACTATTGAATGCACTTAATAGGTTCTTGGGCCCTACGCCGGAAACTCCTCCTGATACGGGAGATCCCGCGATGTCGACGAATGTGCGACCTCTGGCTACATCCTTTGCTTTAGCGAAAATACCTAGCCATCCGCTTGTGTCAGGCCCAATTTCCAATGTGCCAGGCACAACAGCTCTCACTACTTCCACTGAATGCAGTTCACTGTATTCAGAAACAAGGGTCAACGAGGTCAAGGAAGTTGCTACTCGTGTCGGAAGAGATTTTTGTTCTAGCCAGCAGTCTAGATATTTATCTTCACGCATCTTATCTCCCAGGCGTAGCGAACGTCTGGGCAGACGCTCTGTCCCGGAGACAGAGCACGACAGTAGAATGGGAGCTCAAGCAACCCATTTTCGACCTAATGATTGCGGAGCTCTCCCATCCACAAGTGGATCTTTTTGCGTCCGAGGAGACTCACAAGCTCCCTCTATACCTCACCCGCCGGGCGATAACGCCGGCAGGGGGGCCAGACGCCCTAGTGACAGACTGGAACAGATGGAGCTCCATCTATCTGTTTCCGCCGCCAGATGCGTCACTAATGTGCCACGTAGTGAACAAACTACGAGTTTATCGAGGCTTAGTCTCGCTAATCGCGCCCCTGTGGCCGGCGTAGGTGTGGTACCAGCAATTAATAATGTGGTGCCCGGACCCGGTATCGCTCCCGGTCGGGTACTTCCACTAGACACGATTGGCAACCTAGCGACCTCGCTGACTTTTGCATTATGGACATTCAGGAGGCCAAGTGGCTAGCACCATACGGTAGGGATGTGACCAATAAATTGCTCAATCAATATACTCAGTCTACTAAGCGACAATATCAATCACATTGGAAAGCTTTTACTTCTTGGATTGTTAGAACGGAACAAACTGTACCCTCAGTGGCATTGGTTTTTAATTACTTGAACTATCTGTTTGAGCAGAAACGTTTATCTGTGGTAACTTTGAAGAATCACTTAACTGCGATTAGAGTGCCCTTTTTCGACCTTACAGGTCTATCCATACCGGTGGCGGAGGAAACAGGATTTATGAGAGCGTGTTTTAAACTCCGCCCACCTCCCCGTCAGCTCATGCCTACTTGGTCTCTGGACAAAGCTTTGTCTTTACTTCATTCTCGTCTGTATCAAAATACTGCAGACTTTGCTTTAATCTTAAAGAAGGCAGTTTTCCTTTTGGCTTTGGCCACCGGAAACAGAGTGTCTGAGCTGGCGGCGATGAGCAACACACCTAATTGTCTTAGGTTTGGTAGACTTAATGATTCAATTTCCATTGCACCCTCCCCGGCGTTTGTAGCCAAGAATGAGAATAGTGCACACGTGTTTTCTGAGTTCACGGTGCCGGCGTTAAAAAGGGGAAAGGTGCATCATAATTTATGTCCAGTGCAAGCTCTAACCAAATATTTGAGAATAGCTCCTCAAAACCCCCAAGGTGCTTTATGGGTAGCGAGTACGGGTAAACGCTTACTTAAACGGCGATTAGCCTCTCTTCTGGTAGAAGTCATTAAAGAGAGTAATCCCGGCGTTGTGGGTAGGGCCCACGATTTACGCAAGTGGGCGGCCTCTTTACGTTTCCTGAAAAACTTTTCAGTTGAAGATATTGCGTCCACACAGTTGTGGGCGTCTAATCATACGTTTCTCTCTAGATACTTGTCAGTTGCTCTAGACAAACCTTCCTTACCATGTATAGCTTTAAGGCAGAGGGTCTAGGTGGCCCTGCAGTCACTTATGTTTACTTTCACGGAAGGGGGGGGGGGGGGTGCAGTCAGTTGACATAGGACACCCTAGACCCCGCCGGAGTATGAGAGCTGTGATACAATTTAAGGTTAAAATGTGATATGAAAATTTCTCTGCGAGAAATTGTGCTAGTACAAGGTTTAGTACAAAACAACGGTGTTGTTATAGTAGTTTTAGCTGCGAAAGCAATGTAATATTAGTTCAATGGAGTTCATTTGCAATTGATCTCCACATGTATTTTGGGGTTTATGATGTGCACATATAAACTTATAACTTATTATTTTTGTCACCACTCGTTGAGTGGGGTGCCTTTTGTAACTACAGATCTGTGTTCAGAATCTTCAGGGTTACCCATTTTTGTCGGGCAGGCTTCTTTGAAGCACGCACCTGCCTGAACCCCTTTTTCTTGTATATTTCCGGCCTACGCCGTATTAAATACATTTTTCAAAAGTAAGAATACTATGTGGTTGTTTTTATTATCTGCTTTTCTAGAGTTATGATATGATTACGAATGTCCCCCTCCAGTCTTAGATATCAGGCATGTTCGTCAATGATGGAGGGGCCACTAATAAATTATAGGTTTGACTCCTGAAAGGAGATAAAGAAAACCTAATATTTAGTAGTGCCCCCGTAATCATTGACGACTGGGGCCCTCCCGACCGTCCCCTTCCCATTCGTTGATGTATTAAGGATTTTAGTTTACTTGATATGTCAGTGAAGGAGGAATGACGCCTGAATCAGCGTCTGGTCAGAAATCCACACAAGTACATCCACGATATGATGGAAAGCTTATTGGATAGTTATTCTTATTTTCTTTTTGTTTTTATTTTTTACGAAGTTTTTTCGTAGTGAGAACCCAATTCATAATGACTGAAGCCATGAGTGAGGTCGCGTGCGCTCATGATGAAGGCTCCTCAGTTTTTAAATGCTCTGCGCGGTAGATTCAAACTACGGCGGATTAGTGTTTGAAGAGGATGCCTTATGTAATAGGCATGTTCGTCAATGATTACGGGGCCACTACTAAATATTAGGTTTTCTTTATCTCCTTACAGGAGTCAAACCTATAATCTAGACAGAAACGTATGATTAGACGCCCACAACTGCGTGGACGCTATGTCTTCAACTGAAAAAAATTTCAGGAAACGTAAAGAGGCTGCCCATTTGCGTAAATCGTGGGCCCGACCCACAACGCCGGGATTACTTTCTTTAATGACTTCTACCAGAAGAGAGGCTAATCGCCGTTTAAGTAAGCGTTTACCCGTACTTGCTACCCATAAAGCACCTTGGGGGTTTCGAGGAGCTACTCTCAAATATTTGGTTAGAGCTTGCACTGGACATAAATTATGATGCACCTTTCCCCTTTTTAACGCCGGCACCGTGAACTCAGAAAACACGTGTGCACTATGCTCATTCTTGGCTACAAAACCTGGGGAGGGTGCAATGGAAATACATTCATTAAGTCTACCAAACCTAAGACAATTAGGTGTGTTGCTCATCGCCGCCAGCTCAGACACTCTGTTTCCGGTGGCCAAAGCCAAAAGGAAAACCGCCTTTTTTAAGAGTAATGCAAAGTCTGCAGTATTTTGGTACAGACGAGAGTGAAGCAAAGACAAAGCTTTGTCCAGAGACCAAGTAGGCATGAGCTGACGGGGAGGTGGGCGGAGTTTAAAACATGCTCTCATAAAACCTGTTTCCTCCGCTACCGGTATGGAAAGACCCGTAAGGTCTAAAAAGGGCACTCTAATCGCAGTTAAGTGATTTTTTAATGTTACCACAGATAAACGTTTCTGCTCAAACAGATAATTCAAATAATTAAAAACTAATGCCACTGAGGGTACAGTTTGTTCTGTCCTAACGATCCAAGAAGTAAAGGCTTGCCAATGTGATTGATACTGTCGTTTTGTAGACTGAGTATATTGATTAAGTAATTTATTTGTCACATCTCTACCGTATGGTGCTAGCCACTTGGCCTCCTGAATGTCCATAATGCAAAAGTCAGCGAGGTCGCTAGGTTGCCAATCGTGTCTAAGTGGAAATACCCGACCGGGAGCGATACCGGGTCCTGGCACCACATTTTCAATTGCTGGTACCACAACTGCGCCGGCCACAGTGGCGCGATTAGTGAGACTAAGCCTCGATATAATCTCGTAGTTTGTTCACTACGTGGCACATTAGTGACGCATCTGGTGGTGGAAACTGATAGATGGAGCTCCATCTGTTCCAGTCTGTCACTAGGGCATCTGGCCCCCCTGCCGGCGTTTTCGCCCGGCGGGTGAGGTATAGAGGGAGTTTGTGAGTCTCCTCGGACGCAAAAAGATCCACTTGTGGATGGGAGAGCTCTGCAATCATTAGGTTGAAAATGGGTTGCTTGAGCTCCCATTCTACTGTCGTGCTCTGTCTCCGGGACAGAGCGTCTGCCCAGACGTTCGCTACGCCTGGGAGATAAGATGCGTGAAGATAAATATCTAGACTGTTGGCTAGAGCAAAAATCTCTTCCGACACGTTTAGCAACTTCCTTGACCTCGTTGACCCTTGTTTCTGAATACAGTGGACTGCATTCAGATTGTCCATTCTGAAGGCCACCGACTTGCCCCGTAACGCCAGGCCGTGAGCCTGAAGGAAATACAAGGGGACTAGTAATTCTTTGACATTGATGTGCGAGATTTCTAAGTGGGACCAAAGCCCCTGACCCTGGTGCCCCTGATTTGACTGAAATCCCCACCCTATTGTGCCTGACGCATCCGTGTCTACCCATACCGTTGGTGGAGGAGAGGTCCATGACATTATTGAGTGCAATGTTTCCCTCTTCGCCCAGACCGCTAGTAAGGTGTGGATTAATTTCGGGATGGGCCATAATTTTCCCGCCGGTAAGAGCGGGAAATATTTGTTGCCTTCCAATATTAATCGTTTTACTTTCAACCGGCCCAACTTGACAGTTAGTTGAATCCAGTTGAGAGAGCCGACCAGAGACTCCCAGACCCTTCGCGTCGTAGTCAGACTGTGAAGAAACCTGAACAGTTTCCTACGAAACCTGTTGCGATTGTCCACACTCTGACTCAGAGTGAGAGCGGCGGTGTCCCAGACCAGCCCTATCCACTGAATTACTCGTGAGGGCACAAGGTTTGACTTTACCAGATTTACCTTGAACCCTAGAGTTTTAACATGATTTAAAATGATATTGACATGTTTTATGCATAATTGTTGTGTCTCTGCCACCACCAGCCAGTCGTCCAGATACCACAACACTCTGATCCCCTGTTTTAACAATGGCATCAGGGCTTGCCGGACTAGTTTTGTGAATAATCGAGGTGCCAGGTTCAAGCCGAACGGCATCCTCTGAAAAACAAAATTTTGGTGCCTGATCCGTAAGGCCAAAAACCTTTGAAATCTTTTGTTGACCGATACGTGCCAATAGGCGTCTGTCAGGTCTAGTGAACACATCCAACCTCCCGGCGGAAGTGTTAGCCTGATTTGGTGTACTGTTAACATTCTGAAAGATTCGTTGTGAATGTGAAGATTCAGATAAGACAGGTCTACGACCGGCCTCATCTGAACACTGTCCCTTTTGGGAACCAAAAATAGTTTGGACGTGAATACAGGGTAATTTGGGGGGACCGTGATGATGACATTCTTGGCAATCATTTCCTGGGCTAGAGACTCCACCTCTAAAGAAACAAAATTCGCCGTTGTCGGCTGACGTAATCGAGGTCGCCGGAGCCACTGCCAAGTGATGCCTTTGCGTGCCACCATCCGTGCCCAAGTGTTTAACGGCCATGCTTGGTGACACGTTCGGAACGACCCAGTTAGCAGACAAGGGTTCGCCGGCTGTACTACCCTCGGTTCCTCCGGCCTTAAGGTAGGCGCCGGGAGTGAGAGAGACTTTAGTTTTTTGATGGTGGGGTTGGTGCTGGACGCTTCGCCGGCTGGCTGGTGTTGGCCGAAGACTGGCCCTGACCTGGTTTATGTTGGCCGCGTCCTCTCTGACCTGAAAACCTACTCTGTCTATGCCTGAACTGACCCTGGGGGGAGTGGGAGGACTTAGGCGGAAGAAAAGGCTTAGATCCCCCTGGCTGAGCTTTAGTAGTAGGCCTGGGTTTGGGGAAGTTAAATGCAGGTTTCTTAGAAGGGGTGGGACTGTGCTTAACGGCCTGTGCCATATTGAACACTGTTCGCCACACTTCAGGGGTCATTAAAGAGGGAGTAAGCACTGGTGACATAACCACCTGATTAGCAATGCGATCAGGTAGCTTGCGAACTAACGACATCCTAAGATCTTGTCGTGCTCGTACCGCCTCAAGCAAGGCGGTACGTATGTCACCCAAGGATTGGATTGACGACTGAAGAATCAGTCGCCGGGATAACTCAACCGATCTTCGAGCATCCGCATCTGCGATTGCCTGAGTGGACCGTAGTAAAGACTTAGCCACCTGCTGAGATACTATGTACTGCGAGAACAGGCGAAAAGCTTTTCCCCGTAGCCTAAATTCTCTGTCTAGGTGAGTAGGGGTAGGGGTAGTGAACGGGTCCTTCAGCTCACAAAGATTAATCTTAGGGGTAGCTAGAAATGAAAACAAAGCTGACGGGACTCCGCCGGCAGAACCCACCGGCATGGAGAACCATGAATGAGTATCCTGAGGTATCTGGTGGGAAGATTTAGAAGTGGAAGTGGTTGCAAAGTTTTGAGCCTCTACCTCCCAATCTACCCAAGGTCCTGGTCCCAACTGTCCCACCTTCAAAACTGGATTAGCTGCGTCGTCTGTGACGGTCTGTAAATCTAGTTCAGGAGTGAGAGCTGACAGAGTCTTAATATCATTAAACCCATCCAGCTTAGACCAGTCTGAAAATAGTTTTGAAGCTGAGGCAGGGGGTAAAGCAGGCTTAGAAGCATACACAAAATAATCTTGATGATAATAACTAGGTGTAGCCTTGATGTTTACGTCCAGAACATTACCCAAAGTATCCACGGCCCTTAGTTTCTTTGACTTATTGCCCTGGATGACCCACTCACGCGGTACCGGGAGTTCCCCTGACAAAGTAGGTTGGGCAAGCTCTGGTTTAGAGGAGTTCAAAAGAACCCATGACTCGTCTGGCCCATAAAGTAAGGGCATAGCTACCTTTCTAAGAGGCGCTTTGTCTAGAGGGGGTGGATTGACATCCGTTATGACCCTGACATTTGAAGTTGTCAAAGCCGCCGTAGCAGGCCTAGTGATCCCTGAGGTTAACAGAGTGGGAGGGTTAGGGATCTTAGATAAATCAATCGAAGTCATCAGAGGCCGTACCGTAGAACTTGTCTTGGGAGCCCCCAAGTCCATTGTGGGGTTTTCCTGTTGTTGACCAAAATATTTAGATAAAGCATGAGTAAGCAGCCCATTAATTTCTTGTGCCGTAACAAACTGGTTTGATGAAGAACTTACAGGTGAATCATTAGTATCCTGTGCGGCGTCCAAGCCTGAGCCTGACCCTTGTCCTTCCATCTCCGAAATTATAGAAACTTCATCTTTCTCCTCCTGATCCTCCTGAGAAGACCCCGCCGAGGCAGGGGTACCTTGTTGCCAAGATAAGTCTGGGATAGAGGATGGGATCGCCGCGTCCCTGTGGACATCGGCTACTGTGTGACTCGTTTGAGTCGGACGTGGGTGATCAGACCATGGTTGAGCAAACCGCCAAACACTGAGGCCCTGGCCTACGCTCTCTTGAGAGTCTGAAACATTCTCAATTACTGAACCCCCTGAACTTTCCAATTCCAGGGTTAAAATATTAAGTGGCAAATCCTCTTTTGGGACAGGCACTGCACTGGACTCTTGGGCCTTAACACAAACTCTGTCTGGGGTAGAGGTACGATGAGATGCACTAGAAGTTGGTGAATGTCGAGAGGACTTCCGTTTATGAGAATCCTTTTTAGAGGATTTATGGCTACGGTGTGACCGCGAACTATTCTTAGATCTAGAGGAATCCTCGCCGTGACCACTGGTGGAACCTTCCGTCCTGCTCTTCTTACTCGCCGGTGAAGAGGCCCGACTAGATGACTGGTGTCTAAGAGGAGACCTAGACCGGGATCTCGCCCGAGACGAAGAGGCGGATACCGGGGGTGTAGGCTCTCTTGGGCGTTTAGGTGTAGCCGCAGAGGATACAGAACCCTGACCAGTCTCCGCCGGCTTAATACTCGTGACTCTAGAGGAATGTTTAGGGGGAGGGTGTTCGGAGAGCAATCTATCCCAAAGTGGGACGTTGTCACATGAAGTGATTTATGTGCAACAATGGTAGTGTAGGCTGACATCTGTTGCCTAACCTCTCTTAAGGCTACCGCCGCGGTCTTATCATTATCACAAAGGACCTTTAAAGCTAATTGGGAGCAAAAAGAACAATTACGCATAACCCAGAGACCCCTTGAACGGTCTAGACATTTAACACACCTTATGCAACGAGTATGCGCAAAAATAGGGATACCAGCACAAGCAGGGGTAGTGCACAAAGCAAAAACTGGGGCCACGGTAGCCATGACAGAGACTGGTGGGAGGAAACTACCGCCGGGTCTGTATTGGTCCGCCGGAGCTCAGCTCTGGAAAAAAAAAAAAATTCCAGGAATTAATGCTCATAAGGTTAACCCAACATGTTCGCACACAAGTGTTAATAACCCGCCGGGTAACGAGATGTAATGGCACAAACACAGCTCGCTACGCGGTGGGGTTCAGAAAATCTAAACAAATCTTTTGTTAAAGAAAGTGAAGAATACCCTCTGATATAATATAACGGTCCAGCATGGCGCTTATAGTCTCTTGGTGGTGGCGACTGTCTCAAGATTCAATTTTGTAACAAAGCAACCCCCCAAAAAGACGCCGGCCCTTGAAATATTTTAGTAGAATAGCACAGGGCAGGATGATACGAGATCTGATGTCTAACGAATTGTCACAAAAGATCGCCGTAAGTTAGAAGGCGGCGATACCTACTTGTATCACTAAATTAAGTGGTTAAATAGAAATCGAATTTTGTAAATTCCTTAGTTCCTCCACCTAGGAGCACCCGCCGGGTGAGAAGAATCGATATATTAACCTAAATTGAACCTTCAATCGCCGTAAGAGTAAAGGCGGCGATACACATAGTATCACAAAAATGGATTGGTTAACTAACTGAAAGACATAAGTCGTTCATCCCACCCTACCCAGGTGCACCCGCCGGGTGAGATGTCCAAACGTTAACCCCATAAGTTCCTGTCCCCACTTCTTTGTAAAAGATCGCCGGGGAGGAAAGCCTAAAACAACAGCTAGGTTTTTCAAGTGGTTTTTGTAAAACCGGGTAGAAAAACTACATAACGTATGTCCGCATGAACAACGTTTTATAGATGGGAACAGCCATCCCGCCGGGAATCAAAGGAGGCCTGAAACCAGGCATCCACAGAGACGCAGTCCTGGAGAGCCACAGACACCCCAACGCCGGGGAAACAAGCCAGTGTTAACAACCCATGTGGCCCAACACGGCTCGCGGCCGGGATTTTCATGGTGAAACCGAGAAAACCCCGCCGGAAGGCAACCCACCCTGAACAGACACCATCTGAACAACAAGAGACACGAGGAGAGCCACGCACGACAACCCCAAGGTCACTCAATAATCCGTGGAATTAGCCAATACACAACTAAACCAGGAAACAATTATAGTCCGAGGAATTAGCCAATACACAACTAAAACCCGGATACACATGACACAGTAGGGCATATTTATCAATAATAAACAATAACACTAGTACATGTGGCAAAGCTACGAGCGGCTGGCTAGGCCTAGGTAGACGGCATAATAAAAGTTGAAATATACACAAACACTGGAAATATCACAACAGGAACCACCGCCAACACACCACCGTAGCACAAACTTCCGACCAAGGGAAGACTGACTCGGGACCCAGAAAAAAATTCACTAAGTGAAGAAAAATACGCTGGGAACGTCAGAAACAAAGCTTACCTCATCAGAAAGATAAAAGGCAGCACTAACTAACGCGTAGTGAAAGCCGCCTGCATCACAAACTAACTCGGCTGTGAAAAAATTCACATGTCCACAACGGGACCACGAGGGCACATCCGAAATAGATGCCCCATACACTCGACCCAAAATACACTGCACTGTGGGCAACCAGCCCAGGACACTCCTGCTACGCCTATCCTAACCTTACTCGATACATCCTAGAGTAAACAAATGAGAAAAAACTCACTAGGGACGCCACGAATGCGGAACTAGCGGAGCGTGGGGAGGCACGTCCGGGCAGGCTGAACGCAGAGCAGAGAAGGAAGAATGACGCCTGAATCAGCGTCTGGTCAGAGATCCACACAAGTACATCCACGATATGATGGAAAGCTTATTGGATAGTTATTCTTATTTTCTTTTTGTTTTTATTTTTTTACGAAGTTTTTTCGTAGTGAGAACCCAATTCATAATGACTGAAGCCATGAGTGAGGTCACGTGCGCTCATGATGAAGGCTCCTCAGTTTTTAAATGCTCTGCGCGGTAGATTCAAAACTACGGCGGATTAGTGTTTGAAGAGGATGCCTTATGTAATAGGCATGTTCGTCAATGATGGAGGGGCCACTAATAAATAAAAATCTCTTCTGACACGTTTAGCAACCTCCGAGACCTCGTCGACCCTTGTTTCTGAATACAGTGAACCGCATTCAGATTGTCCATTCTGAAGGCCACCGACTTGCCCCGTAAAGCAGAGCCGTGAGCCTGAAGGAAATATAAGGGGACTAGTAATTCTTTGACATTGATGTGGGAGATTTCTAGATGGGACCACAGCCCTTGACCCTGGTGCCCTTGGTTTGACTGAAAACCCCAACCTATCGTTCCTGACGCATCCGTGTCTACCCATACCGTCAGCGGAGGAGAGGTCCATGACATTACTGAGTGCAACATTTCCCTCTTTGCCCAGACCGCTAGTAAGGTGTGGATTAATTTTGGGATGGGCCATAATTTTTCCGCCGGCAATAGCGGAAAGTATTTGTTGCCCTCCAATATTAAACGCTTTACTTTCAACCGGCCCAACATTACAGTTAGTTGAATCCAGTTGAGAGAGCCGACCAGAGACTCCCAGATTCTCCGTGTCGTAGTCAGACTGTGAAGGAACAGGAACAGTTTCCTGCGAAATCTGTTTCGATTGTCCACACTCTGACTCAGAGTGAGAGCGGCTGTGTCCCAAACCAGCCCTATCCACTGAACTACTCGTGAGGGAACAAGGTTTGACTTTACCAAGTTGACCTTGAACCCTAGAGTTTTGACATGATTTAATGTTATGTTGACATGATTTATGCATACTTGCTCCGCTGTACTACCCTCGGATCCACCCGCCGTGAGACCGGCCCCGGGAGTGAGAGACTTTAGTTTTTCTATGGTGGTGGAGGTGGTGGTGGTGGACGCTTAGCCGGCTGGCCGGCGTTGGCAGAAGACGGGCCCTGACCTGGTTTGTTATAGCCTCGTCCTTTCTGACCTGTAAACTTACCCTGTCTATACCTGTACTGACCTTGGGGGGAAGAGGACTTAGGTAGGTGAAAGGGCTTAGATCCCCCCGGCTGCGCTTTTGCGACTGGCTTGGGTTTGGGAAAGTTAAAGGCAGGTTTCTTAGAAGGGGTGGGACTATGTTTAAAGGCCTGAGCCATATTAAAAACAGTTCTCCACACATCTGGGGACATTAAAGAGGGAGTTAGCACTGGTGACATGACCACCTGATTCGCAATTCGATCAGGAGGTTTTCTTACCAGGGACATCCTGAGATCTTGTCTCGCTCGTACCGCCTCAAGCAAGGCTGTGCGGATATCACCCAATGACTGAATCGACGTCTGAAGGAGCAATCGCAGAGACAGTTCAATCGATCTTCTGGCATCCGCGTCTGCGATTGCCTGAGTAGACCGTAGCATTGATTTTGCCACCTGGTGCGTCACAATGTATTGGGAGAAAAGTCTATACGCTTTCCCCCGTAGCCTAAATTCCCGGTCTAGGTGAGTTGGGGAAGGTGTAGTGAAAGGGTCCTTGAGTTCACATAGATTGATTTTGGGGGCAGCTAAGAATCAAACAAAGCAGATGGGACTCCGCTAGCAGAACACACTGGCATAGAGAACCAAGAATGACTATCCTGAGGAATTTGGTGGGAAGATTTCGAGGTGAAGGTGGTCGCAAAGTTCTGAGCCTCCGTCTCCCATTCCACCCAAGGTCCCGGGCCCAACTGCCCCACCTTCAACACTGGATTAGCGGCTGTGTCTGTGACAGTTTGCAAATCTAATTCTGGAGTGAGAGCTGACAGTGTTTTTATGTCATTAAAACCATCATGCTTGGACCAGTCAGAAAACAGCTTTGAAGCTGAGGCAGGGGGCAAGGCAGGTGTAGCAGTATATACAAAATAGTCCTGATGATAATAGTTAGGAATGGCCTTAACATTAACATCTAGTACATTCCCCAAAATATCCAAGGCTCGTAACTTTTTAGATTTATTGCCTTGGATTACCCACTCTCGTGGCACTGGAAGTTCCCCTGACAAGGTGGGCTGTGCGACCTCTGGTTTAGTGGGGATCAATTGAACCCATGATTCGTCGGGACCGTATAATAGGGGCATCGCTACCTTTCTTAATGGAGCTTTATCTAAAGGGGGCGGATTCACATCCGTTACCATCCTTACACTAGAAGTAGTCAGTGCCGCCGAAGCAGGCCTAGCGACCACAGATGGTGATATAGAGGGAGGGTGAGGAATCTTAGCTAAGGCAATGGAAGTCATCAGAGGTCGAACATTGGAACTTGTCATGGAAGCTCCCAGGTCTACTGTAGGAGTCTCCGGCTGTTGGCCAAATTTTTTAGTTAGAGCATTAACCAATAACCCATCTATTTCCTCTGCCGTGACAAATTTAGTTGATGACGAACTCAGCGGTGAATCAGTCCGATCCTGTGCGTCGTGTAAAACTGAACCCGACTCTTGCACCTCCATGTCCGAGATTATAGATACCTCGTCTTTGTCATCTGGCTCCCCGTGAGAGGATTCCGCCGAAGCCGGAATCCCGTTGTGTTGCCAAGTCAAGTCTGGTATGGATGATGGGATCGCCGCGTCCCGGTGGACCTCAGCCACTGTTTGTGTATCTTGAGCCAGACGTGGGCTTTCAGTCCCTGGTCGAGAATACCGCCATACCCCCAGGCCGTGGCCTGCACTCCCTTGGGAGTCTGTTGACTCTTCTAAAGGACGATCACTGTCCACCAAACTCTCCAATTCTAAGGTTAGAATGCTAATTGGTAAACTGTCCGCTGATGCTGACACTACACTCGCCTCATTAGACTGAATACTAGCTATGTCGGGAGTAGAGGCATGACGAGAGGCACTAGACTCCGGTGAATGCCGGGAGGCCTTTCGTTCATGCGAATCTTTTCTGGAGGATTTGTGGCTCCGGTGCGACATAGAACTGCCTTTGGACTTTGTAGATTTCTCACTAAAATCACTTGTGGACCCCTCTGTCTTGTTCTTCTTACTCGCCGGCGAAGAAGAGAGACTAGGCGGCTGCTGTCTAAGAGGTGACCTGGACCTGGATCGCGCCCGTGATGAGGCTGCCACCGGGGGCGTAGGTTCTCGCAGTCTCTTAGATGTGCCTGGGGCTGGAGCAAGAGTAATACCCTGTCCAGTCTCTGCCAACTTTCGTACAGTTACTCTAGAGGGACGTTTAATAGGGGGGTGCTCAATTAGTAACTTATCTCAAAGGGCTACGTTATCGCATTGAAGTGACTTATGAGCCACTGTGGTAGTATAAGAGGTCATCTGCTGCCTAACCTCCTGTAAAGCGACCGCCGCGGTCTTATCATTGTCTAGCAAAACTTTATGGCTTAACTGAGAGCAAAAGGTACAGTTCCGCATAACCCACAGACCCCTTGAGCGGTCGAGACATTTAACACATTTAATGCAAAGGGTGTGTGCAAAGATAGGGATACCTGAACAGGAGGGCGTAATGCACAAAGCAAAGACAGGGGCAAAGGTAGCCATGACAGAGACTGGTTGGAAACTTACTCCAGGTTCTCTATAGACCCGCCGGGACCCAGCTCTGGAAAAAGAGAAAATGTCCAGGAATTAATGCTCATAAGGTTAACCCAACATATTCGCACACAAGTGTTAAATAACCCGCCGGGTAACGAGATGCAATACTCAACGACTACAGCTCGCTACGCGGTGGGGTTCCTAAGTAAAGATTTCAGAATATCTTAACTTGTCCAAAAGATTTATGAATACCCTCTGACATGGTATAAAAACCAGCATGGCGTTTATAACTGATTTAGTCTTCTCGGTGGTGGTTGTTTCCAGATTTAATTTGGAAAAAACACCCCTAAAAAAGACGCCGGCCCCCGTATTATCTCGCAGATCAAAACCGGGAAGCCTGACAAAATACGAGATCTGACTTCTCCCGAAGTGTCTTTTAGATCGCCGTATGTTGAAGGCGGCGATACAAAACGTATCCCTCAATTGTCTGGTCAACTATACTGAATTGCCAATTCGTTATTCCCACCCTTCCAAGGAGCACCCGCCGGGTGTGAAATTAAAAACGTTAACCCCAATTGTGCCCTAAATTGCCGTATGTTGAAGGCGGCGATATAAAAAGCATCCCTCAATTGTCTGGTCAACTAAACTGAATTTTGCAAATTCGTCCATCCCACCCTTCCAAGGTGCATCCGCCGGGTGTGATTAAAAGTTTATAACGTTAACCCCAATTGTTCCTATCCCCACTTCTTTGTAAAATATCGCCGGGGAGGAAAACCAAACAACAACAGATGGCTTTCACTGGCTTTGCAAAACCGGGAAAAAACAACACACAACACGTGTCCGCATGAACACTGTTTTAGGTGGGTACAGTCATCCCGCCGGGATTTTATAGGGAGTCTGATACAGGCTCCACCACAGAGATGCAGTCCTGGAGAGCCACAAACACCCACTCGCCAGGGAAACAAGCCTGTTTTTAAAACCACGCGTGGTCAAAACTCGGCCACCAGCCGGGTTTTTCACGGTGTAACCGAGAAAAAGCCCGCCGGAAAAGGCAACCCACCCCGCCCAGATACCAACTGAACGCATCACAAGACCGAGGAGTTAGCCAAAACACAACTAACCACAAAATAGTCCGTGGAATTAGCCAATACACAACTAACCCAGGACACATAAATAGTCCGTGGAATTAGCCAATACACAACTAAACCAGGACACACATGATACAGTAGTACATATTTATAACATAAATCAATAACACTTGTACATGTGGCAAAGCTACGAGAGGCTGGCTAGGCCTAGGCAGACGGACATAAAAGTAAACATGTCGTAATATAAACAAAAAGCACTGAATTATATCACAACAGGAACCACCGTCAACACACCACTGTAGCACATACTTCCGGCAAAGGGAAGAACTGACTCGGGACCCAGAAAAACCTTCACTAAGTGAAGAAAAATACGCTGGGAACATCAGCAAAACATAAGCTACCTCATCAGAAAGATAAAAGGAAGCAAAAATAACGCGTAATGAAAGCCGCCTGCATCACAAAGCTAGCTAACTGTGAAAAAGTTCACATGTCCACAACAGGACCACGAGGGTACACCCGAAATAGATGCCCCCAAAACACAACTCAAAATACACTGCACTGCGGGCAACCCGCCCAGGACACTCCTGCTACGCATATCCTAACCTTACTCGGTACATCCCGGAGTAAACAAATGAGAAAAAACTCACTAGGGACGCAGCAAATGCAGAACCAGCGGAGCTTGGGGAGGCACGTCCGGGTTGGTTGAGCGCAGAGCAGAGAAGGAAGAATGACGCCTGAGTCAGCGTCTGGTCAAAGATCCACACAAGTACATCCACGATATTATGGAAAGCTTATTAAATAGTTATTCTTATTTTCTTTATTTTTTTATTTTTTACGAAGTTTTTTCGTAGTGAGAACCCAATTCATAATGACTGAGCCATGAGTGAGGTTGCGTGCGCTCATGATGAAGGCTCCTCAAATTTTTTATGCTCTGCGCGGTAGATTCAAACTACAGCGGATGAGTGTTTGAAGAGGGTGCCTTATGTAATAGGCATAATCGTCAATGATGGAGGGGCCACTAATAAATAACTCCTTTTTTTACGTGTGACGGTTACATAAATTGCAATAACTCGGCAATGAAATGGTCTACAGAGCTCTTTCACCACTCAAAATAAAGCTTAAAGAATTATCTATTCAATGGATACAAACACAATAAGATTGGTCAATACCCAAGGTCACAAGAGGTCAAAGTATGACCTTTTCTGATGAGGAATTAAAATTTATGACTTTTCAAATTTAAATATTTGTGAAAAATAGGTAAATGGATTGAACGTTTAATGCTTTTATATTCTGGTTAGGTACACCATAGGCAAGTTTTTGAAATTAGTTGGAAAAGTTGATTACGTATTTTAACCCCTTGGCGTCCAGTACAATAATATGAAGTTTGCGAATGATATACCAATAATAGCTATGTATTGGTTATATAATTATGGTACTACTGAGTCAGCTAAAGTTCTATCAAAACACTCTGTATCACAGTATCACACATTGCATATATATCTTCAAAGCAGATTTCAATTATTTTTTGTCACATTAATGAATGACCTACTTTTGGGGAGAGGGGTGAGCCGGGGATACAGTTGGAAATGTATTCTGTGATGTGTCGCATTAATGGCCTAGGTTTTGACATCCTTTCACCTGACATTTGCAGTAAGGGCAGCATTTCATATCTAGTTGTCTGCAGACACAGCGTTTAGTAGAGCAGGAGGTACATTTACAGGGCATTGCAAAGTCATCCGGTAGCAAGACTTGAAGATGGTCCGGTTGAAGAATGCCATCTTCTTCAATGAAACCAAAGTCTCTGGGATCCAGTTGAGGATTGCTTAGGCAGTGTAGCTGTAGATATGTCCCAAAGAATGCCCTGAGGACATGACCTTTGACTGATCGGCTGGTGGGAGACAGTTCCAAAATGGTCCTTTTGCTGTGGTGGTAGAGGTAGTACCGTAATTCATCCATTGTTCTGCACGAGGTTCCTGATTTGTACACATTCACAAAGAACTCTTCCACCAAGATGAAGTTAATACAGTTCAATTCCTTTCCAAAATCAATCAGATAATGCACCGGATCTGCCTTCAGTGCAGCAGCCTTTGTACCAAATTTACTTGTGGAATCACAACCAGTGAGATGGTGCAGGGCAACTAAGATTTTGCAAGTATCTGATCCCAACTTATCGCCTAGAACATGAAGGGGTATGTATCTTGTGGTATTACCAACACCAGCACGAATCCACATCTCTCGTAGGCCATGTGCCTTCAGAAGCGACCAGTAGTGTAGGGCCAAGATTACTACATCAGTATCATTTGATATAATAACCACTCTCTTAGTCCCATTCTCAACTGCATGACGAGCATGTGGGATAATTCTGACGTCGGCCTCTTCAATCGTTGTGTCTAGATCAGGTAATGGTGTCTCTTTTCCATTCAAAATAGCCAGGCATGGTTCAATTTCAGGTGGAAGTCCAATCGAGCTAACAACTGTATCTGTCATCGGTTTTGGCTTTGTTAATATGCGTTGTCGAATGAGTTTCTGTAGCTTGGATTTGTTTGCAGATGAGGCCCAGAATGCATCCATTGTGACTGGCAATTGCGTTCCTGTACCTATCCCATATAAATCAATTGGGCTGCAACCACACCTTCTAGTTCTTTCGCTGTCCTTCACTGAACCCTAAATGTATGTGCCAAAGATGAAGTCGACACGTTTAGAGTTGCTGCAAAGTCCATATGACACCTCCAAGAACTTATCGCAGAGTTCACCAAAGGTGTTCATCTGGGATACCCGCAGACGACGAAGGCCTGCCATTACATCAATGATAGTCACTGTATTTGCTGGCTTCCATTTAGATGGTGGTATATAGTCTGCTTTTTCAAGGTGTTTTTCTAACTCAGTGCACAGTTCACTTTTGTTTGGTTTGGTCATTAGTCCATTCTTGTCAAAGAGGTAACTGCTGTCAATCAGGTCAAACCCCAGCAAATGTTTCATGTCATATCCTCGGACACGAGCAATGTCATAGATCTTCTGGGTTTCTGCCATTTGCTTCTTGGTCTCTTTGCTTGTAGACTTATAGGTACTTTGGTCTCCCTTCATGGATTTGAATGTCTTAAGGTTCGTCCTGTGAATGTTATCAAAGATGGATCTGTGTTTCATTACGATTCTTTCATTTCGGAATGTTTCTTACTTCTTCCTAGATCTTTCATCAAATTCGAGCAGATTGTCACGGATTTCCTTTGTCATGATTTCCTGTGGGAGGATGTTGTGAAGCTTGTCTTTGTCTCCTTCACACGGTAACGTCATGGGGTTGTCATGTTCTTTTACATACTCAATTCAATCATATCCTGAATCAATGTCTCAGATGACCTTGTTGCTGATAAGTTGAACTCGTGGTTTACTAAAAGTTCTGTGCTAGGTGTGACGACTCCACTGACCTGACGTTGGAAATTGACAACAGCTAACATTTCATGGTAAATGATCTCCCACTGAGCAACGAATTGCTTCTTTTTGGTGCTACCGATGATACCCCCAGCACTCTTCTGGGATCGATTTATCGTCTGCTCGAGACACATGTCTGCCCCTACAGCACTGAATGGTCCATCTGTCCGCTTCACCACGAACTTGCCTGCCAGGAAACTCTTGTACACATCTTCTGGTAGCTTTCTCATATCTTCTAGGTATAATGAAGCCCATCTAAAATAGTTGACCCTATCACGTCCAGCAAATAGCGGCAGCACAGATTGAACACTTTGGAGATGGAGTTTCCAGTCTCCCTCACGGTCTGCCCTAACCAAGTCCTTTAGAACAGCCACCATTCTGACGAAGTGGTCCCAGAATGTAAAAGTCTCTGATGCTGCACTTCTCTGACATCTAAATTTATTGAAGTCTTCAATCTGACTCCAAATGAACCTTGCTTTCCTCCCTCTTCTTTTCTGCTACAGAGTTTTTAAACAGTCTCAGATGCTCAAGCTCATCCCTGTACCTCTCAATTCCTTCCACTTTGAAGAACTCTGCCCACTGCAGCCTTTCTATACACTCAGAGAGCATGAACAAACCCTTCAATGACCTCGTATAATGTGATCCATCAAGAACTGATCTTACCACATTTTGGCCAAATGCTTTAGACTCTACCAATATAGTTTCTGCTCCACTGCCATTAATGAGCTTTCCTATCGCACCCATGACTACCTTAATCATATGAAAAGAGCCCAGACATAACACCAAGTTATTAAATTCAAATGGTTTGCTCATGGTGATTTCACGGGCAATGTGATACACCCCCTCATCACATACCACGGGCAAGTGTGTTTGGTCTAGTTGACTCAAAATATTCTGGAAGTTTTTTAATGCTGTGTTAACTGTGCCATATTCCGTAACAGGGTGGGGAAGGACTGGTAGGAAACCTACAACCTTCTGACACACATTCTCATCAGTAATAAGAGAGTTAAAGGCACTCCAAGAGGGCAATGTTTGGTCCATAGTTGTTTCTTTAACACCTACCGTCATACATGATAGATCCATTCTACTTACAGTCCAAGCTACGTCCTTCCTGCTGACATTTTTTGCATGTGATTTGTCTATTTTGTACAGTTCTTTTCCGGAACTTCGTAGATTGTTGGAAGGCTTGGCTTTTTAGCAGTTTTCGTGTAAGGAAACAAAGTCTGGCAACCTAACTCTTGTGTGAATTATCTCTCTCTGTGGGTGACACCAGTCTCCGATATCTTAGGCTTACTATTCAGAGTCACTCCTTGAAGTTTGTCCTGCATAAGAATCATAACAGTGTCATGACTTCCTCCTATGCCAGATAGTGTTCCTTCCTCATGATCAAAATTATCAACGTGAAGCTTGATGTGTTTAAATGACTAGGAAGTGGGACCTGACCCTGACTTGCTTCTGTAACAAATGATGCCAACTAATTTTTAAAACTTGCCTATGGTGTACCTAACCAGAATATAAAAGCATTAAACGTTCAATCCATTTACCTATTTTTCACAAATATTTAATTTTGAAAAGTCATAAATTTTAGTTCCTCATCAGAAAAGGTCATACTTTGACCTCTTGTGACCTTGGGTATTGACCAATCTTATTGTGTTTGTATCCATTGAATAGATAATTCTTTAAGCTTTATTTTGAGTGGTGAAAGAGCTCTGTAGACCATTTCATTGCCGAGTTATTGCAATTTATGTAACCGTCACACGGAAAAAAAGGGAGTTATTTTGATTTCATTAAATTCAGCGAAAACCCCGAATAACACGATAACTGCCGGGTTTCGGGATGTCTACCCTCGCTAAAAAGGTGTCCCAGTGGACCCTCTAACTAATTCAAGCGGGTGATTTTCTGGCCCATTCATGCATGCAAACACCCCTTGGCTCCAGGACTAAAACGTAAAGTCACCAAAAGTAAGCTACCACGAACAGTGTCATCAAAACAACCACAGACACTCAGTAGGCCTAACCTAAAAAAAAAAAAAAAAAAAACGCGAGAAATGGTAGAAAACCGAGACACCCTCACACACATACCTAGCCCAGCAAACCCCCAAACAAGGTAAGCAGCACCACGTCGAAAAAAGTGGAAAACTAGTTCCCCCAAACTAACAGTGACGGGGCGCCACCGAAAAAACACAGGGATAGCTAGGCAACGTAGGCAACATTAAAAAAAAAAAAAAAAAAAAACCCGCAAGGGCAGTTTGCCCAACCCCTAGCGCGGCAGCCATTCGTAACACCAAGCGAAAGCGGATGCAAACATAACTATTACTGTAATAAATTAAGTACTAGAGATCGAAGGACCATTATTTGTCGGGAATTTAGATAAAGAGGTTAAATTGCATATCACTGGTACATGAAAATATCCCAACAAATAGTTATATAATAATTACCAATGAAGTATTCGATGGGTATAATCCAGTCCCCCACACACGGCTAATTCAATTGCATGACATGTAGGAATGTTCACATAATACAATATCGATACAATGAACTTAGCTTAGAGGACTGGTAATGTAGGACTGTTGATATAGATTAATAATTGTAGCACATGGTGAACTATGGGTTGAGTCAGAGCCGGGGGGAAGTTGTTGGCTGTATGGTATTGATTGAGAGACTAAAGGGCCGGCGTCCGATCGCTTCGCGAAATTACATATGGCTGCCAGCTCATAATAATTATAACCCATAACTTGGTTTCATGATACATCTTTTTTTTTCTATGTGATTGAGGGAGGCAAAAGGCATAACTGCCTATAGCGAGTGCCTCCCCCATAGTTGAAAGAGTGACAGGGCCAAAATCAAGGGACGTTTGAGCCAAAATGCCTTGACACACGGAGTTTGAAGCAATTTAAGTCATAGGAAGAGGGAAAGACTGATTCTGGGAGAGAGTTCCAGAGCTCAGCTGTTGAGTAGAAGAAAGTTTGAGAGTAACGTTTCACTCTTGGGTTGGAGAGTTGCACAGAGTAGGGGTGGGATTGAGTTGCAAGACGGGTACCACGTGCCCTACGTAAAGGAGGTGGTATGCACTGGGATAGCTCTGAGGAACACTGATTATTATAGTAGCGATAGAATAGCGAGAGAGATGCAACATTGCGGCTGATGTAGATATTTATACAATACAGTTAATATTTTAACCTACACTTAACCCGGGAACTGCGGGAAGACTCTTAAGAGTTCCCCCGGCGGACTGTGGGAAGACTCTTAAGAGTCAGGGAAAAAAAAAATCAATTTAAAACACCAAATTTTGGTCAATATACAAGGAGGCGCTACAATATAGGTAGCAAAATTCTAGTGGTAGTTTTGGGTTCTATCTATCTATCTATCTTTATACTTTATACTTTTTATCCCCGGGAAAAAAAAAAAAATCTTGGGTTTTTTATTTTTTTCTTGGATTTTTTTTTTTTTTTTTTTATTAACCTAACCAAAAAACCTAACCTAACCTAACCTAAATGTATTTAGGGGCTATTAGGTTAGGTTAGGTTAGGTTTTTTGGTTAGGTTAATGACCAAAACAAAAAATCCCAAGAAAATAAATGAAAAATCCCAATTTTTTTTTTTTTTTTCCCCCGGGGATAAAAAGTATATAGAAATGAAGCATATGATGATAGGAACCCAAAACTACCATTATAATTTTGTTACCTATATTGTAGCGCCTCCTGTATATTGACCCAAATTTTTATTTATTTATTTATTTATTTTTTTGCCCCTGGGCCATGCAAAATATCACTCCTCTACCTCCCCTCCTTCAGTTATCACCTATTTTCCCTGTTATTCCCTTATTCTGTGGTATATTTTCGTGCTAACATTAGCGAGTTGCAAGCAGGGCATTGTCATCACTGTTAGCAAGCGAGTGCAAGAGAGAGAGAGAGAGAGTATCGATCGACAGTGTCTCTCCAGACTTGGGGAAAAGTGGCGGGAAAGGAGATTGCCTCAGCCATACATTATGTAACTCCCGGCCTGTATCGCCGATTTTGACCATACAAACGCTGTTTCCACTTGTTTTATTGTTGTAACAGGTTAATACCTTTATAATCAACCTATAATAGGTGCATATGGAAAAGTATTAATGCTATTTATGGTAAAATAAATATTTTAGTGATGGAAACAGCTCAAATACGTGCGCACAGGCAGAGGTGTCTCATACCCCCCATGCGCACTTCAGAGGTTAATAATAAACTACAATACACAAAGAACTAGTCGAAATCGTACATGCGATACGATACTGCCAAATTCAAATGCCCTATTGGACCTAAAACTGTCGGGATAATTACCCTATTCCCGACACATGTTATGTTTCTCATAACAACAATGGCGGGGCGGGGGGGGGGGGGGGGGGTCGAGGAGACTTGGCTGTAAACCTCCTCATAATGACAATTTCACGATGATCTGGCCTTTACTTATGTCTATTGAACTCTGTTATGTTTACAGTCTCTGGATAATGTTGAATTGAATATTCATAGCATTATTAGTAAAAGGTAGGGATTATTACGAATTAATAGGGACCCTCCCATTTTCCTTTGCGATCGTGCTGCCATCTCTCGAACGCGCGAATCATTATTTTCAGATTTGTGAAGTCACGCTTTCGATCCTATCTATCTTTACTCTATGGCTTGCTCTAAGGCCTACTAGACGCTAACGCCATCTGTTGTTGCTATCCGTCAGAATTACGTCAAAAAGTGGATAATCTTCAAGGACACTACATCCGCCTTATTAGAAACAATTTATTAGGGAAAATAGGCACCAATAGATTCGCCATATTTTTCTCCATATAGTCCGCATGGAGGATTTTCGTTTTCAACAAATTGAAAAATACCCACTTCACAGACAAATACACCAAAAATCTAAGTCAAAGCGGGGGTGTGGGGGCAGCAGCCCCCACCTATAATACTAGGATAGGTTAGGTAAGGTTGTTAGGTTAGGCTAATGTCCTTTCAAAGGGGTATAGGCTAGTAAACACTAGGATAGCCTATACCCGGTCAGAGGTAAGAAGAAGAGTCCTGCAGTAGTCTCCTTGAATGCTACCAAAAAGTGGTGGGATCCCAATTACTCAATAACGACAATAACTGGCACTTGCCAGGGGTTGAACATGAGGGAGAAGGGGGTCCAGAAACCCTCCCCGCCCACCTTTAATTATCACAAAACATACGGCAGTAATTTAGATGATATATAATAAGTTGATACATATAGCCTACATTATATACGGTATATACTATAGAACATTATGTCTTTACATTTCACATCTGCTGTTTTCTTCACTCTCATATCCTCCACTCCTCTCTCTCTCCCCCCACACTCTGTCTAGTCCGAGTCATTTGAACACGATTCATTGCTTCACTGGCATATTATTCATTGATTTAGGTTCAGCTGAGGGATATCGCTTTAGTCCCTTACTGTACAGTACCAGGAAGAACAGTGGTGGGATTATTTGAAACAGAAATAGAAAATGATTTTTTTTTTAATATCATGTAATATTATAGTCTCTAGATCAAGTGTTGGGCAACTAAATATATTGTATTGTAAAATACATGTAAAATGTGAATAAAATTTTCTTATACACCAAATGAGTCAAGAAATAGGTTGTGTTGATAAGAATTATATATATATATATATACAGTATGATATTGTTCTCAGCATTCACTGTATGTTACACCAGTTCGAATCTTTGAACCTCTAAAGCCAAGTTCTGGAGCATCTAAATTAATGAACTGTATTGTCTCGTTTGCGTTCGGTACTGATTCAAATGGGTGCCTTGCCATTTATGGTCTTGACTGTACAGTACTTATCATATCATGCATTGTATAAACTGTGTGATTATTCACTATTTAATGACCAAGTATACTTAATTTACTTTGAACTCTAATATAGTGCAATATTAATGTTAAGTTGAATATATTAACAAATTGCATAGTCCACTTAATTTTAAATACAATTGTAGGCTACTACTCACATCAGCCAGCTGATCAAATCGACCAAAGAGTTCATTGAGAAGTCGAATGAGCTCCTGTGCAGTACACTGTGACGCCAGCACAGTGAAGCCCACTATGTCAGCAAACACCATACTGCAACAACAAATATATTACTTCACTACCACCACACTACGGGAACACTCACTAAATTTAATACTTCACACTAACACCATACTACAAGTGACAACAACAGATATATTACTTCTCTACTATCACACTATGGAAATATTCACCTAATGAAACACTTCACACATTTCATGACACCTCTCATACGCAATTTTAAGAAAACTAAGTTCCATAAAAGTATGAATCTAGGTGATAACAAATCCTCATTCCAAATTATCACATTGTTCATTATCACTACCTATATGATTATACTTAAATTCCAAAGCTGAATGATATGGATGAACAGTCAGATAATGTTATCTTCCTGCTCCACAGTTGGGATCTCAATCTGTATATAACATTTATACAATCTTTATTACACATACATCATTGGGATATATGTTTTAAGCTGTAAAATGAATATTTTTTTCATTAAAATTTGTGGGTTAAATAAGCGTGGAAGCAAGAAAGGCGGCCATCTTGAATCAGTGGAGATCAAATTTTTGTTCATTTTTCCACCAATTTTTAGTATTTTATCATGCTTCCCAGTATCCTGGAAAGAAGCAAACATCCATCCAGTTCCTAAAAAAGGTGCCTCTTCAGATCCATCAAACTACAGACCAATAGCTATAACTTCCACTCTTGGTAAAGTCTTTGAAATTATATCAAATAATCATATAATTAAGCAACTTGAGAATAATAAATTAATCAGTGATAGGCAATAAGGTTTTAGACGATGTCGATCAAATGCAGACATTCTTTGCCTTCTTACACATCAAATCAACCAAGCTACAGACCAACATGGTGAAACACATACAATAGCACTGGATATATCAAAGGCATTTGATAGAGTCTGGCATCAATCCTTATTGTCGAAGATGCCTTGCATCATTAGTTCCACTAATTTCTTCTTATCTTCATAACAGAAAAATACGTGTAATGGTAGATGGCCTATATTCTCAATTTCACTCAATAAATGCTGGTGTTCCCCAGGGATCAGCGTTGGCCCCAACTCTGTTCCTCATTCATATCAATGATCTCATATCTACCACTCATAATCCAATACATTCCTACGCAGATGACTCAACACTCCACAGTTCCTTCACATTTACCAATTCTTTCACCCAACCCGATCTTATAAATTCAAAAATAAACACTGCAATTTCTCTGAACCAGGACCTTTCTAGAATCAATGAATGGGGACAAAAGAATCTAGTTTCCTTTAATGCACAGTACAAATGCACAAAACCAAGTACATTCAATTTTCTAACCGACAGAATCTCACTGACTCCCATATATTTTTTAATGATGTAAATATTCCCACTTCCCCTAGTATTGATATTCTCGGTGTAACATTAACTACTAACCTGAGCTGGACACATTATGTTAGAAGCATTGCTAAGAATGCCTCTACGAAACTGGGACTCCTGTACAGAGTTCGAGAATTCTTCACTGACGAGCAGTTGGCCGTAATATATAAAAGTCATGTGCGTTCTCAGATGGATTACTGTTCACCTCTGTGGAGTGGTTGCATTGAGGCAGTTGGACAAAATTCAAAACAAAGCTATTAGATTAATCAATAACCCTGCAATCACACAGGACCTTCCCACATTATCCATACGAAGAAACGTTGCATCCCTTGCATTATTCTAGATATTTTCACAGCAATTGTTCTGAGGAACTTACTTCAATTGTGCCGCCTCTCCACATCTTTCCCCGTAGAACTAGGGCAGCTGAGAGCGCCCATGAATTTACACTTTCTCCTCCACAATGCAGAACTTCTGCTTATCAAAATTAATTTATCCCCAGAACTACTACTCTTTGGAATTCACTTCCCTCGAGTTGCTTTCCACAAACTTACAATCTACAACAGTTTAAATCCAGTTGTTACAAAAAATTTATGAATGGAGGATGCCTTTAGGCACATGGACCTTTTTTTTTTTATCTGTGTTTTTCCTTCCTCCGTTCATTGTCTCTACCCTCTCACCACGGAAGGGCTCTTGAACGCCCATAAAAAAGCATAAAACAGGTACCCGGAAGGGCTCTTGAACACCCAGTGGTTGAAAGCCTGTGAGCTTCGTGTGCGAGGCGTCGGTCCGACGCATGTAAACAACAGCCGGCTGGACCGACGCCCCGCATCTCCGGCCACAAGAAGGAGAGCGTCGCTTGTTCGTGTGTGCCTGTATGTTGTTGTTAAGTATCGAAAAGTAGTGTAAAGTGGCTGTTTTTGCCATAAAGTTATCTCCAATGAAATCATCATCACAAATCAACCACTTGACTTAGAGAGCTCTACTTAACGCCATTCTACAGGTAAATAACACAGCTACGCTTGGGATGCGCGGGAATGCGGGAAGCAGTCAGATTAACAAATATACGGTAGCCTAGCCTAGACGTTTTTCGGCCAAAACACCCGGGTTTCGGGGAATATATATATAATACATAGCCGGGGCTGGAGGGTTAAAAAAAAAAAAAAAAAAAAAAAAAATCCTCTAGGCCTATATCAATGCTCAGACCAGCTGGGGGCTGCAGCCCCAAGGTTGGGTTAGGCTTTTTTTGTTTTGTGTGGGTTTTTTGGGGGGGGGGGGGGGGGGGGGGTGATGCAGGTCTTAACATTGTTGGATGATCGATAAATACTAATTTCCAGTGGTCTCAATATACAAAAAACATGAAAAAGATCAAAAACGTAATAATATACTAAAATTGCTGTGGAGCCGAAAAGTCACATTGACCTAAAAGTCTTCTTATATCCAATGCCTCTGTTCAACCAGCAGTACTGTAACTACTGTTCATTGGAACATGGCTTAAATTTGTGACATCCCATCGTGGTTAGTTAAACTGTGGTAACTTGGAAATTATACAGTAGTACATTTATACCAAGCTGGGCACCTCACCCACCACAGGCTTCAAAAGGAACTCACATGGGAGATACGTGCCATGGAAACACAACCTAGCATACATCTAAATATTTATTATTGAAAAGCAGCTGTTATTGTTCTTATGGCATTAAGTTATTTAGGAATAGCCAGTGATTAATCATCAGTCAATGATTAAGCAACAGTCATAAATTTAAAGGCATTTATTGATTATCACCTTCACTGCGGGCGGTGTACTTATACGTCATATGTAAAAAAAAAAAAACATACTGCGGGCGACGTACCCATATGTTATGGTATTACCGGCTGAGTTGGTAGCACCGAGCCGCTCTTCTTGTGGCCAGACGTTTCCATAAGCTTCTAAGCTCCCCTAATATCAATATGATCCAAGCATGGGTTATGAGAAGGCCTGTGTGCAAGAGGTGCTTTAGAAGCTGAAATTCAAGGAAAACAGGTCCATTTCTACTTGTACTTTCGTGACAGCTTTATACCAGGTACGAATGTGAGGTTAATTTCATGTTACAGGTCATAACTCATACCGTCTTCTAAACACAAAATTTTATAAAATAACGGTTTATTTCATCGAGTTATTGCGAGCGTGAAATTTCGAAAGAGAGAGAGAGAGTGATCATACACCTGCTACGGGGCTCAGCCGCTCGCTGTAAACAAGGAAAGTTTCGCTCAATATTGTTAAGGCCACAAGAGCTCTGAATGAATGAAGTAGACATTTATATGGAGAATTTGACCTGATCTTTCCATTGAAACTTGTTTGAATTTGGTCAGGGCTACGGATATGGGGCTCAACCGACGTATAGCCTATTAAGCAAAAATACTACCAGTTATCATAGAACAGATATTGATTAAGCAGCAGCCATCGATATACATTAGTGAATCAGATATTTAGGAGCTAATCACTTATGAATTAGTGATTGATACTAATATCAATCACTGATTTATCAAGTAATTGATTCAGTAATTTAGTTATTACTGTAGTTAGAGACCGGAATTAATTTAGCAACAATACTTAATTTTGCAGTATTTACTAATTATATAAGTGACAAGAGACATGCATTCATTTAGAAACCAACAATAATTTAGAAGTAGGTATATTTACTGATTTAGTGGCAGACATTGATCTGTTTAACAGAACACGCCACACTGATTTAGCAGCAATTAATTTTGAGATAGTAAAGTATGGCAACTGAATCATCAGCAGTCATGGATTTATCAGCAGTAACTTATTTACTAGCAGTCATTGATTTAGTAAGTCACTTTTTTATGAGCATGAAGGAGACAAGAGGAAAAACTGCTTGTAACAAGTTATGTATATAACTATAATTTTTGTATTGGTATCCAATGTCACTCTATCCTGATCTTGCCTCACTTGATCGTGTAACTAAGCTAAATCCCTGCCAATGAATACTGAGACCCCACCTGAGTCCTGATAATTCTGTAATCATATCATAACTATCACTTAGTTATTATGCTTTATCCGATCTTGCAGCTAATCTATAACCCTTCTAAACTATATGAGCCAACCAGAAAATATTTAAAATATAACTTGAGAAGCTATCTTGAGTATTAATCATTACACCTTATAATCTTGAAGCTAACCTAATACCCAGCCAACGACTATTGAGCTACCCCACCTGACGTTCTCATGTCGCTGGATGTAGATCTTGTGGAACTGGCTCTCCTGCGGCTTGATGATGTCTGCCTTCATCTCCATTGCCACGTGTCGGGGCAGCACGGACAGCAGCAGTCGTTCCTAGGGAGAAACACAAGGGTTAATGTCTTAAAAATTCACAATAGCATGGATATTTTTATAGAAAAAATAGACCTACAGAACAACATATAAATACATAAAAAATACATAAATAAATATATAAATAAAAATTAAAAATATATTTTCGACTATGAAGAGGGTGCATACCTTACAACATTGGTTTACTTTTATTGAGCACGCCCCTGTAACAACCCCCATTCCACACCCCTATCAGGACATTCTGGACCCAGACATCCTGATGCACATATTACATATAACCAGTTCAAACCCTGAAGAACTATGCTTGGGCCTGGCCCACATCATATCAGGAAGAAGCCCCATCACCACAGAGCCCATCCCACTTATGTCCCTGCAACTGCAAGCCCCAGCGCCCTGCCAGATTGACACACGCCTATACAACTTGAACCGGACCAAGGGGCAAGACGGTAGAAGGAGGGAGACAAGACAGGTGATTGGCCAGGCTGAATTACCTGACCTTCCACCTTACCTGTCCAAGGAATACCCGGATTCAGGATTAAAGGACGAGTACTAACAATCGCCACGCAACCTGATTGGTCGGCCAGGAACATCTCCAGCACGACATGGTCCTGAACCGGCATATATAAAGACCAACACCTCCAGCAGGCAGAATACGATATGCTCTCCCTCAGCTCTCCACAAGCACCCTCCCTCAGTCATCCCTAAGTACCTACTCTGAGCTACCCACGAGCATACCTGCCCCTACCACCCTTTCTCAAGCTACGTTAACGATACCGAAAGTATGCTGCATCCCGCAAACTTTGAATATGGACGCCATTTTGACTCTTGTATTTGCACTGTATGTCATAGTACATTATTGCTTGTACACTTCATTATTAACCCTTCCTGCCCGGGCAGCATTTTGAAAGGACGCACCTTGCGAAAGCCCGGAGCCTGGGCGTCCTTTTAAAATTTGTATGCTTGAAAGCGTCCTTAACCCTTCCTGCCCGGGCATTTTAAATTGCCGTAAATTGCGAAAGCCAGGAGCCCGGGTGGCATTTTAAAATCTATATGCTTGAAAGTGTCCTAAGCGTGCTTTGAAAGCCGTGCGGCGAAACGTTTGTAAACAAGGTCGATCATAGCGCCACCAAGCCTCAACTACATCGCTTATCAGCCCGACCTTGTCTGCCATTGCCAGTTATAGCGAAAATTAGTCTTCCAAAGTGTCCGATATGGCTAAATATGCAGCAAAACTCTCTCCTCGGAAATCGTCATCACACCTGAACCAGTTGACTTAGAGAGCTCTACTCGACGCCAGTCTACAGATACAAGTAAGGGTTACATTTTGAGATTTATGCGAATTCTCTATTAAATTAAAACAAATAGCCCTATGTTTACATACAAAGTTTTTTGGCCAGATCGCCCGGATAGGACTATCGACATCTATAAATGCTGCCCGGGCAAGGAGGGTAAAGCTTATGCTACTATTACAATTATATTAATATCTCTATCTCTGTCACTGTCTATCAATCTGCATAGAATGTGACTACTAAATTTCAAAGAAAGAGACTGGAAATCAAGATGGCGCAAAGTAGCCTGACTCAAGAGTGGAAATATGTCTAAATATTTACTCTTACACCCTCAGCTAATGTCACAGTGGCCGAGCACACTAAGTCACCATGTTCTAGTCATTTGACTCGGGTAGTGCGGGTTCGATCCCTGCTACCTGCAAGTGAAGTTTCTGTCAAAAACTTTCCGGGCTGTGGAGGTTAGGTGTGGATGCGCCACCTCTGGGTTCCACCTGGTTCCCTGCCCACATCCTACCACTTCTGGGGGTATGTAGGCACCCTTGTGGCAGCCAAAGTCAAATCTGTTGACTACTTAGGATAAGTTAGGTTAAGGAATTGTGTATTTTCAGCCTCATTAGCTGCCGGCTAGAAATAAACCGATTATTACTATTATTATTATTATTATTATTATTAGGGGTTCGTCCCCTACGGGGAACCCCTATTGTAATCATTAAACCTGGAATTTCATCCAAATTCTTCTTACGCGCCGGTTTCGACGCAATAACTCCAGAACCGCTTTTTGGATCGGGATCAAACTTTCACAAGAGGTGCGTTTTTGTATTGGGCAACTTTTGATATGCTAAACATCCGGCATGGCGGCCAAACAGGTCCGTGGCAGCCGATTTCCCGAAAAACTTGATGCCTAAATACCGTCTCTCCCACTCACAGGAAACGACTGGGCTTTGGCATACGCACTCCCCTACTAATGCTCCGCAAATTTTATAGAGAAGGTTTTGCTTTTGCACGTGGGGTTTTTTCCGGCAATCTTGAAAAAAACTCAAATTCCACTTAAAATTCCACATCTTGAAAACTACGCCGATGATCAAAGCCTTGCTTGCGTAGTTGGGTGAGGCTCGCGATTCCGAACGTTTTGATACCAAACAAATATAAATGGGTGGAATAGTTTGGCCACAGCATTGAAAACTGTCTATTCTTAAATTACTTTAAAACCGAATTCGCTACCCACACAAAGTTTACCGTCTACAGTCTATAGGCTTCCACGCATCCCCCAGTTTTGCTTAATAACATAATATCTTTATTATTCAGATCTATCATTTTTGTTTTATTTAACTGTCTCAAAACAGTTTGAGTCCCTACGAATTCCAGCAATTATTTAGCCAACCTACCTATACATACCTACCCTACCAAATAATAATGATAAATTCAAATTTATTTTTGGTGAATGACAGAGTATTGGCTAAGGTTTTTAACAATTCCTCCCTTTGCCAAATGCTTAGTTTAATAACAATGATATGGACCTTTAAAGTTTTGGCAATTGTCTGTGTGACTCGTATTTTAACCCTCCTAAAGTGTTACCACGAAATACCGCTAGATCCTTTCTCAAAAATCGCTAGCATGTTGCTACATAGCCAAACAATGTTAGGATAATGCTGCAATTTCTAAAGAGTTTTGGTTTGTTTGTTTTGCAAATTTTACAATGTAGTATGACTAGAATGTCTGAAATTTTCAAATTATCCCTAGTAAATGTCTCTAGATATAAAAGAAATGGCTGCTAGATTGAAGTAAATACCTCTACATTTAGCGGTAATATGTAGCTTTACAACTGGCAACACTGCAACCACCACCTCCCTCCCACCATGTCTCCACAAAATACCGCTAGATCCTTTCTCAAAAGTCGCTAGCATGTTGCTACATAGTCAAACAATGTTAGAATAATGCTGCAATTTCTAAAGAGTTTTGGTTTGTTTGTTTTGCAAATTTTACAATGTAATAGGCCTATGACTAGAATGTCTGAAATTTTTAAATTATCCCTAGTAAATCTCTCTAGATATGAAAAAATGGCTTCTAAATTGAAGTAAATAGCTCTACATCTAGCGGTAATATCTAGCGATATAACTGGCAACACTGCCTATCCCTTCCTTCCTGCCTCCCACCTCCCTCATATCAATCAAATGTATCCACAACCACTCTAGTGAACTTTCGGTATTTAGTTTATTCAGCTTAATACTATTTATCCACATAAAATAGAAACCTCTCACGATTGTTGTCTAATACAACCATAGACAATGCTATTACATATCATTTGAACATGATGTCGAATTTAGCATTTGCTGTTTACCTTGAACAGGAATGACAGAACCGAAAGCTTCTCTTGCCGTGTAGTACTCAAAGAAAGCAGGGTTACCCATACCGAACTGTTACCAAGTCAGAGATTCAGAGGTAACTTTCACAATGCATTATAACCCTAGACAGACACCAATATACCACTAAATCAGACAAATATTACTACAAAAAAGATAGGAAAATATTATATTAATGTCCTAGGTATTTGAAATTATGCAAATGAGTAAAATCCATTATGATATAATGATAATGGGATTGATTAGTATCTGGCAACAGTGTTGCAATATAATTTTCTTGAATGTATGCGAACTTCGGAGTATTTATCCCATTAATATACACATCTATCACTATTTAAATTTAATACAACCATACACAGTGCTATTACATATTATTTGAACATAATATAGGATGCTCTTTCCTTTAAACTATTTTCTATATCTATTCACGAAAAATATAGGCCTAGCCTAGGCAGCGCTACCGGTAGGTACGAATTTATCAGTTCGAATTTTGATTGAGTGGGATTAGGCCTAGGCCTAGCCTAGGGCTTAACATGGGATACTGTTTGGGGTTTGGGAATATACTCAGGCTGCTTTAGGCCTAATTAGGTAAAAATAGTCAAGTCGAGACAATTGCACAGCTAACATAGGCTAGCCTATTTATAGGCTACCTTTCATTACTGCAGTTAAGCACAAACTTATTTTACAATGGAAAATAATGCATGAGAAGGGCTGGGTAGGCCTATTAGTATTTTGTGAAATAACTTAAATTAGGTTAGGCTATAGTATACTTCATTAGGTTATTAGGCCTATGAGAAACCAGGCCTAGGCCTAGCTTAATTTTATTTCACTGCTCAACATATTTTTTTTTTTTTTTGCTTTTGAGCTCTGCATAGGGCTATATTCAGGTAGGCTTGGGTTTTAGTAAAATTGCATTAGGCTATGCTACATATTTTTACTTCTATTGGAAAGCACAGGCCTACACAATAGTACACATGTTAAAGAATTTAGCCTAGCCTACCACAATATAGCCTAGACTGAAAGAACAAACAAAAATAGGCTAGGCTAATTGCAGCTAAATAATTTAGCCTAGCCTCCACAATTTAGCCTAGACTGAAAAAACAAAACAAAAATAGGCTAATTGCAGTTTTGGTAAGAGTTGTAGTTGTGGGCATACCAAAAGCTTTGTTTATATAGCCTAGTCGCACGCTCGCAGTTAGGCCTACATTCGCTTCTAATTTAACTGCTGGGGTAAACTTGGTAAAGCCACCCTCAATCCGCCGGCCGGTAACAAAACAATTTACCCAACGCCTGGCCGTGAGATACAATAATGGGTTGAAGGGGCTTTATCCCCCTATGACTTATTGTCATCATCATCTATATCACCAGCAGGGGCAAATAACCACAGTCAAATTAGACGCGAATGTAACTGCGAGCGTGCGACTACGTAAATAAAGGGGACGATAGACCCGCTAACACAACTCTTAACGCATTTTTTCCTAATGTATTAGATTTTTTTTATATTTATGACCTCAACAGTTGAAAGATGACAATTTTATGGTTTATTTTAGGCTATACAAAAACATTTGCTTTGTAACTTAGATACTCATATTTATGCTTATAATTGCAGTACGAGTGGGTTTTTTCTTTTTATATGTAGGCCTAGGCTAAACAAATGTTAGTTTTTGTTGATAGGCTAAACTAGGCTGAATTTATGCTAATAAATATTAATTGGAGGGAGCAAATCTGTCAAGGAATAGCCTAGATGTGGAAATTTACAGCCAATTTGCTCTAGCCCTTTTTGAGATACAGAGGTTAGAGATCGTTGGATACAATAATATGTTGAGGGGGTCAATCGCCCCCCATGACATATTGTCATCATCATATATATTGCCAGCAGGGGGCAAATAGCCTAGGCCTAGCCTAACTACAACAAAAATCGCCGTCAAAATAGACGCGAACTTATATTAACTACGGCGATCGACCATTGCCCGCACCGGCCGTCCCCTGGTTATTGCTGAGGTCCTGAGGAACCGTATGACTTTGACGAGCTCTTCCCTCCGCTGTCTCCGCATCCCATGTATCGTCGTACGGTACCTCTTCCCCTCCACATCCTACATCTGGTCGTCCTACATATGCCTCCTAAGCCTCGCCTCGTCCCGTCACTGAGCATGTGGATGGGCGTCCCTTTCTGGCTTCAAAGATGGATTCCTTCCGACAGCTCCTACTGGATTGTCTGGGGTTGGTTGATAAGGGCACCTCGCTTCAAGACATTGCTCTGGCCCTAGTACCGTGGTTTGTAGGTCTCTGGTTCACCACCTGATGACCTGCTATTGGGTTGTTGCCTTTACAGTGTTACGGTTCTACGAATGACCTAGAATGAAAGTGACACAGTGGTGAATTTTAACCTTAACTATAAACTAATTTAATTGTGACATAGGATCTCCGCGACCGCGAACTTATATTAACTACGGCGATCGACCATTGCCCGCACCGGCCGTCCCCCGGTTATTGTTGAGGTTCTGAGGAACCGTATGACTTTGACGAGCTCTTCCCTCCGCAGTCTCCGTATCCCATGTATCGTCGTACGGTACCTCTTCCCCTCCACATCCTACATCTGGTCGTCCTACATATGCCTCCTAAGCCTCGCCTCGTCCCGTCACTGAGCATGTGGATGGGCGTCCCTTTCTGGCTTCAAAGATGGATTCCTTCCGACAGCTCCTACTGGATTGTCTGGGGTTGGTTAATAAGGGCACCTCGCTTCAAGACATTGCTCTGGCCCTAGTACCGTGGTTTGTAGGTCTCTGGTTCACCACCTGATGACCTGCTATTGGGTTGTTGCCTTTACAGTGTTATGGTTCTACGAATGACCTAGAATGAAAGTGACACGGTGGTGAATTTTAACCTTAACTATAAACTAATTTAATTGTGACATAGGATCTCCGCGACTACGGTAGGGCCGGAGTGGGCGAGTATTCGCCTGAGGTTGCCCCAAGACAAGACAAGACAAAATTCTAGTGCTGGTTTTACTCAGATTTTGTGAGTTTTAATTTAGCCTAGCCTAGGCCTAAGAGTTCAGAAAATTTGCAAAATGCACCCCATACTAGCCTACCCATAGCCTAATAGGCCTAGTGATTCTTTTTTGGCAGACCACCCACAAATTTTCATATAGCCTAAGTTCTGGAATGCATGCTGGAATAGCCTTCCTATAAACTGTAGGCTAGGCTACTTCCTTTTAATTTAAGTTTGATTCTTTGGAAAAATCTATTAGGCCTAGACCAGGGCAGGAGAGTAACATTTAAAATGACGTGTAAAAGGTCGCCCATAAACGGCGGGCCGCTATGTTATTGTAATTTGGGAGCTTATTTCGTCTGTTGATTGACTTTGTCCTTAATTGGGGATCCTATGAATTAGCACAGATGATGATGACTTACCGTACATCATAATACGTGACGGGCCGACGTGGGGGGGCAGAGCCGCAGAGACCCCCTCAACATATTTGGTGTCCCACAGTAACTTTTAATGGGATGGATGTAGTTACCGGGTGTACGGTCGTCATGTTTACATAGGGCGATCGTCGCGGTTAACTTCGCGTCTATTTTGACGGCGATTTTTTTCGGCATATTTCATTTTATTCACTTCCTTTTATATTTAGGCTATAATCTAGCTTTGGCACGACAATAACCCTAACCTAGTCTTTCTTAAAGATTCTTCTAATCTTCCAGTAGCCTATAGCCTAATTTAAGTAATTTTTAAAGGCACACAATTAAATGGTTGGTATTTTAAACGACACTACTGCAGCATTATGAGAAACAATTTATTAGAGATAATAGGCAACAATAGATTCGCCATATTTTTCTCCATAAGCTATAGTCCGCATGGAGGATTTTCGTTATCGACAAATTGAAAAAAATTCCCACTTCACAGACAAAATAGACAAATACACCAAAAATCGGGGTGTGGGGGCAGCAGCCCCCACCCATAATAGCCTACTATAATAGGTTAGGTAAGGTTGTTAGGTTAGGCTAGGCTACTGTCCTTTCAAAGGGGTATAGGCCTATTAAACAATAGGATAGCCTATACCTGGTCAAGGGTAAGTCCTGCTGTAGTCAACTTGAATGCTACCTTAAATTGTAATATTAGACTAGGCATAGCCTATAGAAAAAATAGCCTAGCCTACTTATTTATTGTAGCCTATAATATAGGCCTAGCCGGGTAGAATGTAGAGTTCGGGCGTACCGCCACCATTGTTTACACTGCGCAGAGCGGCGACGGAAGCTTGCCATCATGTTCCCGTCTATTTTGACTGCCATTGGATACAATAATATGTTGAGGGGAGGGTTTTGCGGATTTTGTTTTGGTTGTTTGCCCCCTACTGGCAATATATATGATGATGACAACACATCATGGGGGCAAAGCCCCCCCCCTCAACATATTATTGTATCCAATGGCATTCAAAATAGACGGGAACATTATCGCAAGTGTCCGACGCCTACACCGCCGCCGTCATGTTTACATATGTCGATCACCGTGGTTAAAGGCTGGTTCACACATAGCCGAGTCGGTGCGCGAGTCCAACACGAGTTATCTCGTCGATTATCGCCGTCGCTGTAGGCTGAGTCGGCCGCGAGTAGCAATTGTTCCTGAGTCAAGGAGAGTGTAACACGAGTTAACTCGATTCAATACGAGTCAACACGTGTTCATGCAAGAGTCTGTACGAGTAACTGAGAGTCAAAACGAGTGTAACACGAACCCAACACGAGTGTCAAAAATGTGAAAAATAATGGCCACATTCAAGGGCACGTAAACAAAGAGTATGGACGAGTCAACGCGATTGTTACACGGATCAACACAATTTTTATACGGATCAACACGAAAGACAATGCGTTGAATCTCGTTGGATCTCTGTTGCACACGTGTTGACTCGTGTTACATCCGTGTAAACTCTCGTTGATTCTTCCTACATTTTTGAAATAACGGTATTTCAAATGACACTTGCTTTTTCGTGTTACACTCGTGTTTTTTTCTCAGTGGATCGTGTTTACTTGTTTACTCGTGTTTTCACTTGTGTTTGAATCGTGTAAACTCTGGCATCATGGGGGCACCAAATTTTGGCACTCACATTCGTGCTTTCTACTCTTGTTGATACGTGTTGCATGTGTGTTACATACGTGTTGTTGCGTGTAGACACGTGTTGCTTCGTCAACGTCGAAATGATGACGAAAAGCGACGAATCACCAAAGAGTGTTACACGGGTTTACAAGAGTCAACACGAGTTAACACGAATAACGAAGAGTTATTCAGAGTCAAACACGAGTTAACACGTATGTACACGAGTCTACACGTATTTAGGCCACACTCATGGGTACTCGCCACGGGACCCAAAAATTTCATGCATGCATGAAATTTTTGGACCCCGTGGCGAGTACCCACGAGTGTGTCGAGTATACATGAGCGTAGCACGAGTCTATACGAGTGTTGAGGAGTATCGACGAGTCATTGCTGAATAGCAAAATTTCATCACTCGTGTTGGACTCGCGCACCGACTCGGCTATGTGTGAACCAGCCTTTAGTTCGCGTCTATTTTGAAGGCGTTTTTTTCGGTTATTTGCCTCCTGCTGGCAATATATATGATGATGACAATATGTCATGGGGGGGTGACCCCCCCTCAACCTATTATTGTATCCAAAAGCAGTCAAATAGATGGGAACATTATGGCCAGCGTCCGCCGCCGCTCCGCGTAGTGTAAACAAGGCTGGCGGTACACCCGAACTCTACATTCTACCCCACTAATTTTCCAACTAGCATAACCGATGATTATCAATGATCAATCCCAGTCAGAAACGTCCATGCTTCCCTCCCATAAGTCAATGTCGGGATTACCACACTGTCATGCAAGGACTTCTTTACTTCCATGCTGATCACCCTATTTCTTCTTACTGCTTTCAGAGTTCCTACAACGCTCTTCCCCTGTTACACTTTCTCCCACACTTCTTCATCCATAGGCCTACTCACATCTTTACTCAACACACTGCCCAAATACTTAAATGAGCTGACATTCTTCATAGCCGTTCAACCACACTTCACACTCTATGGTTGCACCCCTTTCAATGACCATAATATTGCTCTTCCTAGCATTTACCTCCAGATTCCATTTTTCACACACTGTTCCAAACATATGTACCTGACCCTGCAACTCCAATTCACTATCGCTCATCAGAACTGTGTTGTCAGCAACAGTAGTACCGGTACTGTACTGTTGAGGCAACTTCCACTCGTTTCCTTCCCTTATCAGCAGTACACCAACATCCGCTGCTCTTCCTTGTATTTCTTTCATGACTCCATCCATATACTGTACTGGTATATATTGAACAACCATCGGGACATCACATACACCCTTGCTTTAACCCAACATTCAGATTAAAGAACTCGCTCTGTTAATTATCCACACATACTGACACCTTTGCACCCTCATACATGCTCTTCATTGCTTTCAGCAACTTGCCATCTACTCTGTATATTCTCAGTACCGGTACCGGTACCGTAGGGTCTCCGCATACATGCGCATAAAACGTTTCGAGTCTTCAGTCTCGATTAAAACGACCTAAAATATTAATATTTAATTTTCGGTCAGAACGAATGTAATCACATAAAACGAGTCCGCCGCCAAAGTGGGGCAAATACAAGGAGTTTTCATATAGAGCGCCGAAATATCGTACAAAACGTACAAAATATCGTACGCTTTCATATAAAACGCCGAAATATCGTACAAAACGTACGAAATATCGTTCGCTTTGTACGAAAATTTTCGCTTACAGTGAACATTGACGATATTGCGCCACCAAAAATGCTGTGTTCACATAAAACGAATTCACATAAAACGCCCTCGTTTATCGACCATAAACTCGTTTTATGTGAGACCCTACTGTACCTTCTCTATCAATTCTGTCATAGGCCTTCTCCAACTCCATAAATGCAGCATACAACTTTTGTCGCTTCTCCAGATATTTCTCCACAACACATTTCCGGGCAAAAATCTGAGCTACACATCCTCTTCCCTTCCTAAGATGACTACAGTATGCTAACCGTTTCCCCATCAATACTGACTGAAAATGCCCAAATATATTGCATGTCCTCTTCAGATTTATCTAAAATATGTAAAATTACACCAAATACCACTACAGTAGCAACTGAAAATCAATAAACTCACTAACAGGATAAATAAATGGAAGAAATACTCCAAAAGATTAATATGTTAACCTACCCAGCAATACTGACTGAAAATGCCTAAATAATTGCATGTGCTCTTCAGATTTATACATACATACGTACATAACATTTTAAGACTGAGTGCTCCACACAGATGTGCAGTTTCAGTCTCTTTTCCTAATGGCGGCGTTCCAGGCAACCCTGTTAAGGGATGCTTTACTTGTCAAGTTTTTGGATTTGAGATCGGCACGTATAGTCCGATCCCAGGTCTTACTCGGTCCACCCCTTGGTGCAGCTCCCTCCACAATCGCAGACCTGCATCTTTTCACCCAATTTTGTTCATCCATTCTCTCCACATGTCCATACCATCCCAGTTTACGCATCTCCTCGCTAATACTCTTTATACCTAAACGTCTCTTCAGCCATCATTATTCTGTTGACATCCTTTATCTGAAATATGTAAAATTACACCAATTACCAACTACATTACCAAAACAAAATAATAAAGTACACTAACAGGATAAAGAAAATGTAAGAAATAGCCCTAAAGATGAATTTATCTATCTATCTATTGACGGACGCCTTGATCCCCGAAGGATTGGCCACGAACGAAACACCCCTATGCACCTCTGTCCCCAGTCAGTCGACGCCCCTCCTCCCATCCAGCACCGCTTTCACGCATATACTTCTTAACTCCATCCTTCCCCTCTCTCTCGGTTTTCTCCCTCTGTCCTTCCACCTCACTCGTACACGCTCTTAGTCATTCTCTCGCTTCCCATACGTTCCACATGGCCGAACCATCTCAAGGTATTCTTTTTCGCACTTTCCAGTACATTCACACCACACCTCTCTCGTACAGGTACTTCCTCATTCGTCTGTCTATCCCTCCATGTAACTCTGCACACACTTCTCAAGTAACTCATTTCCATCCCTTTCACTCTTGGTTTGAATCTCTCCAACAACGTCCATGCTTCGCTTCCGTAAGTCAGTGTCGGGATTACCACACTGTCATGCAATGACTTCTTCAGTTCCATGCTGACCACCCTATTTCATGTTACTGCTTTCAGCATTCCTACAACCCTCTTCCCCTGTTGCACCCTCTCCATTACTTCTTCATCCATACTCCCATCTTTACTCTGTACACTGCCAAGATACTTAAATGAGCTGACAATCTCCATAGCCTGACCGTTCAACTTCACCTCACACTCTGTGGCTTCACCCCTTTCGAAGACCATAACCTTGCTCTTCCCCGCATTTACCTTCAGATTCCATTTTTCGCACACTGTTCCAAAAAATATTTACCAGACCCTGCAACTCCCATTCATATCATCAGCAAACAGCAGTACACAAACATCCACTGCTCTTCCTTGTATTTCTTTTATGACTCCATCCATATACTGTATATATAGAACAACCATCTGGACATCACACGCCCTTGTTTTACCAAACATTCAGATCAAAGAACTCCCTCTGTTCATTCTTCACACGTACTGATACCTTTGCACTCTCATACATACTCTTCACTGCTTTCAGCAACTTGCCATCTACTCCATATATTCTCAGTACAGTACTTTCCACATACCTTCTCTATCAACTCTGTCATAGGCCTTCTCCAAGTCCATGAAGGCAGCATACAACTTTTGTCCCTTCTCAAGATATTTCTCCACAACATATTTCAGGGCAAAGATCTGAGCTACACATCCTCTTCCCTTCCTATGATGAATACTGTATGTTAACCGTTTCCCCAGCAATACTAACTGAAAATGCCCAAATATATTGCATGTGCCCTTCTGATTTATCTAAAATATGTAAAATTATACCAAATACCAACTACATTAGCACAAAACTCAATCAATCACAGAAACAGGATAAAAACATAGAATAAATACCCCAAAAGATGAATACGTTAACCCTTTCCCCAGCAATACTTACTGAATATGCACAAATAAATTGCATGTGCTCTCCAGATTTAGCTGAAATATGTAAAATTACACCAAATACTAACTACATTAGCACAAAAATCAATCAAGCACTTTAACAGGATAAATAAAATGGAAGAAATAGCCCAAAAATGAATTTATCTATAGCCTACCGGTATATATTGCCGGACACCTTGATCCCCGAAGGGGTGACCATGAACGAAACGCCTGCGTATTTCAAGCTCGCTTGAGTTATCACTCGATCGTCTTTTAGAGCTTTTTGGCCCGGGGTAATTACCACACCATCGCGTCATAAGGAGTTTGAGAGGGTTAAATTGCTAGATACATAGAGGAAGAGGAATGCCAAGTAAAGCTAAACAAAAATATATAAGATATTTTTAACATCTATCTATCTATCTATTGCCTGACGCCGTGATCCCCGAAGCGGTGGCCAAGAACGAACCGCCCCCATGCACCTCTGTCCCCAGTCAGTCGACGCCCCTCCCCCCAACCAGCACCGCCTTCGTTCATGTCCTTCCTCACTCCATCCTTCCACCTCTCATTCGGCCTATCTCTCCCTCTCTGTCCCTCCACCTCGCTCTCATACACCCTCTTAGTCATTCTCTCGCTTTCCATACGTTCCATATGGCCGAACCATCTCAAGTTGTTCCTTTTCACACTTTCCAGCACATCTACCTCCACACCACACCTCCTTCTTACTTCCTCATTAGTCTGTCTATCCCTCCATGTAACTCCACACGCACTCCTTAAGTAATTCATTTCCACTGCTCTCACTCTTGGTCTGAGTCTCTCAACCAACGTCCATGCTTTGCTTCCGTAAGTCAGTGTCGGGATTACCACACTGTCATGCAAGGACTTCTTCACTTCCATACTGACCACCCTATTTCTTGTTACTGCTTTTAGCGTTCCTACAACCCTCTTCCCCTGTTGTACCCTCTCCCGCACTTCTTCATCCATAGTCCCATCTTTACTCAACACACTGCCCAGATACTTAAAAGAGTTGACGATCTCCATAGCCTGACCGTTCAGCTTCACCTCACACTCTGTGACTTCACCCCTTTCGAAGACCATAACCTTGCTCTTCCCCGCATTTACCTTCAAATTCCATTTTTTCGCACACTGTTCCAAACTCATTTACCAGACCCTGCAACTCCCATTCATTATCACTCATCAGAACTGTATCATCCACAAACAGCAGTATAGGTAGCTTCCACTCAATTCCCTCCCTTTTCAGCGATACACCAACATCCACTGCTCTTGATAGTATTTCTTTTATGACTCCATCCATATATACAGTAAACAACCACGGGGACATCACACACCCCTGTTTCAAACCAACATTCAGGTCAAAGAACTCGCTCTGCTCACTCTCCACACGTACTGCCGCCTTTGCACCCTCATACATGCTCTTCACTGCTGTCAGCAACTTGCCCTCTACTCCGTATATTCTAAGTACTTTCCACAAACCTTCTCTATCCACTCTGTCATAGGCCTTCTCCAAATCCATAAAGTCAACATACACCTTTTGTTTCTTCTCCAGATACTTCTCCACAACACAATTCAGGGTAAAAATCTGATCTACACATCCTCTTCCCTTCCTAAAACCTCCCTGCTCGTCGCCTATCCATTTCTCCGTTCTCACTCTCTCAATCACTACCGGTACCCTACTCTATACCTTCCCTACTACGCTTAGAAGACATATTCCTCGGTGGTTACCACACACTCCTCTTTCCCCTTTGCCCTTATATAGGGGGACTATTATGCCATTCTTCCAGTCATCGGGTGCACTCCCTTCTCCCATGCTAGTTTGCACATTTTCCATACCCATTCTATCACTATCTCACCACCATACCTCAACATTTCCCCACACACTCCATCTGTTCCTGGTGCTTTCCCCAACTTCACTCTTTTCATGGCTTCCCACACTTCTGACCTCCTGATCCCCACCTCCTCCTCCACTACTTCTCTTCTTCTCCCTCCCATACCATATCCAGCTATGTTTGCTGGCTCTTCATTCCTTACATTTAGCAACTCACTGAAGTACTCCCTCCATCTTTTGACTCTCTCTTGCTTTTCGGCTAGCATTCTCCCATTCTTATCTTTCACACCCTTACTGTTTCCCTTGCTACCTTCCCTAACTTTCTTGACTTCTTTCCAGAACAGTTTCTTACTCTCCCTCCATTTTACACTCAGGTGCTCGTTTCTGTCTCTCGGAATCTTCATTCCCTCTACTACCCAACCACTCTCTATATGCTTTCTTCTTTTCTTCCACAGCTATTCTTACCTCTTCTGTCCACCATGCTGTACCTTTCACTCCCCTCCCTCTTCTCCTCACTCCACACACCTCCTCACATGGTGCACAGATCTCATCCTTAAACACCTTGCTCATCTCCTCCACTTCCTCCATAACTTCCAGGTCGAACCCACCTAGTCGTCTTTCCACTGCTCTCCTGTACTCCTCCCTGACTGCCTCCTCCTGCAACCTCTCCACCCTCCTCTCGCCTCCCTCCAGCTCTCCTCACCCACTTCTTTTGTATCCTAACCTTAGCTACCACTACATAATGATCAGACAGACCCCCTCCAATACCCCTATACACCCTAGCATCCATCACAGATTTCTTCATTCGTTCATCCACACATACATAATCAATCAATGACTTTCGTTCCACCACTGTCTTATCCTTCATCGTCAACATCCGTTTCCACGTGTACCTGTGGATCATTCTGTGTCGGAAGAAGGTGTTGGCTATCCACAGCCTCCTCCCCACACATACGTCCACAAGTGCACTACCATTCCCATTCACCTCTGATGGTACCCCCCACCCTCCCACCACTCCCTCAACTTTCCTATCACCCACCTTACCATTCACATCCCCAATCAGAAATATTCTTTCGTTCTTGTCAAACTTCTCCAGGCACGCCTCCACATTCATCCAGAACTCCTCTTTCTTTCTTTCAAGTATATCCTCTGTCGGGGCATACACGCATACAATCAATACAATATTTTTAACATGAGGTTGCTTATAATAATTTGTACCTCTGCAGTTTCTCCATGGCTAACGAAAAAGGTCACATTCCTAAGAAGCCCCAACCAAAAAGGCCAAGCTTCTGTACAGAAAAAATGCCACACCATTACCCTTATGGTGACCCTATCAAATAATCAAAACAACCACACTTCTTAACCCACTTCCCGCGGGGCCCCTCATATGACGGAGACGATTTTCCGGCTATTTTGTAGCCTGTGAGCCAGGCCAGCTTTTGCAAGCAGCACGGATGGACGTCAGCCGGAGCCTACAGGCCCCGCCACGACACTGAGGTTTGTGTGAGAGAGAGTTCACTTATGTGCAGCGTCACACATAGCGAAAACAGAAAATAATTGGTAATTTTTAGCGATTTCGCCTAGGCCAATCGGATTTGGTAATTTTTAGCAATTTTGCCCTTCGTTTGCAAGATCCTTACAAGAAAACCAGACGTCGTACAGGGATGATTCAGGAGTAATTTGAAAGCTATTACCGTGCTTTCACGAATACATAATTGTATTACGCTCTGGCTTTTACTTATGCATGAAAATGAGCAGGGAATAAAGGCAATTTCGGGCAATTATGCCTACTCGTACAGGAGTCCTTGGAGCGGCTTCGGTCGCGCCGGGAATTTCCACACCTCACACCACACACACACATCACACAGTTTTTCCTACACCGAGAAATGACTCTCCGGCTGTCATTTCTCGAAGACTTCTAGCCGGAGACATTGAGAGCAACCCAGGACTCACCTACACATACATACAGTCAGGACCCCCAATTCGCGAGAATAGGGGTGACAGGAGGCATCGCGTATTGCGAATTCGTGTATTGTGGAACTAACTTTAAATGGGAATAATTAGATTGGGTGACATCTCTCAATTATGGCCTATTTTCGACATTTTTGGCCCTATTTTCGACATTTTTGGCTCTACAGTACAGTCTATCTTATATTAAGAACAACAATGAATAAAAATATGAAACCTTACCTTAAAATTAGTAGTAGATAGGCTAGGACTAGGACTAGGACCGTAGGACTTCACGATTTTCTCCAACTTCTCCCTCCCTGACCAAATCGTACGAACAGTTTACTCTGACAAGCCTATTGCACAGTTTCCTTCTCCTTTTTTCTTGCGATCCAACACTTCCACCTTCATTTTGTGTGTTATCTTCTTATATTGGCGTGGCATGGCGAAAAAAGTGGCAGGCACTACAAACGTTTGGTCACTCCGCACGGCTATGAGCGCTTGAGCGGGACTGTGGGAGGGAGGGAGGGAGGGTAAGCGGGAGGGAAGGCAGGCGTATGCCCGTCTTCTTCTCTTTTCGGAGCTACGCCTGGGCCTCGCGAAACGTAGACGTGCTCGCGTATCAAGCGGGAATAGCGGATTTGGCCCCTTCTTAGCTCTCGATTCGTGTATTGTGGTACCACCTCGCGTAATTAATGTTATTTTCGAGGGGTAACTCGTGTATTAGGGTTTTCGCGCATTGTGGAATCGTGTATTGGGGGTCCTGACTGTATGTCCAACTTGCTCAAAACCCATCACTTCGAGTCGCCACACTAATGGTTCAGTTCTCTGCAAATCATGCAGGAACTGGACCCACTTCACCTGCACAACACTTGCCTCCAAGAAACACTACATGAACACCTGGACCTGTTCCTCATGCCCCTCCCTCTCCCAGTCAAATCCCTCGCCTAAAACCCGTCCACCTCTCCTCCCCAACCCACCTAACCTTCCCATATCATCCACTCCCCCCCCTAAAACCTGTCCACCTCTCCTCCCTAAGCCACCTAACCTTCCCATACCATCCACATCCTCAACTCAACATACCACACCCCATCCTAATCCATTCCAACCCCCATCTCCTGCTCCCCAATCCCCACCCCCACCTCACCCATCCCAACCCCCAGCCCCTCCCTCACCCCCACCCCATCCTCATGCAGCAGCACCCAACATACATCGTGCACATAACATTAACATTCTCCAATTGAACATAGATGGCATCAACACAAAGAAACACGAACTCTCACACTTCATCAAACAACACAACATACACATTGCCATCTTACAAGAAACAAAACTCTGCACAACACAAAAAACACCCACATTTCATGATTTCACTACCATCAGACAAGACCGGGCTGTCGGCGGAGGCGGTGGACTCATCACCCTGGTACACAAAGAAATATCATACATAGTTACCAGTGTACAAACCAAATCCCTCCTCCCCCCAAATGATAACACAACAGAAATACAATCAATTAAAATACGCACTGGCAACAACTCCAACATAACCATCATAAACACATACATCCCCTACAGTACCAAATGAATACAGACCACACTTACAACACATCACAAACACCCCACACATCATCCTGGGTGGTGACTTCAACGCCAAGACGTCGGCCTGGTTTGTCGACAACCCCGACACAGACAGAGGGCTGGTACTACAAAACCAAACTGTTAACCTCATCATCCTTAACGACATCCATCAACATACCCATATTCTTCACCAAGCCCTCTATAACCCATCATCTCCAGACATCACCTTTTGCTCCCCAGAACTCGCCCCCACAACATCCTGGAGGGTGGTCAGAACCTTAGGCTCTGACCACCTCCCGATCATTATCACCACCAAAACCAGACTCACCCCAGCTAACCACAAACACACATACACCAATTATAAAAGACCTAACTGGGAAGCATTCACAAAAAATGAGACAGAACAACACTTCACAACTCTAAACAGTACACCCATCACTAACATCAACAATGCTGTACACATACTCAATAAAACTATCCAAAACACTGACAAGAAACACATTCCAAGAGGTAACAGAAAAAGACACAACCCCAACTTCACACCAGAAATTCAAAACCTCATCAGACAACGCGACATACTGAAACACTCCCCAGCACCCCACACACAAGACATCACACACCAAATCCAAGCACTCAACACCCAAACTAACAACAAAATACAAGAACAACAAAAACTAAATTGGAATAACTTCCTACAAACACTTGATCACAAAACAAACCCCAAAAAAATCTACAAAACACTAAACAGCATCACACTTTCCAACAGCAACACAACACAATCACATGCTGCAATCACAACAGACTCTACTCCTTCATATAAACAACAAGCAAACACTTTCATCAATCACTTCTCACATGTCAGTCACCTAAAACCTCACAAAGACGACCGACGTGTCATCCGACGTAAGAGACAATTCCCCACAGACCCTGACTATACACCCTTCACCAATCACCAGACAAAGCATATCATCAACAATCTCAAGCACTCACCCGCTTGTGGCCTAGACAACATAAGCAACATACACCTCAGACACCTGGGACCACAAGGTATACAAGCACTCACTAACATATCAAACTACAGTTATTCACACAACACAATACCAGACATTTGGAAGCATGGTCTCATCACCACATTCCCCAAACCCAACAAAGACCCCACGCTAGCCTCCTCGCAAGGCCCCATCACACTCCTTTGCTCCCCCTCCAAAGTCATGGAACGCCTAGTATTACAACTAATTACACCCGACCTACCCCTAGCTCCAACACAACATGGCTTTAGGCCACTGCACTCCTCAAACACTCTTCTCACAGACCTTACACAAAGAGCTTTTGACAGCATCAACTCAGCTAGACCACCACACAGATCACTATTAGCCACACTCGACATTAGTAAAGCCTTCGATGCCATCCCCCGCCACAACCTAACAAACAAAATCTACTACACAAACATGCACAACAACACAAAAAGGTGGCTGGCCAACTTCCTAGCAGGCAGATGTGCACACGTATCTTTTGCCGGTCAGTCATCTAAAATCAGAAACTTTCCAAACGGAGTCCCACAAGGATCCGTCCTATCGCCCGCACTCTTCAATCTGTACATGCACGATATAACTACACCCAATACGCCCCAAATAAACTTATCCTCCTATGCAGATGACATAACACTCACATGCACACACCATGACCCAAAAAGAGCAACAGATCTCCTTCAACCCTATCTCAACACACTACATGGCTGGTGCACTACAAACAGACTTAATCTACCCCCAGCCAAATCCACCGCAACCCTGCTCACAAGCTGGACAGGAGAACACAAATACATCCCTCAACTCACCATAAACAACACACCCCTAACACATACACACACACCCAAAATCCTAGGAGTAACATATGATACTCATATGACATTCAAACAGCACACCACAAACATTAAGAAGAAACTGACACCCAGACTTAACACCCTCAGGTCACTTGCTCACACAAAATTTGGACACAACAAAGAAACTACCACCACAGTATATAAACAATACATAAGATCAGTGATGGAATACGCAAGCCCAGCCTGGGCTTCTAACCTAGGTGAAACACATCATAAGACCTTACAGACTATTCAAAACAAAGCCCTGAAGATCATTACAGGCTGCACAGCTATTGCACCCACAGATCACCTACATCAAGAAACCAAAATCCTCAAAGTCAAAGACCATCTGGACATGAGAGGCACTCAATTCCTGGCAGCAGCCTCCACGAACCAAGACCACCCACTAAACTACATGGCAACACACCCACAGACACCAAGAAATATCAAAACAACACCCAACACACGGTATCACACACAATTACTGTCCTCTCTCCCATCCCGAACCACCTTCCAGAAGCACATCCATACTCATATCTCTCGCCGATCCATCCACTCACTCACAGACAACACGCAGTTGCAAGCACGACCTCCCGAAATCCATCCTTCCAAATCCTCCCTTCCTCGCGAGGACAGAGTCCACCTGGCCAGGCTGAGATGCGGACACCATCCAGCTCTCCTGAGCTATCAGAAGAGACTGGATGACTCCGTTGTCGATGCCTGCCCGGGATGTAACACAGCACCCCATACCATTAAACACATAATAGAAGACTGCATTTCACACAACCACTTACGCCAACAACACAATCTACACTCAATGAGAGCTCTGTGGGAAAGCCCGATTGTGGCCATGGCCTTCCTCAGGGACTCGGGGCTGTTCGGCCAGGCAGCTTAGGGAACAACAACAACAACAACAACTCGTACAGGATTAATAGCTTTAACCAAAATGGTCACACTCCTTAATGGTCTAAGTGGCCATAGCCAAAATGGCTAGCACACGGTATCACACACAATTACTGTCCTCTCTCCCATCCCGAACCACCTTCCAGAAGCACATCCATACTCATATCTCTCGCCGATCCATCCACTCACTCACAGACAACACGCAGTTGCAAGCACGACCTCCCGAAATCCATCCTTCCAAATCCTCCCTTCCTCGCGAGGACAGAGTCCACCTGGCCAGGCTGAGATGCGGACACCATCCAGCTCTCCTGAGCTATCAGAAGAGACTGGATGACTCCGTTGTCGATGCCTGCCCGGGATGTAACACAGCACCCCATACCATTAAACACATAATAGAAGACTGCATTTCACACAACCACTTACGCCAACAACACAATCTACACTCAATGAGAGCTCTGTGGGAAAGCCCGATTGTGGCCATGGCCTTCCTCAGGGACTCGGGGATGTTCGGCCAGGCAGCTTAGGGAACAACAACAACAACAACAACAACTCGTACAGGATTAATAGCTTTAACCAAAATGGTCACACTCCTTAATGGTCTAAGTGGCCATAGCCAAAATGGCTACACTATATTCCTTCTGTACTTTCTCCATGCCCGATGAGATACATGATATTTTGATATATGTGGCACAGCCCTTGTATCCAACACAATACCCTGCGTGCAACCCCGCTCGAACCCCGCACAACGTTGCTTGCAACTTTAATAATTATTATTATTATTATTATTATTATTATTATTATTATTATTATTATTCCCTCGAAAACACGAAATTGGTTATATTTATTATCTAAGGGTATGTTGTACATTGACAATGATGATTCTGGGGATATCTGATAAGGCGAGCTATGCTCTTTAACCCTTTCCCTGCGGGTGACGTTCTGGAACGCATAGGCAATTTACAGCAATTTCCAGGCTTTAAAAGCCTGTAAAAGCCGTAGAAATCGAGTGTCAGTGGGCGGGAGCGTGAGAGACTTCCCTCCGACCCTCAGAGCAGCGAGCCGCTCACTGAGGGAGACTGTGTCTCGGGCGGGTGTCTCACAACAGTGTTGCCGAGCGAGCGAGAGCTAATAATTAGCGAGTTTTCCCGAATGTCAATGGCAACGCTGCGGGTGAACCCCGCCACCTACGAAGCTCGTTCTGGTTTCATTTTGAAGCTATTTTCGCCTAGTTTTCGGCAGAATACAGTTCATTTAATGCAGATGCTTGATTAATCATTCAGGAGTGCCTGAATATGCCCTAAATAGCGCAAATAAGCCCGCAGAGAAAGGGTTCAAGTTCACTTCTTAATTCCATAATTTTAAAATTTATATATCTTTAACCCAAACTATGCCAAAGGATTTTGTCATTTATGTAACAGCTATTTAAAAAAAAAAAAAAAAAAAAAAAAAAAAAAAAATATATATCTGCGGCGCGATATGATGCATTACTCATGTAAGCTGGGGAGTAATTGACTGTGATGGTGGGGACGGCTGCCTGACGCTCGGGCAGTGTTGTCAATACCTAGCAGGAAAGCCTTCGAGACATATTAGCAGCTACCGCTCACTAGTAGCAGAGAACACAGTTCAAGTACTACAGTAGTGTCGAACTATGTTCGTTGCTAGTACTAGTGCATAACTTCTATAATGACGAACGCTGATCGGCGCTTGTATAGGATGGGTTAATAAATAGAAAAGAAAATATCTAAATGCACACGCAAAAGCTTAATTGAGTATTGTTAAAGAGTATTTTGTGTATATATAATCGCATGCAATCAAATATTAGGAATAGGGACTTTGGGTTTGTTATATTCTCTTTTTCATACAATGATTTATATGTATCACTATAATTTACAGCTCTAAAACACCCTAGAACAAAATAAAAAAAATATTATGTGCGGTAGCGTGTGTGAGTGCAATGTGGCTCGCTGGTGTAGTGACTAGCATCTTGGACTTCCACCCAGAAGGCCCAGGATCGCGCCCAGGCTCGTCGCATTAAAGATTTTTCACAAGCACTGAGTCATTACCGTCCCTCATGAGCAAGGGGATGGGGTAGTAGTACAGGACCCCAATGGAAATACGCCTAATCGGCCTTATTGGGCTATCCTTAGCTGGCTTAGCATGCGCTAGCTTTAAGAACTATTATTATTATTATTATTATAACCGCTAAGGTACTGTATACTCGTGCTATTCTATATTTTATTAATTTCACCACAACACCAAACACCTCCAATGAAATTAATGAAAGCATATAATATGTGATCCACCGGGATTTGAACCTATTACAATCATATAAAATAAACTATTCACGATAGACAAATTCTGATTGGATTTTTGGAAAGTGCTTGGAAAAATACTTTTAATTTCTCATATAAACACATTGTTGTCACTGAACATTTTGATTTACGATTGTACGGAATTGAAAGATGTTGGATTTTTTTTTGTTGTTGTTGTCAGCATCACTTTTATCAAAGATTATTTTGGGGGGGGGGGGTTTGCTACTATAATATTGTAAATCAGCCTCTCCTTTTGCTATTGAGATATAAAAGATTGTACTAAACGTAATCCTTCTTACTGATAATCAATGTAGAATGAATATCTTTGTTAACCCTTTCCCTGCGGGTGACGTTCTGGAACGCATAGGCAAATTACAGCAATTTCCAGGTTTTAAAAGCCTGTAAAAGCCGTAGAAATCGAGTGTCTGTGGGCGGGAGCGTGAGGGACCTCCGTCCGACCCTCAGAGCAGCCAGCCGCTCACTGAGGGAGACTGTGGTCTTGCGCGGGTCTCTCGACAGTGTTGCCGAGCGAGCGAGTGCTAATAATTAGCGAGTTTTCCCGAATGTCTATGGCAACGCTGCGGGTGAACCCCGCCACCTACGAAGCTCGTTCTGGTCTCATTTTGAAGCTAGTTTCGCCTAGTTTTCGGCAGAATACAGTTAATTTAATGCAGATACTTGATTAATCATTCAGGAGTGCCTGAATATGCCCTAAATAGCGCAAATAAGCCCACAGAGAAAGAGTTAAGCATGCATAATTTTCATTCGCCAAGTACTGGTTTTATAATAGTATGGGTCTTGCTCTATCTTTGGATGTATAATATATTCCATGTAGAGGTGATTATTGTGGGTTAAAACAGAGCAATAACATACCAGTATCGTCTCGGGGTAGTAAAATTGACCACTTGCGAGTTTCAGGTTATAAGGAAGTTGGAGCCGTATACATCGATATAAAAAATAGATGCATTAATAATATACGTTTCTGGTGGATAAAAAGTCTGTTCAATATGCATGTATGTATTTATAAATGTACTACAACCACACTTTAGCTGGAAATTCTGCTAAATATTGATGTCTACAGCTCCAACTTCCTTATAGCCTGAAACTCGCAAGTGGTCAATTAGCGCTTGAGAGTGAACGGTATTGGTAATACGTTTCCAAGAAATGGAAGCGAGAGAGAGAGTTAATTTATAAAACAAAAATATTTAAAAATTCAACCTTATAAGCTACCAGATAAAGTTGAAAAAAAAAAAAAACGCTCGTGTTGTTGTTGTTGTAGATGAGTTTATTTTATACTAGCCCACTGGACCAGGGCCCTCATATGGCTAGTGTTCGGTGAGGAGGTGCAAAAGTCAAGTCATGTAACTGTCAGTATTCAGAGGTCATCATAAAGTTTGGTGGCTTTCAGGAATTGTCGGATAGGAGCGAAATTGAAGGAGGTTGACTCAGAAAGAATAGAGTGAAAAGAGGTGTGCTGCAGGAATCGCCGTCGTTCTGGTTCATACACCGGACAGACACAGAGAAAATTATGGACTGTTAATGGGGTGTGACATAGTTGACACTCAGGCAGTAGATCGCAAGGGGTGGTCATCAAATAACCATGAGTAAGATGTGTGTGACCAATACGTAAACGCGTTAAAACCGTTTAGTCCGCTCGGCATGAAGCAATCGACGAAGGCCACAAGAAAATGTCATCCTTAAGTGAACGGAAATTATTAGATTCAGGTTGTGAATGCCACTCAATACGCCATGCATCAAGTACGCGTTGCTGCAAGACCAGGAATATATCCTTCGGTGAGACTTTTTCTGTTGCACTATCGAAAATATCGAAAGCCTTCGATAGAGTCTGGCACAAATCTTTAATTTCCAAACTGCCCTCCTTCGGTTTCTGTCCCTCCATCTGTGCCTTTGGCTCTAATTTCCTTTCCGGCCGTTCCATAGCTGCGGTTGTGGACGGCCATCGCTCACTTCCTCATCCTATCAACTCCGGTGTTCCTCAGGGTTCTGTCCTATCTCCTATTCTCTTTCTAATTTTCATAAATGATCTTCTCAACTGTACATCCAGTCCCATCCATTCATATGCAGACGACTCTACCTTACACCACTCAATTAGTTTTCCAGAACGCCCCAGCCAGCAGTCCCTCAAAAGTAAACGTAATGAAGCCGTAAAATACTTATCTTCTGATCTAGCTACTATTTCCAATTGGGGTAGAGAAAACCTTGTTGCATTTAATGCTTCCAAAACTCAATTTATCCATCGTAATACCTGTCAGGAACCTCCAGAGGACTATCCCTTATTCTTCAACAATACAAAAATCAACCCTTCATCTTCTCTCAATGTTCTCGGTGTCTCTTTTTCTTCTGCTCTCACTTGGAAAGACCATATTACCAGTCTCGCTAAGCCAGCCTCCCAGAAGCTGGGAGTGCTCAACCGCCTCAAGGGGTTCTTTACCCCTGCGCAGCTTCTTGCTCTGTACAGGGGCACAGTGCGTCCTTGTATTGAGTATTGTTCACATGTGTGGGGAGGATCCTCTCATACTGCACTCCTAGATAAAGTAGAAAGGAAAGCCTTTCGTATCATTAACTCCTGTCCACTCACCAACTCTCTGCAATCTCTCTCTCTTCGCCGCAATGTTGCATCTCTCTCGCTATTCTATCGCTACTACAATAAGTAAGGGGAGGTGTGGTGGAGTGGTCTTGCCACTGGCCTGGTAATCCAAAGGTCCCGGGTTCAAATCCCGATGTATCAATGGGAAGATATTATTGGGATGGAATTTGTGCTGTACCTGGTATCAGTGCATTACCACAAGCCCACCGAAACGTCAATAAAATACCCTCATTGTTCCCTGATTAAATAGCACTGTATGAATATTCCCATATTCAAAATATGCTATAGGGGTGCAATGCCTGGTGAGTTATCTGCTCAACAGGTGGCATTGTGTGTGTGTAAGTGTGAGAGTCCGAGTGTAGGGGGTGAGACAGTGAAGCACGGGAACGAGGTGGCTTCAGAGATGGGGTCGTTTCGGGCCATGAGTGAGCACTGTGCCTCATGTGAAGGCAAGATGGCAGGTGCTCGTTGTACTCTACGTGCTTCACATGTCTCACTCCCTAGACTGGAACAAGACCTCACAGGCTTCACTGTTCATTGTAAAGTGGTGAATGTTAAGGCTCTCAGCCTATGCCCGAGAGGAAGTAAGTTGGAATATAGGGGAAAAAAAAAAAAAAAAAAAAAAAAATCAGTGTTCCTCGGAGCTTTCCCAGTGTATACCACCTCCTTTACGTAGGGCACGTGGTACCCGTCTTGCAATTCAATCCCACCCCTACTCTGTGCAACTCTCCAACCCAAGAGTGAAATGGTACTCTCAAACTTTCTTCTACTCACAGCTGAGCTCTGGTACTCTCTCCCAGAATCAGTCTTTCCCTCTTCCTATGACTTAAATTGCTTCAAACTCTGTGTGTCCAAACATTTTAGCTCGAACGTCCCTTGATTTCGGCCCTGTCACTCTTTGAAATCTGGGGGAGGCACTTGCTGCAGGCAGTTATGCCTTTTGTCTCCCTCATTCACATAGAAAAAACAAAAAAACAAAATATACACACCATCCTACTCCCTGGGACGAAGGTAATGGGTCACTATACTAACAGCAAATATTGACTCTTGGTTTCACCACGTATTATCCCTCACTCTCCCTTTCCTCTTCCTTCTCCCTCCCTCCCTATCTGTGTGTGTGTATTTACCTATTTGTATTTACCTATTTGTAGTTTACAGGAATTGAGCAGCGCTCGTGTTGTCCTGTCTTAGTTACTTTATAATCAATCCATTTTACTTAGACAAGTATCGTAATGGATATTCCCAGTTCCCAGTATTTTGGACTAACATATCATAACTTATGTTGCCCTATTTCCATATTTACTTTTATCCAACCTAGATTTGAACATGTTAATGTTCCTCGCTCTCACCACCTCCTCCTCCAAGTTGTTCCAAGTCTCTATACGCTGAATGGGAAGCTGAATTTCTTTGTGTCCTTACGACATCTGCCCTTCCTCAGCTTAAACTCGTGCCCTCTTGTCCTTCCATTATCCCTCACGAATAGATCTTCCCTATCTACTCGTTCCAAACTTTTTACTCCCTTGAACATCGTTATTAAGTCGCCTCGTTCCCTTCTCTCTTTCAAGGTAGGCAGTTGTAGTGTCTTAAGTCTTTCCTCATATGTCAACTCCTTCAATCTTGGGATCATCTTCGTTGCTATCCTTTGGACTTTCTCTAATTTGTTTATATGTTTTTTCAAATGTGGTGACCATATCACTGCTGCATATTCTAATCTTGGTCTTATCATAGTCATTATCAGTTTCTTAACATTTCTTCATCCAAATAGTTAAATGCCACTCTCATATTGGTTATTATTCCATATGCTCCTCCAATGATCATGTTAATATGCTTCTCCGGGGATAGATCATCTTGTATTATCACTCCAAGGTCCTTCTCATGCCGTGTTTTGCCGATTATTTCAATTCCTAATTTGTACTCCCAGCTTGGCCTTATCTCACTTGTTCCCACTTCCAAAACATGACACTTTTCTGCATTGAAACTCATTTTCCAGGTTTGGCTCCATCTGTGCAACTCATCTAGGTCCTTTTGAAGATCCTGACAACTTTCTATACAGGTGACATTCTTCATGATCTTAGCGTCATCCGCAAACATATTCATATGACTATTCAAGTTTTCTGGCATGTCGTTTACATAAAGTAGGAACACTGATCCCTGTGGTACTCCGCTCGTCACACTCCTCCACTGTGAATATTCGTCTCGTATCGTGGTCCTCATTTATCTTCCTATTAAAAAGTTTTCCATCCATTTTAACATCCTACCATGTACACCTCCAACAACCTGCAATTTCCACAATAACCTTTTGTGAGGCACCCTGTCAAAGGCCTTTTTCAGGTCCAGGTAAACACAGTCAACCCATCCCTCTCTCTCCTGTGTAACATCTACAACTCTGCTATAAAAGCTTAATAAATTAGATACACAAGATCTCCCTTCCCTGAATCCAAACTGTTTCTCGCTAAGCACCCCCTGCCTCTCAATGAAGTGTGTCCACTTTTTTCTTATAATTTTCTCACAAATTTTGCAAACAATGCTGGTGAGGGACACCGGTCTGTAGTTAAGCGGATTTTCTCTGTCTCCTCCTTTGTAAATTGGTACTATGTTAGCTCTCTTCCATTCCACTGGCAGGTCTCCCTCATTCAGTGAAGATTTGATGATTTCATAGATTGGTTCCACTAACTCTTCCGCACATTCTTTGAGGATCCATCCAGCCACTCCATCTGGTCCCATTGATTTCCTCACATCCAAATCCTGCATCAATTTCAGCACTTCACTTTTTGTCCCTTTCATTTCAGGCATCTGTGGTGTTCTCATTTCTCTATCAGGTTCTATAAACTCCTCCTCTTTTACAAACACTGACTGAAGCTTTTCATTCATAACTTCACACAATTCTTTATCTTTCTCATAGCTGTTTGTTCCAACTCTTAGTCTGACAATACCTTCTTTTGTTTTTATTTTTCCATTTACAAATCTATAAAATAGTTTTGGCTCGTTTTTGCACTTCTCTACAATATTCCTTTCATATTTATATTGTTCCTCGCGTCGTATCTTTACGTATTAATTTCTTTTCTCCTTGTACTTATTCCAGTTATTTTCACTATGTCTCTTCCGTGCTATATTCCAGGCTCGGTTTCTTCTATCCTGTGCCTTACTACATCTTATATTGAACCATTCTTTTTCCTTCTTTACCCCTGATTGGAACCTTGGGACATATTTATGTATCCCTTCTTCATATACTTTCAAGAAAAGTCTGTCTGTCTGTCTGTCTGTCTGTCTGTCTGTCTGTCTGTCTGTCTGTGCGTGCGTGCGTGCGTGCGTGCGTGCGTGCGTGCGTGCGTGCGTGTGTGTGTGTGTGTGTGTGTGTGTGTGTGTGTGTGTATTTACCTATTTGTTTACCTATTTGTAGTATACAGGAGTTGAGCTTTTTAGGCTCGTATTGTCCCGCTTCCTGAGTTACAATTACTTTGCCTTAAAAATATGAATGTTTTTGGCACACACCACTTCCTCTTCCAACTGATTCCATTTACTTATACTTCTGTAAGGGAAACTATACTTTCTCACATCTCCTTTACATCTTCCTTTCATTAGCTTATATCTATGCCCCCTAGTTCTACCATTATCTTTCACAATATAACCTTTCTTGTCCACCTTTTCGAGTCCTCTCACACATTTGTACATCATAATCATATCGCCTCTCTCCCTCCTATCCATTAGAGATGGTAAATCTAATTTCTTTAATCTCTCCTCATATGGTAATTCTCTCAGTTCTGGTATCATCCTAGTTGCAGCTCTCTGAACCTTCTCCAGCTTCTTTATATGATTTTTTAGATGTGGTGCCCACACCACTGCCGCATATTCCAGTCTTGGTCTCACCAATGTTTTTATTATTTTCTCCAGCATCTCCTCGTTTATATAGTTAAAGGCTATTTTTATTCTGTTTAGCAGTCCATATGTTTCTCCCACTATCTTATTAATATGATTCTCAGGTGAAAGATCACTCCTAACAGTTATCCCTAAGTCCTTTTCTTTCTCTGATGGGTTAATAGTGTTTTCTCCTAACTTATATTCCATATGAGGCCTTCTTTTACTTACTCCCATTTCCACTACATGACATTTATTTGTGTTAAATTCCATTTTCCACTTCTTGCTCCATTGATCTATCCTATCCAAATCCCTCTGTAATTCCCTACCACTGTTTTCATCTTCTATACGCTTCATGATCTTGGCATCATCTGCAAACATATTCATATATGCATTTATATCCTTTGGCATGTCGTTAATGTATATTAGAAACATTATGGGAGCCAGCACCGCTCCCTGCGGAACTCCACTTGTGACATCTTTCCACGTAGAAAATTTATCTCTGATAGTAGTCCTCATCTGTCTCCCTGAAAGATAGTCCTCCATCCAATTTAACAAACTACCCTGACTCCCTCCATACTCTTTTAATTTCCACTTCAGCCTGCTATGCGATACTCTGTCAAAAGCTTTCTTCATGTCAATATATACGCAGTCCACCCATCCATCTCTCACTTGTAATATGTCAACCACTCTGTCATAAAAACTGAGTAGATTTGTAACACATGAGGTACCCTCCCTGAATCCAAATTGCCTGTTAGATAGTAGATTATTCTTTTCCAAGTAAATCATCCATCTTTTCTTAATTATTTTCTCACAGATTTTGCACACTATACTAGTAAGTGACACAGGTCGATATTTCAATGGATGTTCCCTGTTCCCACCTTTATAAATCGGTACAATGTTGGCTCTCTTCCAGTCCATTGGTAATTTTCCCACTTCCAGAGAGTATTTCATTATCTCATATAAGGGTTTCACTAGTTCGTCAGCACATTCTTTCAAAATCCATCCCGCTACATTGTCAGGTCCCACTGCTTTTTTCACATCTAGTCCTTTCATTATTTCTACTAGCTCCTCTGGGAGAAAATTAATCTATCCCAGTTTATCACCAATTTCACCTACCGGTACTTCTTCAAAGTTATCACCTTTAGTATATACTGAGTGTAGTGTATTGTTCATAATTTCACATATTCTGGTCGTCATCATAAGTGGTCCCTTCAACCTTCAACCTCACTATTCTATCCCTTACCTTCATTTTACTATTTATAAACCTATAGAACAGCTTAGGATCACTCTCACATTTTTTCACAATGTTCTTCTCATATTCTCTGGCTTCTTGTCTCCTGATTGTAGCATATACATTTCTTAATCTCTTGTATCTGTTCCAAGTTTCTCTATTACACCTTTTTCTAGCTGCCTTCCACGCTTGGTCTCTCTTTTCCATGGCTTTCCTACATTTTTCATTAAGCCAATCCTTTTCCTTCGCTGACCTATTACCTTGTTTAGGGACATATTTATTAACTCCTTCTTCATATATTGTTTTATATATATATATATATCTATATGATCTGTGCCCCATGAATATTCTTTCCTCTCACTTAAACAGTAGGCTACCATAGTGCGGTTGGGAATATGAACATGATTAGATTAATATCCAGTATTCGAGAATGGATAATAAGTCGTAGGCGTGTGCATAAACCTTTAACCGTCCTGGTGGTGTAATGGTTAAGGTGGCAAAAATATGTGTGTGATCACCCGGGTTCGAATCCCGGTGGATCATATATACTTTAATTAATTTCATTGGAGGTGTGGTGGTGAGATTAATAAAAATAATATTATTAGTAGGTTTAGGGATATTTCTTCGAGAGGCCGGTCTATATGATCTGTGCCCCATGAATATTCTTTCCTCTCACTTAAACAGTAGGCTACCATAGTGCGGTTGGGAATATGAACATGATTAGATTAATATCCAGTATTCGAGAATGGATAATAAGTCGTAGGCGTGTGCATAAACCTTTAACCGTCCTGGTGGTGTAATGGTTAAGGTGGCAAAAATATGTGTGTGATAACCCGGGTTCGAATCCCGGTGGATCATATATACTTTAATTAATTTCATTGGAGGTGTGGTGGTGAGATTAATAAAAATAATATTAAATACTCCATACTTCTCGTCTACACTATTTCTCTGATGTATTTCACTCCAGTCAACATCTCTAAAGTATTGTCTCAGTGATTGGTAGTCTCCTTTTGCATAGTCAAAACCTAGTTTCCTTGTGCTCCTCCCTCTCCTCCATATTGGAATAACCCAATAGGATTTCTATGTCCATTACAACGTGATCGCTCTTGCCTAAAGGTGGTAAGTATTTTATATCAGAAATTACATCTGGGTCTCTAGTAAACATTAGGTCCAATCTGGATGCTTCATCATTTCCCCTTCTTGTATTTTCCTTTATATTTTGCACCAATAAATTTTCTGTTACCATATCCAGTAGCCTATACCCCCACGAGTTCACGTTGCTACCAGCTTCTCTCTGCTCCCAATCCACCTCTTTACAGTTGAAGTCCCCTACTATAATTAATTCATTGGTTCTACGAGTTAATTTTTCAATACAAATAATCATCTCATCTTTGATAAATTTGTATTCCTCCTCTTCCCAAGCCCCTGTGTAGGGTGGCATGTAGGCCACTACAATATCCGCCTTTTGATTGTCATCATCTGTCAATTCTACTGCTAATATTTCCGCTTTACTATTATTCAGATCAATCATTCTTGTTTTCAATTTATTATGTGTAAGAATTAGCACCCCTCCCCCCATCTTGTCTTCTCTATTCCTTCTCCAGATATTATAGTTGTTCCATCCCATTCCCTCCAAACTTATCCCTTTATTTAGTTTAGTTTCACATAGACACAATATTAAGGGCTCTTCCTGTCTGATGTAATCATTTATTTCTAATTTCTTTGATAGCAGCCCATCCACATTGCTATAGACCATCTTGCACCTGTTGCTTTTACCATTATGATTGATATTCCCTGTCTTTATCCTACTATTTCCCCTTCCTGTTGCACCTCTCCCTCCAATCCTTCTTCCTGTACCACCACTTCTTTTCTCCCCCCCTCCGCCCCTATCTTCTCCCCCTTCTTCAGGTACCACTTCCTTACTTTCCCATCCATGTTTCTGTAGAAAAAAAAACCTTCTCCACTTCTGATCTATTATCGTTCTTTTCTTTGACTTCTCTATTTATTTCTCTAAATTTTTCCCTCTCTTCCGCATTTAGATTTGTCCTTAGTTTAACATTTCTGTATTCCCCCTCCTGACTTAACTTCCAGCTGGATCTGAGTACCTCCTCTGCTACTTTGGTTGACTTAAATCTAATCTTCATTGGCCTCATTTCTCCTTTCTTGTATTTCCCTAGTCTCCAACAATCCTCTACCTCTCTCTTCCATCCCTCCTTATCTTGTCTATCTATCACATCAATCACCTTCTCAACTTTCTTCATCTCCACACCCTTTCTCGTATTTCTATCTAATATTTCCCCTTCTACATCTCCAAACATAATTACACATCTCTTCTTATCAATAATATCACTGACCTGTTTCTCATTTTGTCTGATGGCATTAACTACCCTCTTGTTCAGGTTCTCCTCCTGCTGTCCATTTTGCTCCTCAATAATTGCTTTTAGTTGTACCTCTGCTTCACCCACTCGATCACCCCAGACATTTTTCATTTGAGATACCTCTTCCTCCATTTTTTGTGTCCTGTCCTGATTTGTTTCCACTCCTTGTTTTAGCCTAGCATTCTCCTCCCTCAATTCTCGAATCTCTCTCTCAGCCCTCTCCCTATACCCATCATCTATCTCTTTCACTCTCTCATTTAAATGTTCTTTGTATTCCTCAATCTGTTCTTTTAAAGCCACATTCTCAGATACCAATTCGTTGACCCTAGCAGTTAAATCATTTAAACCCTCCCCCGGGACACAGCTCTCTTCCACTACAGTCCCAATGGTCTTCCTCCACCCCTCCATTTCCTTTCTCCACTTTATCAGCCCCATCAGATTCCTGTTCAGGATGGTGATCTGGTCCTCCTTACCTTCAGGAAAGCCTGAATAATCCCCTTTCTCGTCATAAAAACATTCCCCACTCATATCCGTGGCTTCGATGTCAGCCATTGTTGTTGTCATGTGACGTCACCAGCCTTACCAGCTGACTCAAAACAAACTCTCTAAGTTTCGTTTATACATTCATATTTTTAAATAACTTTTACTGAACACTTTCCTGTAAGAATATTATTAGCGGGACAATACACAATAAACTCCTGTATATGTGTGTGTGTGTGTGTGTGTGTGTGTGTGTGTGTGTGTGTGTGTGTGTGTGTGTGTGTGTGTGTGTGTGTGTGTGTGTGTGTGTGTGTGTGTGTGTGTGTGTGTGTGTGTGTGTGTGTGTGTGTGTGTGTGTGTGTGTGTGTGTGTGTGTGTGTGTGTGTGTGTGTGTGTGTGTGTGTGATAGATTGATAGATGTGGACAGATAGACAAATAGGAAGAGTGATTAATGTCAAGGATAGTCAATATAAGTATACTTATATTTATTGTCTTTGGTAATGTAAAATAATAATACTTTTATTAAAAAAGTCTTAACACCAACAGCATACTGGAGATCCCCCTAATTAGCACCTCCCAGTCACCGCCACTATTATATACTATACACCATACTCTGGTCCACTACACTAACAGTAGCCTAAACATTGACTCTAGGATTCACCAGACATTATCTCTCCCTTGCATCCCTCCTTCCTCCCGCTCCCTCTCTATCTACCTTATACACTTGTTCAGTCTTCACCCACTACCTGTCGAGCCTCCATTTGATATCCAGTTTCCCTTCTCTATCTATCCTACATTTGGTACCTCTCCTTTCAGCCTCCCTCTATCTATCCTCCTTACCTTTTGATACCTTTTGATGTGTTCGCCACTCTTCTAGCAGCACCAAGGAGCGCGACGCCCCTCGTTTTGGGTGGTGATTTGGTGCAGTAGACTGTTTGAAGCGACAGCTCGCTCCCTTGCGAGGATGGGCTCATCTGGCACCTTTTGCAGTTCGACATCCAGGGCTCTCTTGAAGCTGTCTAACGAGACGTCCCTCATGTCTCTTACTCGCCGTGGGAGTTTGTTGAAGAGACGTGGGCCTCTGTGTGATAACCAGCCCTCTCGCAGAGAGCCCATAGCACCCCTGTTATTCATCCGGGGGATTTCGCATTCCCAGCCTCTCTTATCACTGAATTTCATGACTATCGGAGTATGTAGGTTTGGTACTAAACCCTCTGCGATTTTCCACGTGTATATTATTAGGTAACGTTCTCTTCTACGTTCCAGTGAGTACAGATTCAGTGCTCTTAAACGCTCCCAATAGTGTAGCTGTTTTATCGAACTTATATTATGCGAAGTGAAATTTCTTTGTACACTCTCTACGTCATTTATTTCACCTGCTTTGTATGGGGATGTTAATACGCTACAATATGCAAGCCGCGGTAGCACTAGAGATTTGAAGAGCGTTATCATAGGTACTTCACCGAGTGTTTTAAAAGTACGCAGAATCCAACCCGTTAGACGTTTCGCAGCCGCCACTTTGACCTGGTTATGTACTTTGAAACCCATATTTTCAGACATTAATACCCCAAGGTCTTTCACACTGTCTTTCCGTTCTATTATGTGGTTAGATTCTGTTAAGTAATTTGTAATTTCTTTAACACCATTATTATCTCCGTACCGTATTAATTGGAATTTTTCTTCATTGAATTGCATGTTGTTTTCCCTGGTCCACTGGAACACTACATTCATGTCTTCCTGCAGTCGGCCCGTGTCCTCTTGTGTGTTTACTATCTTGCTTAATTTTGTGTCATCAGCAAAAGACGACACCGTACTGTGTCTGGTGTTGGTATCTATGTCGCAAATTAGTATGAGGAACAGAAGGGGCGCTAGCACTGTTCCTTGGGGCACTGAGCTTTTGACATCCGAAGGCTCAGATGTGACTTGGTTTACTGCTACTGATTGTTTTCGGTTTACGAGGAAATTGTATATCCACCGTCCGATTTTCCCAGTTATACCTTTTGCTTTCACTTCCACTTGCTTTCCACTTGGTGGTACTCCTCCCCCCCCCCCCTCCCCTCCCGCAGGTTGTATTACGCATGAGAGTGAGAGCGAGTGAGAGTGAGATCACCATTAGTGGCTAGTGCAAACCACAAAAAGGGTAGTCACACCGGAAACTGTCATCTTGCCCTCTAGTCCCTGCCACCATTATCAGTACCACCACTACGATCAATGGCTATTATATTTACATCTATATTTTCTCTCTCTCTCTCTCTCTCTCACCTGCCAAGGGTGGTGGTCGACAGTAATTCAATTGATACTTTTAATAAGAGAGTGGATATAGGATTAATGAATTAATATATTTAAAATCAGTAGGTATGGAAGTGTACGTTCCGTTTCAGACTAATTTCTTTCTATCCTATATACAAACTTCCCTTGAGGGCATTTCCTGATCCATAAGGTTACACTTCATCCTATTTTGCGGTACGGCCTTTTAGCCGGAGGGAGCAAAGGAGGAGAGAGCCTTCTATTTTGCTTTCCTATTCTTATAATATAAGCTTTCCCTGTTTCAAGCAGTATTAATGCCGGACCACCTAATATGGACCGCAAGGTCTGTGTAGTCTAAGTATCTGTATAACTCTCTTATAATATCCCAGTATTACAAATATATATTCTCGTACGTTTAATATATAATTCTGAGTCCCCTGTTTGTTGATTAGTTTCCATCAATGGTCTAGTGCGAATGCAATTGAGAATAACGAGGGAGTTTAGGAGCTTGTTATTGAATTATTTACTTCAATATATTTGTTTGTATAAATGTATACCTCACTCGTCAGTTTTATATTATAATCCTTTACCTGCATGTGTGTGATCCTAGCATGGCATTTTGGCAGCCTGTGTGGCTCTCATATTCACGTAAAATCTTTCATTACTATATCACAACCAACATCTAATTACTTTGTTGTGTAATTAGCTTGACTCGCATGCTTGTTATCATTTGTCGTATGTACACCCTACAAGCCTTACTGATGCGCATTGATCAGTGATGTTTTTGAGAGGTATTCACACAGGGTCATCAAACTCTTCCTAAAAGTGGCCCTTGCTTAATAATGTCATCTGAGCAGCAACTCGTCCAGGAAGTCATTGACAAAATAAAAATAAAAGAAACATGCTTACATTGTTAAAATGTTTGTGGACATACATCAATGCAAGTAATGGGTGCTCTTCTGTAAATCCAATATGGTTTACTTAAGAATGGGAAATGGGTTATTTATTTTTATTTTTTTTATTTTTTAACTCGTCCACGATACCGGGCATGGTTGCGGAAGGTCGCTTGGGTCAAACGAGAGGTATTAACTTGTCAAAAATAACTAGTAATATGGGTTCAACTAACCAACTTGTTACTCTATAGTATAATAATATATATATATATATATATATATATATATATATATATATATATATATATATATACAGCGTGTCCCAGGATAGGTGTGCCAAAGTTCAGGATGAGATTATGTGAATATATGGATGATTCTAAACATACAATGTTTAGGAATTCTGAATCTCAACCGTTAAGGGAGATAATTATTCAATTATATAGTATCATCCCCCACAACCCTGTAATGGACTCTTCCATATCAAGCCGTTTCCAACATGTCCAGAGTGACCTACAATGCCTATAATATTTATGTAACTTACAAAACGCAGGATTAATGCGTATAATATCTTGTTTATAATACTGTAAACTATACACATATAGATAATGTAGGACATGCCTTTTGACAAATGGACCAGCCTTATGGGAAATACCGTTTACAACAGCCCATATCTCTGTAATGATTGAGATTTGGAACATTTTATGCTAGAATATAATTATTAACCCAATTCTGAAATTTGGAACACCTATTTTTTGACACCCTATAATTATACAGTACCAGTATATATTATAATATATATATATATATATATATATATATATATATATATATATATATATATATATATATATATATATATATATATATATATATATATATATATATATGTGTTGGTAAAGCCAGGTAATAAATTTTCTTTAATACATACGAGGTTGAAAGAAATGGCAATTTCTGCGTTGGAAATTTTATTATTCAAAGTTTCCAGGTCTCTGATGAGTTTTCGCTGGGTGGCAGGAAGTAGATGAAGGAGATGAGCAAAATTCATGGTGGTACAGGGTTACATTAAAGTACATGAAGATACAGGATATACGACGCTTTTCACTGGACAACCAGCATTATCAAGTAAGGAAGGAATGATATAAAAGGTAAACAGGAAGGGTATATATAGAGGGTGGAGGATCAGAGGAGGCGGAAAACAGGGGGCAAAAGTCTGCTATTGGTGGAAGGGTAAACTAGGAGAGAGAAAGGGGGTAACCGCTTCACGCATGCGCACTGGATGCGGGATGGTGGTCAGTAGGTGGGGTCGAAGCTGATTGGCTGCGTGTCGAGGGGCGTGGCCTAAGTTGTGTGGCGCCTGCAGAAGACGAAGCTGAAGGAGGTAGCGCGGGGGGCTGCGTCAAGGGCACCGGGGGGCGAGGAGGGGTGTTAGGTCCTGTAGGGTAGTGCCTTTTGGCAGAAGGAAGGATCTGAAGGTCCAGAGTTTGGTTGTTGATGTTGGGATGTAAGGCTTGGATATATAAAGCTTCGAGTATAGGTAATCTCCTTGGGTCACTTTCTTTATCGAGTATGGTGGTGTGTTTCTCTAACTCGTTGCGTGTGAGGTGAGGGTGGTTAGGGGTGAGATAGTGGTCTTTGATGGCTCCAGCCTGAAGGTGAAGAGTTAACCGACGTGAAAGACGAGTCTGCGTCATACCAATATAGGAATGAGGTCCACAGTCCTCATAATTACAGGTATGTTGGTAAATGACGTGATCGTCGGTCATCGGGCTCTTTATCTTGGTGGAGGCTGGTTTGTTGCGGAGAACGAGGTTGGAGGTCTTGGGGGATTTGTAATAAATTATTAATTTGATTTTGTTTTCCGGGTTGGTTGGGTGGACATGCTTGGAGATTATTTCTTTTAAGACGGCCTCGTCATTTTTGTGTTCAGAGGACATGTAATTGCGGTAGAAGATCTTAATTTCATTGGGGGGGTCAATGTTGGGAGGGCTTTGGGTGTACCATTTTTCAAGATGGTGGTTGATGGTGCTGGAGATATATATACATACATATATATATATATATATATATATATATATATATATATATATATATATATATACAGTATATATATATATATATATATATATATATATATATATATATATACAGTATATATATATATATATATATATATATATATATATATATATATATATATATATATATATATATATATATATATATATATATATATATATATATATATATATCATCATCATCATCAGCCATTAGGAGTCCACTGCTGGACAAAGGCCTCCCTTAACCTTTTCCATCTTTTGTGCTAATAAAGAATAATAAAGGTACAAAAATAATACTTGCGTTAATATACTGTACAGACCTCCAGCTCAATCAGTGCAAACTGACCGAGAAATTTACGAACAAATTGCAGATGTAAGTAACTCACAAGATACCGTAATTTTTGGCGACTTTAATTTACCTGTGACCAAGTGGGGCGATACTCTTACTTCACACTCCGGACATGACTTGTATACGAACTTGCAAGAGAGTTCGCTTCATCAATTTGTTCGAACGCCGACCCGTGGTAATAACGTTCTTGACATTGTACTTGCAACAAAAGAAGAATTGATAGAGAATTTGAATGTTGGTGATGAATTCAGTAACAGCGACCATCGTACGATAACTTTCACTTTAAAGTTTACTAGTAACGAACCAAATAGTAGCATCGAAAAAGTCCCTAATTTCAAGAAAGCAAACTTCCATAAACTTAGAGCTATGTTTAAAGAAACTGACTGGAGCTTTTTAATTAACAATAACGACATAAATACATCTTGGAAGTTATTCGAAACCACTTACCTATAAGCAGTGCAAGACTGCATACCATCGAAAATACGGCGTCCAGGCCATAATAATAAGCCCAAATGGTGGAATAAAGATATTTCAAACTGCCTGCTTGCTAAAAAATTTGCTAATGATAGATTAAAATCCTCACAAAATGACGAAGAACGGGTGAAATTTGTAGAGCTACGACGCAAAGCCAAAAAGTTAATTAAGCAAAGTAAGAAGACCTTAGAGTTACATATTGTGAATCAAAGTAAAACAAACCCGAAAGAATTCTATAGTTATATCAGAAAGAAAAAAGTAGTTACTTCAACTGTTGGACCGTTAGTCGATGAAAATGGAGAATACACCAAAGACGAAGTACAAATGAGTAATGCCCTCAATACCTTCTTTGCATCAGTTTTTACAACAGAAGACCTCAGTGATATCCCTACACCATCGCCGATTCAGATTGATAATTCAGATGTTCTAAGCAATATCACCGTTACAGAGAGAGAAGTATTGAATTGTTTAGATAAACTCAAGGTAAATAAAACGCCTGGACCTGATACAATCTCGCCTAGAGTTCTAAAGGAAGCTAAGGATGAGCTCTCCAAACCACTGACATTACTATTCAATAAATCCTTGCAGTCTGGAACTATGCCTGATCAGCGGAAGCTAGCCAACGTAACACCGATATTAAAAAAAGGCAGCAAATCCCTACCCAGTAACTATCGTCCAATTAGCTTAACCTCATTTGTATGTAAAATGCTAGAAACGGTCATACGAGACAGACTCGTAAATCACTTAGAGGAAAATAACATACTTAAAGATACTCAACACGGCTTTCGTAAAAAACGTTCCTGTTTAACAAACCTCTTAGACTTCTTCCACGATATCCTCAACCTCTACGATGAGAGTAAAGCTGTAGATATTATATACCTTGATTTTCAAAAGGCCTTTGACAAAGTTCCCCACAAACGTTTACTGCTAAAACTAAAAGCGCATGGAATACAAGACGGTGTGTTGAAATGGATAGAAAATTGGCTCAGCAACAGAAAGCAAAGAGTAGTCATAAACGGTAAGGCATCTAAATGGACCAATGTAAGTAGCGGGGTACCCCTACCCCAGGGATCGGTACTAGGACCAATTCTCTTTCTAATTTACATCAACGACATAGATGAGGGTCTCACCTGTACAATCTCAAAATTTGCTGACGATACAAAAATTGCAAATAGCGTACTCTCAAAAGAACAAGTTGACGATATGCAACACAATCTAGATAAATTGTCATGTTGGGGCCCAAATTTGGCAAATGAGTTTCAATGCGGATAAATGTAAAGTACTACATATCGGATACCTAAATGAGAAAGCAAACTATTCGATGAATGGCACTCAGCTTAAGAATGTAAACAGAGAAACCGATCTGGGAGTAACAATGTCGAGTAACCTAAAACCGAGTCAACAATGTTCAGAAGTTGTTAAGAAGGCAAACAAAATAATTGGCTTTATAGGTAGGTCATTTGAGCATAAATCCAAAGAAGTTATCCTAACCCTTTACAATTCCTTAGTCCGCCCTCTTCTGGAATACTGCGTTCAATCCTGGTGCCCTTATTATCAAAAAGATATAAACAAGCTAGAACGAGTTCAACGTAGAGTTACCAAAATGATACCTAGCCTAAAGAACAAACCATACGAAGAGCGTCTTAGAGAATTAAATCTATTTCCTTTAACCCAGCGCAGATTAAGAGGTGACTTAATTCAAGTGTTCAAAATCATCAAAGGCATCGACAATATGAACTGTAGTAAGTACTTCACTATCGACCAATCTAATTACACGCGGGGAAACGGTTGCAAAATTATTGGTAAATCTTTAACTCGCACGAATCTAAGAATTTCTTCTTCAATCGAGTTGTCAACTTGTGGAATGGGCTTCCCCGAAACGTTATAGACTGCATCACCGTTGATTCATTTAAACTCCGCCTAGACAAATATCTCGCATCAAACCCGCGACTGACTGCGTTTGTAAATGAATAACTTTATTTTATCCCCCCCTCAGTTACTAACCCATCTGTCCTCTACTAACGTCCTAATCCTGCCACGGACATTAGTTCCAGGGCAGTAATTCCCTTTCCAATGTTCCCTTACCCACTCTAAACCACTGTTTGGACACTTGATCCTCAGTGTTTTGGAGGACAAGCAACCTAGAAGGGTCACTAGATCTGTTGTTGCTTGATTTCCTTTGTACTCCTTTGTACTTTGTACTCCTTTGTACTCCATGACTCCCGAGACTTTGCTAGCCGTTGCCATGTTACCCCTGCAGTCTTTTCTATCTCGTCTCTCCACCTCCTGTCTGGTCTTCTCCTACCTCGCTTTCCTTCTTTTGGGGTCCAGTCAGTTAGTCTTTTACTCCATCTATTGTCCTCTCTTCTTCCTACATGTCCTGCCTATCTCCACTTCTGCTCTTTAATACTCTCTAGAATAACCTTGACTTTAGTTTGCTTTCTTACCCACGATGCTCTCTTCCTATCTCCAAAGGGGGTATCCCACTGTGCGACTTTTCGATGGCGAATGCCGTGCGACCGTGTTTTTTTTTCTAGTCCCAAAATTCGCGGCGAATAGGGTTTTTTCAGAAGCGAATGAAAGCGAAAATGACGAATTGTTGGACGATGTAATGAGATAAAACCGCGGAGGTTGTGGGACTTATGGCGAATATGGCGAATGCCATGTGTGTGTGTGTGTGTGTGTGTGTGTGTGTGTGTGTGTGTGTGAAAAGGCGAAATGTGGAAAAGCTGGACATTCTGTGTGTGTGTGTGTGTGTGTGTGTGTTGTAGAGTGCGTGTGCAACTGTGCATGTATGCGTGCTGTAGTGAGTGAGTGTGTGTGTGTGTGTGTGTGAGAAAAGGCGAAATGTGGAAAAGCTGGACATTCTGTGTGTGTGTGTGTTGTAGAGTGCGTGTGCAACTGTACATGTATGCGTGCTGTAGTGAGTGTGTGTGTGTGTGTGTGTGTGAAAAGGCGAAATGTGGAAAAGCTGGACATTCTGTGTGTGTGTTGTAGAGTGTGTGTGCAACTGTGCATGTATGTGTGCTGTAGTGAGTGTGTGTGTGTGTGCGTGTGTGTGTGAAAAGGCGAAATGTGGAAAAGCTGGACATTGTGTGTGTGTGTATCTATGGATCAATGTGTACAAGCATTATCCCGGAATATCTGAACAATACTTGGGAGAACAACAATGATACACTAACGAATTATTCTGAACAATTAACAGTCCCATAGAGAACATTAACTTTGTTTTATATTTTCGTTCGAAGTTCGTTCACAATCTCGTTTACTATTACAAAAACATATGCCCTCGAATCAAAATGTAAATATAATTGTGTGGGTATGTCTGAGTGTCTGTGCATCTATGGAATAGGTGTATTCCCACTCAAGATACAATTATGGATTTATTTTTTGTTTCCTTGCAATTATAAGACTATTGTATTCAGATTAGGAAGTGTAGATGGAGGTCAGAGGGTTAATTGAGATACTCTTTACCCTTCTAGTTCCACAGATCATTCCAAAGCTGGATAAAATCTTCTAAAGGTAGTCAGAATATACTGTCAAATGCGTCCTAATCTTCAAAGGGTTAAGTAGAAGTAACTGTTAAATTAACACTGTCACTATTATGATAGTTTGTTTCCTCTAATTCGAGTTATCATTTGTCGATTTAAGGGGAGATTTCCACTTGAAGGATTTTATTCTAAACCCCTTTCTCCGTCATGTTTAGCACCATTCCTTTTGAAATTTTAAGACGTTCGCCCCATTCGAACGTTCCCTTAAATACAGCTTAGACAGGGCGTTTTGAAATAACTATGCCTCACATACACACTCGACATAGCCACACAACAATAACACACACAACACGTGTTTCGGTAATGGTTCCGGTACTCTGACTTGTAATTTGAACCATAACTCGTGTTATATAAGTTTATTATGAAATATTATGAAGAATTAATTAGGTAAGTATACATAACCTACTGTTATGTATATATAGTACTTATTATTAAATTATCGTATTTCGGCGATTTTGGTCACTCGGAAAATCAGCTGATGAATCTCGGCGCTCCAAATTCACTTGCATTGAAATGATATTCTTTGTACAAGACCACCCATGGTCTTGCAGGGTTTATTTAAGGCTTAGAAATGTTTCTTTATACGCCGGTATATACGGTATACTCAGTGTCATTTCATCTGACGGTATTGAATCCCATTTCTCGATACTTAATGGAAAAATATGAAATCATGTCTCTGCATCATATTAACCCCTTCACCACCATGACGTAATTTTCATCATATTCTGGTTACCAATATACGATTTTCTTTAGTATATAATCTACCTCTAGGACTCCTATGGCTAAATACGATTTCAATAAACCCTCTGAATAACATAGGTCGTCTTGAAACTGTATAAAATCGTCTATCTTTAGCCAGAATGAAAGTTATAGGGGTGAAGGGGTTAAGTCCAAGTTTATATAATTAGCACCACATTTCACTACAAAATCTTCAAAATAACTGAGAAATCCTGATGGGAACTTTGCATTTTTTTACCGTCAGTTGAAAAGAAACAGACTATAGTGAGAGACACATCAACAGTCCCATAAAAACCCACCAATCACCTCAGTTCGCCACATGTCGCATGTCATTCGTATGGCATTGGCAATAATTCTTCGACACATTCGCTGCATTCGCGCTACTGGCGCGCTACTGCCCCCCTATTCGTTCAAAAAGCAGCTTTGCCAATAATTGGAATTTGCAAATTCGCGAATCAGGGTGAATTGGTGCGAATTGTGTGACTATAGTGCGACCAAGGGCGAATGAAGTGAGACAAAGGGCGAACAAACATTCGCCAAAATTTTCAGTTCGCCGCCGTTTTTTGGGTATGCTCAAAATTTAACGGCGAATCTGGGTGAATCTGGGCGAACATGGGCGACGCTAGGGCGTCCGTTGTGCGATTTTGGCGACAATTGGAGAATGTTCGAGCAAATATGGCTATTTTTGGAACATAGACAAACAAATCCTGTCGCCCTCTGTCGCTGGGCGTTCGCCATCGAAAAATCGCATAGTGGGATACCCCCTTAAGTGTTATTCCTAGCATTGATCTCTCCACTGCTCTTTGTGCACTCCTAAGCTTATTCTCCATTGTTTTTGTTAGTTTCCAAGTTTCAGATCCATAGATCATGTTTGGTAGCACACACTGGTTATAAACTTTACGCTTAAGGCATATTGGTAGTGTACTTTTCATTATGTTCTCCTGTTTGCTGAATGCTTTCCATCCTAGAGTGATTCGCCTTACTATTTCATGTTCATTGTCTTTTGTTAGTTTCATTACTTGGCCAAGATAATTGTATTCTTCTACTGCCTCTAGAATTTTGTTATTAATCCTAATTACTCTGTGTTGGGCCTAATCATTGTACATAACTTTGGTTTTACTCCTGTTCATTTTTAGACCTACTTTGAGACTTTCTTTATTGAGATTATTTAGCATTGCCTGGAGTTTTTTCTGCTTTATCTGAAGTTAAGACAATGTCTGCAAATCGGAGATGGTTAAGGTATTCCTCGTCTACATTAGTTCCCTTTGATGCCCATGAAAATGCTCTGAATATCCCTTCAAGACATGCTGTGAACAGCTTGGGTGAGATTGTGTTTCCCTGCCTCACTCCTTTCCCAATCTTTATCTTTTTTGTGTCTCTGTGTAATCGGACCACAGCAGTGCCTTTTGCATATATATTCTCTAAGAGTTTTATACTGTATATGTTTCATTTATTCCTTGTTCATGTAGCGAGTTTGCTAATGCTGTTATCTCTACCGAATCGAAGGCCTTTTCGTAATTTACAAAAACTAAACAAAGAGGTATATTATACTCTTGAGGTTTTCTCTATTAGCTGGTTCATTGTACGCAAATGATCCATGGTTGAATATCCACTTCTAAATCTTGCCTGTTCGCGAGATTGATTTTCATCTAAAATGTTATCTAACCTATTTGTGAGGATTTTTTAGAACAACTTGCAAATAACTGATAACAAACTAATGGGACGGTAGTTGCTGAGATTTTTCTTATCACCTTTTTTGTGAAGTAGAGTTACTATTGCATTGCACCAAGCTTCTGGAACACCCCGCTCACACAAACATTGGGTGAACAGCTGAGCTAATCTACGCTGGACCTCATCTCCAGCATCCTTCAGAAGATCGCTTGTTATCCCATCATCTCCTGGAGCTTTTCCCCTTTTCATTTTGTTTAGGGCAGACCTTACCTCATCTACAGATATACAGTATGTGGTACCTCGCCTGTGTCTGTTGTTGAATCGTTTGATGGAATTGAAATACTTGAGTATAACTTTTCGTAGAACTCTTCAACTCGTGTCACCATTTGTTCTCTACAGTTTATGATTTCACCATTGCTGTCTCTAAGATAAGTAATTTGTTGCTTACCTAAGGTTAGTTTACGTTGTGCTAGTTTGAGGCTTTTTCCATTCCTAATAGTTTCTTCAACTAAGTCCATGCTTCGTTTTCTTTCTTCCTCCCATCGTCTTTTGTTGATTATCATATACACAGTATAGTATATACTAAACAAAATAAACACGCCAGACACAGCAGTTGTCTTTATCCTTAACCTGCATTCTATTAACAATGGACCAGCTAAACAGTATAGTAAAACAAAAAGTTATCCCGGTACATAAATCACTCGCTATACAACATATCAACAAGTATAAAATCACCAGGTAATCGTTCTTAGTCTGGCAGCGAATAAGTTGTGAGTGTTGAGGAAGGCCTTCCATTGGGCTGACTGCGTACTGACTGACTGCGTACATAAACTGATCCAGAATAAGTAAAGCAATCATTACTTTCTTCCAAATAATATCTGATTTAAATTAACTAAAATTATATCGGTTATTAGGTCTGTGCAGCATGTGAGGAGGTGTGTGGAGTGAGGAGAAGAGGGAGGGGAGTGAAAGGTACAGCATGGTGGACAGAAGAGGTAAAAATAGCTGTGGAAGATAAGAAGAAAGCGTATAGAGAGTGGTTGGGTAGTAGAGGGAATGAAGATTTGGAGAGGCAGAAACGAGCGAGGTACGTGGAGAGAAAGAGAGTGGTGAAGAGAGTAGTGAAGGAAAGTAAGAGAAGAGCAGATGAGGAATTTGGAAGGAATCTGAGTGTAAAATGGAGGGAGTGTAAGAAACTGTTCTGGAAAGAAGTCAAGAAAGTTAGGGAAGGTAGCAAGGGAAACAGTAAGAGTGTGAAAGATAAGAATGGGAGAATGCTAGCCGAGAAGCAAGAGAGAGTCGAAAGATGGGGGGAGTACTTCAACGAGTTGCTAAATGTAAGGAATGAAGAGCCAGCAAACATAGTTGGATGGGGTATGGGAGGGAGAAGAGGAGAAGTAGTGGAGGAAGAGATGGGGATCAGGAGGTCAGAAGTGTGGGAAGCCATGAAAAGAATGAAGTTGGGGAAAGCACCAGGAACAGATGGAGTGTGTGGGGAAATGTTGAGGTATGGTGGTGAGATAGTGATCGAATGGGTATGGAAAATGTGCAAACTAGCATGGGAGAAGGGGAATGCACCCAATGACTGGAAGACTGGCATAATAGTCCCCCTATGTAAGGGCAAAGGGGAAAGAGGAGTGTGTGGTAACCACCGAGGAATATGTCTTTTAAGCGTAGTAGGGAGGGGTACAGTAGGGTAGTGATTGAGAGAGTGAGAGTGAGAACGGAGAAATGGATAGGTGACGAGCAGAGAGGTTTTAGGAAGGGAAGAGGATGTGTAGATCATATTTTTACCCTGAATTGTGTTGTGGAGAAATATCTGGAGAAGAAACAAAAGGTGTATGTTGCCTTTATGGACTTGGAGAAGGCCTATGACAGGGTGGATAGAGAAGGCATGTGGAAAGTACTTAGAATATACGGAGTAGATGGCAAGTTGCTGAAAGCAGTGAAGAGCATGTATGAGGGAGCAAAGGCAGCAGTACGTGTGGAGAATGAGCAGAGCGAGTTCTTTGACCTGAGTGTTGGGTTGAAACGGGTGTGTGATGTCCCCGTGGTTGTTTACTGTATAATATATGGATGGAGTCATGAAAGAAATACTAGGAAGAGCAGTGGATGTTGGTGTATCACTGAAAAGGGAGGGAAATGAGTGGAAGCTGCCTATACTGCTGTTTGAGGATGATACAGTTCTGATGAGTAATAATGAATGGGAGTTGCAGGGTTTGGTAAATGAGTTTGGAACAGTGTGCGAAAAGCGGAATTTGAAGGTAAATGCGGGGAAGAGCAAGGTTATGGTCTTCGAAAGGGGTGAAGTCACAGAGTGTGAGGTGAAGTTGAACGGTCAGGCTATGGAGATTGTCAGCTCTTTTAAGTATCTGGGCAGCGTGTTGAGTAAAGATGGGACTATGGATGAGGAAGTGCGGGAGAGGGTGCAACAGGGGAAGAGGGTTGTAGGAACGTTGAAAGCAGTAACAAGAAATAGAGTGGTCAGTATGAAAGTGAAGAAGTCCTTGCATGACAGTGTGGTAATCCCGATACTAACTTACGGAAGCGAAGCATGGACGTTCGGGAAGAGACTCAGACCAATAGTGAGAGCGGTGAAAATGAGTTACTTGAGAAGTGCGTGCGGAGTTACATGGAGAGATAGACAGACGAATGAGGAAGTAAGAAGGAGGTGTGGTGTGGAGGTAGATGTGCTGGAAAGTGTGAAAAGGAACAACTTGAGATGGTTCGGCCATCCATATGGAACGTATGGAAAGCGAGAGATTGACTAAGAGGGTGTACGAGAGCGAGGTGGAAGGACAGAGAAGGAGAGGTGCACCGAGGGAGAGGTGGAAGGATGGAGTGAGGAAGTATATGAATGAAGGTGGTGCTGGTTGGGAGGAGGGGCGTCGACTGACTGGGGCAAGAGGTGCATGGGGGCGGTTCGTTCGTGGCCACCCCTTCGGGGATCACGGCGTCAGGCATAGCAATAGATTATCTACTCCCCCACTTTCCAGCTCGTCATTATTGTGTTTCACCTGCAGGGCTGGGGGCGATGAAGTTGCGTGTCATGAGGAAGATCTTTACACTAGTTGGATGGCATAACGCGCGCGCGCGCGCGCGCGCACACACACACACACACACACACACACACATGAATAAACTGGAGCGGAAGCTAGAGGAACAGGAGACAAAAAGCTTAGATTATGAACGAAGAGAAAAACGGATGGCAAACCAAATTGGTATTCTATGAGAATTACGTGTTAAGGGTTTGTATTAGCGAAATGCAGGAAGAAATGGACAGGATGAAGAAAGATATGAAGGATGTTGAATTAAAGAAGGATGAATTTCAAAAGAGCGAGGAGGTAAGGAATTTGAAATTTTCGGAGATAGTAAAGGAGCAACAGATACATAGGCAGGGAGGTAACTTTGAAAAGGATGTAGTTAAGGTAATTAGACAGAAGGAAAATCTAGTGAGGGAGACTGCTGGAAGAAAGAAATGTATTGTGATAAGAGGAGATAAGGAGAAACACAATGTAAAGAGAGAGGAGAGAAGTAGGATAGAGAGAGACCGAGTGAGGGAGATTCTACAGGTAGTGGACGAGGGTGTGAGAGTGGGAGAATGAAATTGAAGACATGCATAGAATTGGAAAATATAAACAATAGTCTAGCCTGTCTAGGCCAATGAAAGTGCAGTTTCGCACAGTAGGAATAGTAGAGGAAATCATGAATAATAAATGGAGGTTGAAAGATAAGGATTGTCTGAAGCATATTTACATCGAAAAAGACTTGGACTTAGATGAAAGAAACAAAATGAAAAGTTTGAGGGATGAGGTGAAGGAATTGAATGCCAAAAGAACAGAACAAGAAGTGGATTTTTTTTATTGGAGACTGGTAGGAACGAAGAAGAAGAAATGGTTCATCAAAAGCCCACAGAGGAAGACGGAGGGGCAAACAGAGAACTTAGGGATGAACGGTCGGACAGGGGAAGCGAGTACCAGTACCGAAGGACAGGAGGGAGAGACTGGTGTAAACCAGGAACAAGTGAGAGAAACAGGGCAGGTGGAGAGCACGGGGGAGCAAGGGAGAGAAGGTGGAGTGGAAGCGGGGGGGGGGGGGGGGGGGTAGAGTCTGGGAATATTAGGGAAAGAGAAAAAAAGAAAGGTGTAAGAAGGGGGGAGATGAAGCTGATGTATAGTAATGTGGATGGCTTGCTATCTAAGAAATTATAATTGAATGACTATATTGAGAAATATAAACCACATATTATGTGCTTAGCAGAAACAAAGTAGAGAGGTGGTATTGAATTGGGAGTGTTGGGATGGGAAGGGTACAATGTGTGGAGAAAAGATAGAGAAGGAAAAGTGGGCGGTGGAGTGTTAATAATGACTGACAAAAATATAGAAGCAAGTGATATTAACCTAGGCAATAATAGATCAGAAATTATAGCAGTGACAATAAAAAGACAAGGACAACAAAGCAACTGATATAGCAGTGGCTTATATACCACCACAAACTAGAGCATGGAAGCGGGAAGAATATGATCAACTAATCACGGAATCTCTAGATGCTCTAAAAATACTTTTTAATAGGAGAAATAAATTATTATTAACAGGTGATTTCAATTGTAAGGAAGTCAATTGGGAAGGGTTAGATGCGGGAAATAATAATGAATCTTGGGGTAGTAAATTACTGAATCTAGTAACAGAAAACATGTTAACACAACATGTTAGAGAAAACACACGAATCAGAGGGGTGGATGAACCATCCAGGCTAGACCTAGTCTTCACCAGTGATCCGCATGATGTTAGAAAGATAAATTATCGTTGTCCCTTGGGAAAAAGTGATCACAAGATTTTAGAAATGGAGATTGATTTGGGAAAAAATGAGGAGAGAAATGGAGGACATAAAATAAATAGATACAACTATGCTAAAACTGATTTTCAATCATTGAAACATTATTTCCAAAGTATAAATTGGAAGGAACTAGAAAGCCTGGAAATGGTTCAAGACAAATATAGACTTTTCTTGAAAGTATATGAAGAAGGGATACATAAATATGTCCCAAGGTTCCAATCAGGGGTAAAGAAGGAAAAAGAATGGTTCAATATAAGATGTAGTAAGGCACAGGATAGAAGAAACCGAGCCTGGAATATAGCACGGAAGAGACATAGTGAAAATAACTGGAATAAGTACAAGGAGAAAAGAAATGAATACGTAAAGATACGACGCGAGGAACAATATAAATATGAAAGGAATATTGTAGAGAAGTGCAAAAACGAGCCAAAACTATTTTATAGATTTGTAAATGGAAAAATAAAAACAAAAGAAGGTATTGTCAGACTAAGAGTTGGAACAAACAGCTATGAGAAAGATAAAGAATTGTGTGAAGTTATGAATGAAAAGCTTCAGTCAGTGTTTGTAAAAGAGGAGGAGTTTATAGAACCTGATAGAGAAAGGAGAACACCACAGATGCCTGAAATGAAAGTGACAAAAAGTGAAGTGCTGAAATTGATGCAGGATTTGGACGTGAGGAAATCAATGGGACCAGATGGAGTGGCTGGATGGATCCTCAAAGAATGTGCGGAAGAGTTAGTGGAACCAATCTATGAAATCATCAAATCTTCACTGAATGAGGGAGACCTGCCAGTGGAATGGAAGAGAGCTAACATAGTACCAATTTACAAAGGAGGAGACAGAGAAAATCCGCTTAACTACAGACCGGTGTCCCTCACCAGCATTGTTTGCAAAATTTGTGAGAAAATTATAAGAAAAAAGTGGACACACTTCATTGAGGGACAGGGGGTGCTTAGCGAGAAACAGTTTGGATTCAGGGAAGGGAGATCTTGTGTATCTAATTTATTAAGCTTTTATAGCAGAGTTGTAGATGTTACACAGGAGAGAGAGGGATGGGTTGACTGTGTTTACCTGGACCTGAAAAAGGCCTTTGACAGGGTGCCTCACAAAAGGTTATTGTGGAAATTGCAGGTTGTTGGAGGTGTACATGGTAGGATGTTAAAATGGATGGAAAACTTTTTAATAGGAAGAGAAATGAGGACCACGATACGAGACGAATATTCACAGTGGAGGAGTGTGACGAGCGGAGTACCACAGGGATCAGTGTTCCTACTTTATGTAAACGACATGCCAGAAAACTTGAATAGTCATATGAATATGTTTGCGGATGACGCTAAGATCATGAAGAAGGTCACCTGTATAGAAAGTTGTCAGGATCTTCAAAAGGACCTAGATGAGTTGCACAGATGGAGCCAAACCTGGAAAATGAGTTTCAATGCAGAAAAGTGTCATGTTTTGGAAGTGGGAACAAGTGAGATAAGGCCAAGCTGGGAGTACAAATTAGGAATTGAAATAATCGGCAAAACACGGCATGAGAAGGACCTTGGAGTGATAATACAAGATGATCTATCCCCGGAGAAGCATATTAACATGATCATTGGAGGAGCATATGGAATAATAACCAATATGAGAGTGGCATTTAACTATTTGGATGAAGAAATTTTAAGAAAACTGATAATGACTATGATAAGACCAAGATTAGAATATGCAGCAGTGATATGGTCACCACATTTGAAAAAACATATAAACAAATTAGAGAAAGTCCAAAGGATAGCAACGAAGATGATCCCAAGATTGAAGGAGTTGACATATGAGGAAAGACTTAAGACACTACAACTGCCTACCTTGAAAGAGAGAAGGGAACGAGGCGACTTAATAACGATGTTCAAGGGAGTAAAAAGTTTGGAACGAGTAGATAGGGAAGATCTATTCGTGAGGGATAATGGAAGGACAAGAGGGCACGAGTTTAAGCTGAGGAAGGGCAGATGTCGTAAGGACACAACAAAATTCAGCTTCCCATATAGGAGTATAGAGACTTGGAACAACTTGGAGGGGGAGGTGGTGAGAGCGAGGAACATTAACATGTTCAAATCTAGGTTGGATAAAAGTAAACATGGAAATAGGGCAACATAAATTATGATATGTTAGTCCAAAATACTGGGAACTGGGAATATCCATTACGATACTTGTCTAAGTAAAATGGATTGATTATAAAGTAACTAAGACAGGACAACACGAGCGCTGCTCAATTCCTTTAAACTACAAATAGGTAAATACACACACACACACACACACACACACACACACACACACACACACACACACACATACACATACACACACACATACACATACACACACACACACACACACACACACACCGAATAAGTAACTGGAGCAGCTAATAACTCACCAGCTTGTCGTTCTCATCCTCCACTTGCAGTCTGGCGGCTATGGAGTTCCTAGTGTCCAGAAAGGCCTTGCGCTGTGCCGCCTGCATCATCTGTTGGAGCCACACCCCCGCCACGTTCACCGCCCCCGCCACCACACTGTTGGCCACAAGCTGAAACAAATAGAAACACAGAGCTAGGTCAGGGGCACAGTTTACTATTTAGTTGGTTATTATTGCACTTTCTAGTTTGTATTTCCTGCTAAGAGGTAGATTGGTTAAGAACATTTATTATTTCATCACGTTAGTTTGTATTTCCTGCTAAGAGGTAGATTGGTTAAGAATATTTATTATTTCATCACGTTAGTTTGTATTTCCTGCTAAGAGGTAGATTGGTTAAGAATATTTATTATTTCATCACGTTAGTTTGTATTTCCTGCTAAGAGGTAGATTGGTTAAGAATATTTATTATTTCATCACGTTAGTTTGTATTTCCTGCTAAGAGGTAGATTGGTTAAGAATATTTATTATTTCATCACGTTAGTTTGTTTTTCCTGCTGAGAGGTAGATAGGTTAAGAATACTTATTATTTCATCAACGTTACTTTGTTTTTGTTTCCTTTTGAGAGATTTATTTAGATTTACATACAGTAGATACACAGACCGCACATATCTTGCGGTCCCTACTAGGCAGTCCGGACTTAATGCTAACATAGAAATTGCTACAAAGTGGAAGCTAACGATAGAGATAGAGAGAGAGAGAGAGAGATATATTAAAATTACGCCGATTTCATATATATTTCCTGTTGACGGGGAGAGATAAATTGGAGGTACGGTAGGTGATTAGGACAGTTTTAACACGTCACGAGTAATGTATTAATGGAAGGCATGAAGATATCCTATCCTGGTAATATTAATGGAAGGCATGAAGATATCCTATCCTGGTAATATTAATGGAAGGCATGAAGATATCCTATCCTGGTAATATTAATGGAAGGCATGAAGATATCCTATCCTGGTAATATTTATAACTTATGGAGACAGTTATAATATTTTCTGTCAGATGTCACCAATTTGACGTTTGATTTTATTCAGTGTAAAGTCTTTACCGGTACCCCTTTGATTCATAGTAGTCCATTCCAATCTTAGTAAAATCATCCAATAGCATTATTAACACCTTCTGTACCGGCGACGTCTGTTTAATCTTATTCTAGCTATATTTAGACGATTCTGTGCAGTTTAAGAAGGATCTGTGGTAGTACAAATGGTTAAGTGAGATAGTCTGAAGCTTGTTAATTGCTGGAAGCCCTTTTTAAACTGAATAAAATCGTCTAATAATATCTAGAGTAAAGTTAAAAGGACGGCACCTGCACAGCACGGGTTAAAGTAAAGCAATGGTTGTCTGACTGGAGGGGTTTAGTGTGGTTATAGTCCAGCCAACCTACTAGAAATATGGGCTCAACCTGGAACAACTTGCAACAAAAATTAGTTCATCTGTTTTGAATTGTGGAAGCTTCCAAATATAACATATCAAAAGTGTTTAAAAATCCGGAAATGGAGAAAGTCCTCGTGTATCTATCTATCTATTGCCAGACGCCTTATTCCCTTTAATGAGGGTGGCCATACACAGAATGCCCTCAAGTGGACCTATTCCCTGTAAGAGGGACAACCCGAGCCAGTTTACTGAAGGACTTACAGGATTGACCACTCAATTTAGGATCCGTCCAACTCCGAGGCCCTCTGTGTATATTGTTAGCACTATTTTTCTACAGTGGTGTTCGGCTAGTCCATCCACTAAACTGCCTTACCCTAAGGTAAGCAGTACGGATTTGTATCAGGTTTACTCCCCTAGACAGGTTGCCGACCAAGGCTGACTAGTCCCATCCACCCGGATTTTTATAAGGTTGTCTCCCCTAGATGGGTTGCTGACCAAAGCTAACGAGTCCCATTTACCCATAACAGCATAATTATATTAATTAGTCCAGTCAAAATGTAACTGGACCTGGAAACAATTACAACAAAAAATATTTCACCGGCATTGGCTTCAGGAAACCCCCAAATACAACATATCAAAAGTCAGCTAACATCTGGATAAGGGAAAGTCCTCAAAATTGCATAACGATGTTAATTGCTATCGCCATGAGCCGAAAATTGAAAAACTAACATAACTTTTCAACCAAGTGTTCTAACATAAGTGGTGCCTGTACCCATGTTTTCATGGTCAACCCTTCCTCAGTTAGTCAGTTCATTAAACATAGTTAGGAGGAAACTAGAATAAAACAAATGGCGTCATCTGGTTGAAAGAGTTACAATCAGGAAATATGTTTGCATCTGCTATATACGTTCGTTTTACGTAATATAACAACTGGACACGTTCATTTTACGTAATATAACAACTGTATGTTTAGGCCTATGTATATACAGTATGTTGAATGTGATGCAAGACAGGGTTGTTGATTTTACAGCCGTATTCTTAGACATGTGAGGTGTGTGTCATTTAGATTTTAATGAACGAAGATATTGGAACTGAGTGTTGATTAATGAAATATTACTTGAAGAAGTTGAAGTTTCTTAAGTGTCAATAACTAACAAATTAATTCGTCCTATATCATTCATAAGGAGTAGGGTTTCATGTTGGGAAGGTTTAAGCATACGGCTGTTAGTTTCATAATGAATTCCGATTGCGCGTTTTATTGCATCTGAGAGGAAGCTGAGAACGGGTAGGTGCTAAAAATACAGTGTATTAGTCAAAGGGAAAGGGATAGTGGAGAGAGAGAGAGAGAGAGAGATGAAGTAACATAATAATAAATAAGAACGCTCAGTAGGTCAAATATCTGTCATACATACCATTCTTGGGAGCAGCTGTGCATGTAATTAAACTCAACCTTCAACAAATGGTGGTGTAAAGTCCCTCAGTAACTAATAAATATAAAAATGAATATCATGAAAATTGAGCAAAAACTTCTCATGGTCATTTCAGGTGATTCTCAAGAGGGAAGCGAGGTTCGACTAAAAGTTAATCATTAGTATTCAGGTACCAAACCGTATAGAAATACTGACCAATGTATTATCCAAAGTCGTCCATAACATTTTGAGAAACACTGCATAAAATCATATTATTATAAAGCTCTCATAATTTCTGTAAAACTCCATTTTGTCAGGGATAAAAATAAATCCTATATTTTAATCCTGCAGACATAGGCACTAGCCCTGTGAATTCGTTACCTGGAAGACAATGACAAAGTATTTAAAGACCCACTGATACCGACTGACTATATGAATTCCACATTATTGCAATATAATCATGTAGTATCACAGGCACCTAAAGAGTGGAGAATCTGTGTGCATGAGGAGAGGCGAATGTGCTCGCTTTCTATGTACAGTATAATTATAGTAATGTAAACGTTTGAAACGAATCTTAACTGATCGCTGCTTTTTTTTTTTTTTTTTTAGTTATTTATGCAATAACCAGTATTTATAGCGTATGACATATACTGTATATGTATGAAGCCATACTGGTTATTGCGTAAATAAATAGATAAACAAAAGCGGCGATCAGTGAAGAGATTCGTTTCAAACCTTTATATTACTATATACGGTATACAGAAAATGAACAGATTCCCCTCTCCTTTTACACACACATGTTCCACTCTTCAGGTGCTTGTGGTAGCATATATAGGCCTACCCCTTAAAGCTGTTAACACGTTTTATTAATTAATATATTAAATCAAATAATTTTATAATTAGTTGATATGGCATCACATTATGACGTCATGGGTGGATCATAAATTATGATAGAATCTTTATAAAATTCTGAGCATAACGATTTTTATTTATTTTATATCAAATTTCTACAATACAGTATATGAGACCAATATGCCAACTTTTGTATCAATATACTGTATACGGTACCGGCAATAGATTTGTTAATTGTTTTGGTTACTACATAAATCTATATAAATCATGATTTATGACGTTATCAGTTAAGTTTTACCTTCTAATAGTTACTAGTAAATTATACACACGATTTTACTGAGTTAACTATTTATTGTAACAAGGTACCTACTGTTACTTTGGGTATTAAGTTATCATTGAGCACCACATTGATTTATAAAATGAAAATAAAAGATGAAATCTGTTGCCATTGACCCACTTGTCAACACCATAGCTTCCTACATATGGCGCACAATGCCATACTTTTAACTGAAAATGAGTACCGGTACAGCAGGAATTGACTCATTAATATCGGATGCACCGGAAATTGAGCCCACGTCAGTAGGATTATACGCCCAGTGCTCTGACCACTACACCACACCTTCCCTGCGGTAATGAGGGGAGATAGGGAAGGTAAAAATGAGGGTTTGTAAAGAAGGAGGATCTGAGGGGAGAGAGTGAGGGAGAGGAATCAAGCTGCGAGGGGTGATTGGTTGGTGGGGTGAAGGTGATGAAGAGGTCGACCTGGGGTAAGTGACACTGTAGGGGGGATATGGGCAGGGATACATAGACTTACATATATACACAGACTGCACAGACCTTGCAGTACCTATTAGGCAGTGCGAACTTTAATTCTAACATGGAATTTGCTACAAACAAAAAGGTATATACAGCAAAGAAGAAGGCTCTGCATGAAATCTAGTAACAATGGGGAAATAAGGCCCCCAGCAGAATGATAATATTTCTACGGGGAAATTCATAATAAAGAACGAAGTTGAGAAATATTGTACATTACCCGGTACTGATAATTAATTCACCTTACATTTATAGTTTTACCTATATAGAGAGTAAGAGTGAGAGAGTGAGTGTGAGTGAGAGTAAGTAAGTGAGGGAGCGTGTAAGTGAAGTGAGAGAGATTGGGTGGTGATGAAGAGGCTGATCTGGGGTAAGTGGCACAGTAGGGGAGTAATGAGAGTGGCAAGGAGTTACAATTATATTTAGTATCAAATATCTTACAGTTCATTCCAGTAAGAAACTTACGATGGGAACTAGTAAAGAGTAATCAGTAATCATTGCCCGGCTGACCAAATATTATCAACTGCTCTATTGAGGAACTATTTACAACTTTCGAGGGTCGTTTCTTCCGGGTAAAACTGATTATAATTATACGCAAAAGTTTCCATTCAAAAGTGTCCACCCTGGTTGCGGAATCAACTTATATATATATTATCACACTTCAATGAGTTAGCTTCGCAGTCCAAGAGTTTACCAAGCAAATAACAAAACATCTGGAGCTTTTAACCGAATTTCGTAACTTGAAGGGGCATCATAGAAAACTGTTATCAACATTCGAGGGTAAAAAAGATATATATATGTGGAAACCATTTCTGGACTCTTTTGCACTGGTATCGAACTTTAGACTGATGATAGATTATCCTAGGGGACAGAAATGTTTTTTAAATTGATCTCATATGCTACCAGACCAGTGTTGAAGATAAATGTTGAGGGGAAAAGGGGGAAGCAGTGAAAAGACAGAAAGCTAGAGACAGAAAAACAAATCACAACTGGAAGGATACATTTGCAATGACGGAAACCGAGGTGAGCAGGACGAATGATTGCAAAGGAGAACAAGCAACAACATAACTATGCAGTAAGAAACGGGAAGAGACATTCAAGAAGGAAAGGCAATGCACTGGAAAGGAGAAACAAGGAAAAGATAACTTGGATAATATGGACAGGAAAGCAAGCAACGACATAACTATCATGACATAAAATGGAAGAGACCGTCAATAAAAGAGGCATTACGATGAAGACAATGGAAAGGATAGTCTGGATAACAGGAACATTAAACAACCAACATTAACACTAAAGAAGACAATGGAAGGCATAGTCTGGATAACAGGAACATTAAACAACCAACATTACCACTAAAGAAGACAATGGAAGGGTTAGTCTGGATAACAGGAACATTAAACAACCAACATTAACACTAAAGAAGACAATGGAAGGATAGTCTGGATAACAGGAACATTAAACAACCAACATTACCACTAAAGAAGACAATGGAAGGGTTAGTCTGGATAACAGGAACATTAAACAACCAACATTAACACTAAAGAAGACAATGGAAGGCATAGTCTGGATAACAGGAACATTAAACAACCAACATTACCACTAAAGAAGACAATGGAAGGGTTAGTCTGGATAACAGGAACATTAAACAACCAACATTAACACTAAAGAAGACAATGGAGGGTTAGTCTGGATAACAGGAACATTAAACAACCAACATTACCACTAAAGAAGACAATGGAAGGGTTAGTCTGGATAACAGGAACATTAAACAACCAACATTAACACTAAAGAAGACAATGGAGGGGTTAGTCTGGATAACAGGAACATTAAACAACCAACATTACCACTAAAGAAGACAATGGAAGGGTTAGTCTGGATAACAGGAACATTAAACAACCAACATTAACACTAAAGAAGACAATGGAGGGGTTAGTCTGGATAACAGGAACATTAAACAACCAACATTACCACTAAAGAAGACAATGGAAGGGTTAGTCTGGATAACAGGAACATTAAACAACCAACATTAACACTAAAGAAGACAATGGAAGGGTTAGTCTGGATAACAGGAAGTCTGGATAATACGATACAGGTCTTTTCGCACCTCCCGAATTTCGCTCCATTATTTGAGATTTTAAGATATAATGGGGTGAACCCCATAAGTTTGGCGATAATAAGATGCTTCACCCCAATCAGGTGTCGATTATTTTTCTGGGCGAACGATAGCGAGCCTGTAACTTAGACGAATCGGTTTTCGGCCGGGACATTTTTCTATCAAAACAATTGCATAGTTAGTTTTAAAGGAAGTCTGGGAAGGATTTTTTTTTTTTTTTATTTATTTTTTTTTTTTAAGCCAACTAAATTCATTCAATTCAGCATAACACAACCCTCTTCCTAGCGGAATTGGGAATAATAATGATAGGAAAGAGAAAACAACAGCAGATAAATAAAAGGAGAAAGCCAACAAGACTGGAAGATAACTTGGAAATCAGTCGAGAATAATAATAATAATAATAATAATAACAGTAAAATAATAATAATCATAATCATAACAATAACAATACAAATAATAGTAAAAAGAGTGGAAGTGAATGCAGAAATATATAGACGTAATAAGAGGCATAAAAAGTGAGACTGCCAACAAGACTAGAAGGCTAACCCGGACAGTGACGGGAACTGAGGTGGAAAGGACAATCAAGAAATATATTTGCCAAGTGGAAGACCGAAGCAAGGAATTTAAACCTACGACTATAAATGAAAAGAACGAGAAGATACGAGAAATTACGGCCATGGAATACAGAAGGATTAAAGTAGAATTGGAAGATCAAAACAAATATAAAAGTCCAAAAAGAAAACACAAAATAAAGAATATATCAGATAAAATTAAGGACCAGCAATAAAACACGGATTAAAATGGGATTGGAAGAACAAAACAAGAACATAGTACGAACACAGGGAATATCAGAGAAACTAAGGACATTATATAGAGGATTTGTAATATAGAACAGTTATGGAAAGAAACATGAGGTGTGAACTGGAGAGAACAGAAGGGGAAAAAAGGTACAACAGTTAGAACAAACAATGACAAGGGAAAGGAACAGTCGAGAAATACAGGACATTGGAAAATTAAGACAAATGGGAAGGAAGAATCACAATAAATATGAATATGAAGAAACAGGGATAACAAGAAGCACAGACAATAACAAAAAACAAATATATAGCCTAGAACAAAATAAATAAAATAAAATAAAATAAATAAAAAAGGAAATGGAAGGAAGGAAGGATGGCTTGGACAGTGACAGGAAGGTGGGAGGGACGAGAGAGAGAGAACAGTCATACAAAGGAAAGTAAAGGCAAAAATAATAAAAAAAGGAAATAGAACCAAAGTGGATAGATGGAAAGTAAGACATTGAAAATTAAAGAAAGAAAATCCAGGATATGTAAGAGATGACGGAAAAACAAACTATTATAATAATAATAATAATAATAATAATAATAATAATAATAATAATAATAATAATCAGAAAAATCAGGAAATGGAAAAACAGATAAATAGGGAAGGAACAATAAACAAACATAGAGGGCACTTAAACATATACCAATAAACAAACATAGAGGGCACTTAAACATATACCAATAAACAAACATAGAGGGCACTTAAACATATACCAATAGGGAAGGAACAATAAACAAACATAGAGGGCACTTAAACATATACCAATAGGGAAGGAACAATAAACAAACATAGAGGGCACTTAAACATATACCAATAAGAAAACACGAATATAAACGAAACCGTATTATAAAAGAACAACAATATGGATAGTAAAGAAGGGAATAGAAGAAAGTAAAAGAGGGTGATATAACAGCACAATAAGAGAAGGGGGAACAATAAAGGCAAGAAGAAGAACAAAGGAAAGAGTGGGGACAAACGAAAGATAAGAAGAAGCAAAGCAAATATAACAGTGAGAACAAAAGCAAGAGGGAAATATGTTGACAAGTTAGTAAGGACAGACAAATAAAAGGGGAAGGAACAATACAAACGAAATGGTAGAAACCGGAGGATATAAAACATATCAAATATTTAAATCAAAATGTAACGAGGACAGAACAATCAGAAAACTACAAAAATTAAAAAAAACATAAGGAAATAGGTGAAAAAGTAAGGAAAGCAACATAAAAGGGGAAGGAACATTCACGATATACCCGTATAATCATTCGGAGAAACAGAGCGACAGTGAAAAATATAGAAAATACTAAGAAAAGGCGGAGAAATAATCATGTAAAATTGTTATTAATCTCACCACCACACCCCCAATGAAATTAATTAAAGTATATATGATCCACCGGGATTCGAACCCGGGTTATCACACACATATTTTTGCCACCTTAACCATTACACCACCAGGACGAAATGGAATACACAGAAGGAAATAAGTGGTAAAGAAAGGAAGAAAGGGAAAATGAGATGGAACAATCAAGAAAAACAAGGACTGGAAGAATCAGAAGGAAATAATGAGGGAAGCATATCAAGACAAATAAGAAAATGAAGATAAAACAAAGGTAAAAACAAAAAGGATAAATTGGGCCTACAGGGGACTTGCAGGGCAGCGGACCGGGAGAATGGGAAGGAGATAAAGGGAAGAGAAGGAACCACATAAAGAGGAGTTATAATAAAGATATATAAAGGATGGATAACTTGGACATGGAGGGGAAGTGAGGAGGAAGAAGTGGAGGGGAAGGCATGGGAAAGTAAGTAAAGACAAATAAATAAACTAAGAGAAAGTACTGTACAGGTAAGAAGTAAAGGGCTGACTTGGACATATAGGGAAATTGACCACTTGCTAGTTTCAGGCTATACAAAAGTTGTTAGCAACAATACAATCAATATGTGGGTTTTTTATGCCTAGAAACTTTGATGAATTGTATTGTATACATTTATAATATGCAACACATCCGCATTATAGTTGGCAATTCTGCTAAAGATCGATGTTTACAACTTTATATTCCTTTAACCTAAAATTCGCAAGTGGTCAATTGACCACTTGCGAGTTTCTGGCTATAAGGAAGCTGAAGCTTTAAACATCGATTTTTAGCCGCAATACGAGCAAATATGACTGTAGTACATGCATAAATACATTAATTCATTATTAACATAATTTCCTTTAATCAAAAACCCTTTATTTCTGACAAATATCAATGTCTACACATTGAACTTCCTCATAGGAGGAAGAAAATTAATGGAAAAGAAAGAAAACAAAACAAAAAAGGTAAACTAAATGTACTGTAGAAGAAGGGCTAACATTTACACTGAGGAGAGTTAAGGAAGAGGGGAAGGCATAGGAAGTGACCTTTTGGGAGTCGTTCAATATTGCATAACACTGACTTAAAGCAGCACCGGTTCCATTCACTGCGTTAGCTTTTTCACCCCATCATTTTGTGATTTACGATATTTCAACCCATTAGCTTGCCGATTATAAGATGTTTCGCTCCATTAAAGTGTCAACTCTTTAGAGGCGAGCAATAGCGAGTCTGTAATTTAGGAGAAACCGGTCGAGATTTTGCTATCGAATTATGTACAAATTAAGCTTGAAGGGAGGCAGATTATTATTATTATTATTATTATTATTATTATTATTATTATTATTATTATTATTATTTGTATTGTTGGGAATGAGGAAAATAACCATAATGCAACTCAAATGATGGCCACACAGCCTACGACACCACCTCCCTTCGTGGGGGCGCCTGTGATCAGAGCCGTGCAGTTACCCTCCACCAGGCACTCCTCCACACCTACCCCAACACTCTCGATAGATGAAGTGCAATGGATACGGATGTCCTGGGAAACATACCCCATGAACCAACCAAGCGCCCTTGTATATAGAAACTACGGCTAACTCTTCGACCAATTCGACAGGTCAGCCTAAATCGGCTAAGTCGTCCACTTGACTCAATTCGACCAATTCAGCCACTCGAAGCAATTAAACCAACTTGACTGTTCAGCCCAATTCAACCTATTTCAACCAATATGTCCAAAGTACCAATGCTACCACTTAGCAAAATTTGACCACTTAGCTCAAGTAGACAATTCTAGCCTTTGACCCTATTCAACAAATTTGACTGCTCAGCCCCATGTCAACCCACTCGACTACTTAGCCCATGTCAACCCACTCGACTGTTTAGCCCATGTCAACCCACTCGACTGTTTAGCCCATGTCAACCCACTCTACTGCTTAGCCCAATCCCAACAAGTAGACTGCTTAGCCCATGTTGTCAAACATTTAGCCCATTTGATCAATTCAACCAACTCAGCCTAATCTGACCAATTTAATCACTCAGCCCAATTTGACCAATTTAATCACTCAGCCTAATCTGACCAATTTAATCACTCAGCCTAATCTGACCAATTTAATCACTCAGCCTAATTTGACCAATTTAATCACTCAGAATAATCTGACCAATTTAATCACTCAGCCTAATCTGACCAATTTAATCACTCAGCCTAATCTGACCAATTTAATCACTCAGCCTAATTTGACCAATTTAATCACTCAGCCTAATCTGACCAATTTAATCACTCAGCCTAATCTGACCAATTTAATCACTCAGCCTAATCTGACCAATTTAATCACTCAGCCCAATTTGACCAATTTAATCACTCAGCCTAATCTGACCAATTTAATCACTCAGCCTAATCTGACCAATTTAATCACTCAGCCTAATTTGACCAATTTAATCACTCAGCCTAATCTGACCAATTTAATCACTCAGCCTAATCTGACCAATTTAATCACTCAGCCTAATCTGACCAATTTAATCACTCAGCCCAATTTGACCAATTTAATCACTCAGCCTAATCTGACCAATTTAATCACTCAGCCTAATCTGACCAATTTAATCACTCAGCCTAATTTGACCAATTTAACAACTCAGCCCAATATGATCAATTTGACTCTCGACCCAATGTGATCATAAAAACCTCATATTACTGAACAGAGTAATATGAGCTCATTCAAGGAATTCCAACGTTGTATATCGGGGAGGAGGGGGGTTTGAAGTGGCCTGGGTGGTGGGGGCGCTCGAAAGAGGTGTTTGTGGCTTTATAATGACTGCAGTATTTAACTAATCAATTGGATGACAATATTAGTACCGTATCTTATTTGAGCTGACCCAGAAGATTTGTAGGCTATTCAGTTTATACATAATCTCTCGTTTGAAGACTAGTATGGAGCTCTACAGTATATTCTTCAGTGTACGTATCTAACATAATCACAAATATTTCAGTTATCTGATTAGCAATGCCAGATTCTAGGCCTTATTTATTTATATACTCATTTATTTATTTATTTTGCTTTAGTACTTATAAAACAAATACCAAACTAGGTATTTTCTTGGATATAAGTTGTGTACTCAGGAACATTCAAGGAGAGCTATTTGTGTATTATAATGATTAATGCAATACCGGTACTATTAATACTTAAATTTTCTCCACAAATTTGCTATGTAGGACAAAACCAGAATATAGCGTTGTTGTTAATTAAATTTATGTGAAAATAAGAAACAGTTCTGTCTCTGCATCATATTAATACCAAGGTTATCATACTGAACAGCATAGTTGGATGTAAACATTTTGAATAACTAAGCAATTATGATAGGTATAAGACAATTATGATAGGTATATATAAGACAATTTCCCGCCAGCTAAGAAAACCCGACTACTGTAGCATATTATTAGTCGCTAAAGCCAGTCTGATAAAAAAAAATTTTTTTAGTGTTGGATATCCTCGGAGTCATAATATCGCAGCATAATATATATATAGAGAGAAATACGTAAATTACTTGAATATTTTCGATTCTAATATCACGGTATTTGGGAATAAAGTACTTTATGATCATGAATATTCAGATAAAAAATAAATATATTAATAATATATAAATAAATAATTAAATTAATTAATATATATATAATACAATTATAAGATTTACTATGAATTATAACTATCCAAATGCAGTAAATCCTGTCATGGGTATAACATCATCCCATATCTCAACATTGTGTCATATCCCAAGGCTTAAATTCACGTTAAAAGAAACACGTGACAAGCTCTTAGTATTAAAATGTCACTGTTTTGCTATAACGTGTATACAGCAGATAAAAAAAGCTAAGAGAGAGAGAGAGAGAGGGTGTGTGTGTGTGTGTGTGAGCGCCTCCAACACTCGCACCTCGTCAATATTTATTCATTCAGCTCACCTGCCTTCATCCTCCCTCCTTCCTTCCTATAATTCAGATATCTCTCTCTCTCTCTCTCTTCCTTCCTATAACCCCTCCCTCTCTTCCTTCCTTCCTATAACCCCTCCTTCTCTTCCTTCCTTCCTATAACCCCTCCCTCTCTTCCTTCCTTCCTATAACCCCTCCCTCTCTCCCTCCCTTCCTATAACCTCTCCCTCTTTTCCTTCCTATAACCCCTTCCTCTCTTCCTATAACCCCTCCCTCCCTTCCTTCCTATAACCCCTCCCTCTCTTCCTTCCTTCCTATAACCCCTCCCTCCCTTCCTTCCTATAACCCCTTCCTCTCTTCCTTCCTATAACCCCTCCTTCTCTTCCTTCCTTCCTATAACCCCGCCTTCTCTTCCTTCCTTCCTATAACCCCTCCTTCTCTTCCTTCTTTCCTATAACCCCTTCCTCTCTTCCTTCCTTCCTATAACCCCTCCCTCTCTTCCTTCCTATAACCCCTCCTTCTCTTCCTTCCTTCCTATAACCCCTCCCTCTCTTCCTTCCTATAAACCCTCCCTCTCTTCCTTCCTATAATCCCTCCCTCTCTTCCTTCCTATAACCCCTTCCTCTCTTCCTTCCTTCCTATAACCCCTCCCTCTTTTCCTTCCTATAACCCCTTCCTCTCTTCATTCCTTCCTATAACCCCTCCCTATTTTCCTTCCTATAACCCCTCCCTCTTTCCCTTCCTATAACCCCTCCCTCTTTTCCTTCCTGTAACCCCTTCCTCTCTTCATTCCTTCCTATAACCCCTCCCTCTCTTCCTTCCTATAACCCCTCCCTCTCTTCCTTCCTTCCTATAACCCCTCCCTCTCTTCCTTCCTATAACCCCTCCTTCTCTTCCTTCCTATAACCCCTCCCTCTCTTCCTTCCTTCCTATAACCCCTCCCTCTCTTCCTTCCTATAACCCCTCCCTCTCTTCCTTCCTTCCTATAACCCCTCCCTCTCTTCCTTCCTATAACCCCTCCTTCTCTTCCTTCCTTCCTATAACCCCTTCCTCTCTTCCTTCCTTCCTATAACCCCTTCCTCTCTTCCTTCCTATAACCCCTCCCTCTCTTCCTTCCTTCCTATAACCCCTCCCTCTCTTCCTTCCTATAACCCCTCCTTCTCTTCCTTCCTTCCTATAACCCCTCCCTCTCTTCCTTCCTTCCCATAACCCCTCCCTCTTTTCCTTCCTATAACCCCTCCCTCTTTTCCTTCCTATAACCCCTCCCTCTCTTCCTTCCTTCCTATAACCCCTTCCTCTCTTCCTTCCTTCCTATAACCCCTTCCTCTCTTCCTTCCTATAACCCCTCCCTCTTTTCCTTCCTTCCTATAACCCCTCCCTCTTTTCCTTCCTATAACCCCTCCCTGTCTTCATTCCTTCCTATAACCCCTCCCTCCATTCCTTCCTATAACCCCTCCCTCTTTTCCTTCCTTCCTATAACCCCTCCCTCTCTTCCTTCCTTCCTAAAACCCCTCCCTCTTTTCCTTCCTATAACCCCTCCCTCTCTTCTTTCCTTCCTATAAGCCCTCCCTCTCTTCATTCCTTCCTATAACCCCTCCCTCTTTTCCTTCCTATAACCCCTCCCTCTTTTCCTTCCTATAACCCCTCCCTCTCTTCCTTCCTTCCTATAACCCCTTCCTCTCTTCCTTCCTATAACCCCTCCCTCTCTTCCTTCCTTCCTATAACCCCTCCCTCTCTTCCTTCCTATAACCCCTTCCTCTCTTCATTCCTTCCTATAACCCCTCGCTCTTTTCCTTCCTATAACCCTTCCCTCTTTGCCTTCCTATAACCCCTCCCTCTCTTCCTTCCTTCCTATAACCCCTCCCTCTCTTCCTTCCTATAACCCCTCCCTCTCTTCCTTCCTTCCTTAACCCCTTCCTTTCTTCCTTCCTTAACCCCTTCCTTTCTTCCTTCCTTAACCCCTTCCTTTCTTCCTTCCTTAACCCCTTCCTTTCTTCCTATAACCCCTCCCTCTCTTCCTTCCTTCCTATAACCTCTCCCCCTTTTCCTTCCTATAACCCCTTCCTCTCTTCCTTCCTATAACACCTTCCTCTCTTCCTTCCTATAACCCCTTCCTCTCTTCCTTCCTATAACCCCTCCCTCTCTTCCTTCCTTCCTATAACCCCTTCCTCTCTTCCTTCCTATAACCCCTCCCTCTTTTCTTTCCTATAACCCCTCGCTCTTTTCCTTCCTTCCTATAACCCCTCCCTCTTTTCCTTCCTTCCTATAACTCCTCCCTCTCTTCCTTCCTTCCTATAACCCCTTCCTCCCTTCCTATAACCCCTCCCTCTCTTCCTTCCTATAACCCCTTCCTCTCTTCCTTGCTATAACACCTCCTTCTCTTCCTTCCTTCCTATAACCCCTTCCTCTCTTTCTTCCTATAACCCCTCCCTCTTTTCTTTCCTATAACCCCTCCCTCTTTTCCTTCCTTCCTATAACCCCTCCCTCTTTTCCTTCCTTCCTATAACTCCTCCCTCTCTTCCTTCCTTCCTATAACCCCTCCCTCTCTTCCTTCCTTCCTATAACCCCTTCCTCTCTTCCTTCCTATAACCCCTCCCTCTTTTCTTTCCTATAACCACTCCCTCTTTTCCTTCCTTCCTATAACCCTTCCCTCTCTTCCTTCCTTCCTATAACCCCTCCCTCTCTTCCTTCCTTCCTATAACCCCTTCCTCTCTTCCTTCCTATAACCCCTCCCTCTTTTCCTTCCTATAACGCTTTCCTTTTTTCCTTCCTATAACCCCTTCCTCTCTTCCTTCCTATAACCCGTCCCTCTTTTCTTTCCTATAACCCCTTCCTCTCTTCCTTCCTATAACCCCTCCCTCTTTTCCTTCCTATAACCCCTTCCTCTCTTCCTTCCTATAACCCCTCCCTCTCTTCCTTCCTATAACCCCTTCCTCTTTTCCTTCCTATAACCCCTCCCTCTCTTCCTTCCTATAACCCCTTCCTCTTTTCCTTCCTATAACCCCTCCCTCTTTTCCTTCCTATAACCCCTTCCTCTCTTCCTTCCTATAACCCCTTCCTCTTTTCCTTCCTATAACCCCTCCCTCTCTTCCTTCCTATAACCCCTCCCTCTCTTCCTTCCTATAACCCCTTCCTCTCTTCCTTCCTATAACCCCTCCCTCTCTTCCTTCCTTCCTATAAACCCTCCCTCTTTTCCTTCCTTCCTATAACCCCTCCCTCTTTTCCTTCCTTCCTATAACCCCTCGATCTTCCTATAACCCCTTCCTCTCTTCCTTCCTATAACCCCTCCCTCTCTTCCTTCCTTCCTATAACCCCTCCCTCTTTTCCTTCCTTCCTATAACCCCTCCCTCTCTTCCTATAACCCCTCCCTCTTTTCCTTCCTATAACCCCTCCCTCTTTTCCTTCCTTCCTATAACCCCTCCCTCTCTTCCTTCCTTCCTATAACCCCTTCCTCTCTTCCTTCCTATAACCCCTCCCTCTCTTCCTTCCTTCCTATAACCTCTCCCTCTTTTCCTTCCTTCCTATAACCCTTCCCTCTCTTCCTTCCTTCCTATAACCCCTCCCTCTCTTCCTTCCTTCCTATAACCCCTTCCTCTCTTCCTTCCTATAACCCCTCCCTCTTTTCCTTCCTATAACCCTTTCCTTTTTTCCTTCCTATAACCCCTTCCTCTCTTCCTTCCTATAACCCGTCCCTCTTTTCCTTCCTATAACCCCTTCCTCTCTTCCTTCCTATAACCCCTCCCTCTCTTCCTTCCTATAACCCCTTCCTCTTTTCCTTCCTATAACCCCTCCCTCTCTTCCTTCCTATAACCCCTTCCTCTCTTCCTTCCTATAACCCCTCCCTCTTTTCCTTCCTATAACCCTTTCCTTTTCTCCTTCCTATAACCCCTTCCTCTCTTCCTTCCTATAACCCCTCCCTCTTTTCCTTCCTATAACCCCTTCCTCTCTTCCTTCCTATAACCCCTCCCTCTCTTCCTTCCTATAACCCCTTCCTCTTTTCCTTCCTATAACCCCTCCCTCTCTTCCTTCCTATAACCCCTTCCTCTTTTCCTTCCTATAACCCCTCCCTCTTTTCCTTCCTATAACCCCTTCCTCTCTTCCTTCCTATAACCCCTTCCTCTTTTCCTTCCTATAACCCCTCCCTCTCTTTCTTCCTATAACCCCTTCCTCTCTTCCTTCCTATAACCCTCCCTCTCTTCCTTCCTTCCTATAACCCCTCCCTCTTTTCCTTCCTTCCTATAACCCCTCCCTCTTTTCCTTCCTTCCTATAACCCCTCCCTCTCTTCCTATAACCCCTTCCTCTCTTCCTTCCTATAACCCCTCCCTCTCTTCCTTCCTTCCTATAACCCCTCCCTCTTTTCCTTCCTTCCTATAACCCCTCCCTCTCTTCCTATAACCCCTTCCTCTCTTCATTCCTATAAGCCCTCCCTCTCTTCCTTCCTTCCTATAACCCCTGCCTCTTTTCTTTCCATCCTATAACCCCTCCCTCTCTTCCTTCCTTCTTATAACCCCTCCGTCTCTTCCTTCCTTCCTATAACCCCTCCCTCTCTTCCTTCCTATAACCCCTTCCTCTTTTCCTTCCTATAACCCCTCCCTCTCTTCCTTCCTATAACCCCTCCCTCTTTTCCTTCCTATAACCCCTTCCTCTCTTCCTTCCTATAACCCCTCCCCCTTTTCCTTCCTATAACCCCTTCCTCTTTTCCTTCCTATAACCCCTCCCTCTCTTCCTTCCTATAACCCCTTCCTCTCTTCCTTCCTATAACCCCTCCCTCTCTTCCTTCCTTCCTATAACCCCTCCCTCTTTTCCTTCCTTCCTATAACCCCTCCCTCTCTTCCTTCCTTCCTATAACCCCTTCCTCTCTTCCTTCCTATAACCCCTCCCTCTCTTCCTTCCTTCCTATAACCCCTCCCTCTTTTCCTTCCTTCCTATAACCCCTCCCTCTCTTCCTTCCTTCCTATAACCCCTTCCTCTCTTCCTTCCTATAACCCCTTCCTCTCTTCCTTCCTATAACCCCTCCCTCTCTTCCTTCTTTCCTATAACCCCTCCCTCTTTTCTTTCCATCCTATAACCCCTCCCTCTCTTACTTCCTTCTTATAACCCCTCCCTCTCTTCCTTCCTTCCCTTATCCATTCTCTGTATTCCAATCATCCTACTTTCCTATAATTCATCCTTCTACACTTCTTCCTTCCAACCGTCCTCCCTTCCTATAATCCCTCCCTCTCTATCCCCTCCTCCATTATATCTCTCTCATAAGCTATCCCTACATACTCCTTCCTACCTTCCTTTATCTGTCCCTGCATCCTCCCCCCCACCCCCCTCCTAATGATTCATACCCCATTATCTCCTTATATTTCCTATAATCTCTCTGTGCTCCCCCTTCTCTTCCTTACTAATTATATTGCCTTATCCATCTGTTTTCTTTCCGTCCTACACCGTAAGAATGTGTGCTCAAAGGTAACTAAAATTATACAGGTACAAAGTATTCTAATCGTTTATGTGTGCTAGTGTGAAGACATAGATGACTGAAACACTTATTGTGTATATATTTGTTGCTACATTTACTGCAATAATTCAATTTGTACCGTGTACAATCCAACACCTTAAACTCCTCACTCTCCCTCCCTTGCCCAGTTTTCTCCTCCCTTGCCCAATTTTCTCCTCCTTCGTCAATCCTTCCTGCAGTTTGTTCCTCAATCAATATACTTACCAATACCGAAATGTTATGAGAATAAAGTTGCCGGGGAGAGTGCTCATGTCACTCAGCCTGTAAGCCGCTATCACACTAGTCTTATTTTCGGAGCCACTCGAGAATCATGGGCTGTATACGTGGGTTGGTTCGCAAAACGTCTACCGCAAATGATAAAAACAACCATTGAATAAAATGTTACTTATCCACTTTATTATTCATGATATTGGGTTAGTTCGACAGGGTTTCTTGGGTCCAGGCGACATATACCTCAATATGAATGGCGAGAACCTTCGAAAACTTCAAAATATCTACTTACAGTATATAGGGCCCAGACATAAACAGTAACAATGCTAACATGTATATTAGGTCTTAATACACTACGTATGTCGATATTAATCTATATTACTAACTAGTTAGGTGAAAAACACCTTTATCTTTGTTAAGGTTTTCTGCTGCCACATGCGATATACGGCCAGTTGTATGGATAGCGAGAACCACAGATAACATAAACTTAAACATCCAGCTATAAAATAACAATTCTACAGTGAAAATAAGATCCTACTAGATTCGTAATATTGGTATTACCTTTGGATACCTTTACCTTTGGATGTGTTCGCCGCTCCTCTAGCGGCACCAAGGAGCTCGACGCCCCTCGTTATGGGTGGTGATTTGGTGCAGTAGACTGTTTGAAGCGACAGCTCGCTCCCTTGCGAGGATGGGCTCGTCTGGCACTTTTTGCAGTTCGACATCTAGGGCTCTCTTGAAGTTGTCTAACGAGATGTCCCTCATGTCTCTTACTCGCCGTGGGAGTTTGTTGAAGAGACGTGGGCCTCTGTGTGATAACCAGCCCTCTCGCAGAGAGCCCATAGCACCCCTGTTATTCATCCGGGGGATTTCGCATTCCCAGCCTCTCCTATCACTGAATTTCATGACTATCGGAGTATGTAGGTTTGGTACTAAACCCTCTGTGATTTTCCACGTGTATATTATTAGGTAACGTTCTCTTCTACGTTCCAGTGAGTACAGATTCAGTGCTCTTAAACGCTCCCAATAGTGTAGATGTTTTATCGAACTTATATGCGAAGTGAAATTTCTTTGTACACTCTCTACGTCATTTATTTCACCTGCTTTGTATTGGGATGTTAATACGCTACAGTATTCAAGCCGCGGTAGCACTAGAGATTTGAAGAGGGTTATCATAGGCAATTCACCGCGTGTTTTAAAAGTACGCAAAATCCAACCCGTTAGACGTTTCGCAGCCGCCACTTTGACCTGGTTGTGTACTTTGAAACCCATATTTTCAGACATTAATACCCCAAGGTCTTTCACACTGTCTTTCCGTTCTATTATGTGGTTAGATTCTGTTAAGTAATTTGTAATTTCTTTAACACCATTATTATCTCCGTACCGTATTAATTGGAATTTTTCCTCATTGAATTGCATGTTGTTTTCCCTGGTCCACTGGAACACTACATTCATGTCTTCCTGCAGTCGGCCCGTGTCCTCTTGTGTGTTTACTATCTTGCTTAATTTTGTGTCATCAGCAAAAGACGACACCGTACTGTGTCTGGTGTTGGTATCTATGTCGCAAATTAGTATGAGGAACAGAAGGGGCGCTAACACTGTTCCTTGGGGCACTGAGCTTTTGACATCCGAAGGCTCAGAAGTGACTTGGTTTACTGCTACCGATTGTTTTCGGTTTACGAGGAAATTGTATATCCACCGTCCGATTTTCCTAGTTATACCTTTTGCTTTCAGTTTGTGGGCTATTATACCATGGTCACATTTATCAAATGCCTTAGCAAAATCGGTGTAAATGACATCCACGTTTTTCTTTTCTTCTAGCGCTTTAAGAATTTTGTCATAGTGTTCCAAAAGTTGTGAGAGACATGATCTTCCCGCTCTGAACCCATGTTGACCGGTGTTGTGTAGTTCATTTGTCTCCATGAATGTTGAAATTTTGCTTCGCAGGACTCGCTCGAAAACTTTAATGATGTGAGAGGTTAGAGCTACCGGGCGGTAGTTTTTTGGTAGTGCTTTACTCCCTCCTTTATGCAGTGGGGCAATTATTGCCGAGATTATTTACGAGAAAATGCATTGTTGACGAAAAATGTGTGTCGCGTGACCACACGTTTGCATAGATCTAGCCAAGGTCCATGTACATGGACCTTGGATCTAGCTAGGCTACTGTTTGTGAATCATCGATTCGTGCCCAAAATAACAGCCTACTAATATGTTAGTGATTCACAAACGAATGCTTCTTCAATGGCCGAAATCGTAAAATTGATGAAGCATGATTCCCGTAAAAAAAAAAATATATACGGCCTTCACTCACACAACTTTTTATTTGGCTTGCTTCCTGTCGATTTGCTAGATTCCTTCCTCAATATATTTGCCCTTCCTGTACAAATATCGCTCAGCCCAAAATATCATTATTTACATATTTCCCTCTATTTACAAGAAACATTTACTATTCGTTAACTGTGTTCATTTCCCTGTTCATCATTACTGCTTTTCCCTTCTGATTACATTTCTCTTGTTTCCACAACACATTCATCATTAACTACTTATTTTGAATAATATATATATACTGTATATACAGTATATATATATATATATATATATATATATATATATATATACAGGTATATATATATATATATCTATTTATATATATTTTTTCCCTCACATTAATATTTCAACTTCTTTATTCCATGCAACTTCCTTTTCTTCCCTTTAAATAAATATTTGTTATTTATATTTCTTATCATCGTTTCACTCAACTACCTATTCCATTTTCCTTACATCGTTGTCCATTATTTCAAAATAACTCCTCCTCCTCTACAGCAATTTTGCTCATATTTTCATTGCCGGTATATTAATTTTCATATAAAAGAAGAATTTGATGAGCGTAAGTTAGATCTATCTCAGGATTTTGGACAGAGACAAGGTACAAAGTACAAGTTACTATAACCACTCCACCAGCTAGTGCCCTGTTTTCATATATAGTTTCTCATCTATCTACACCAACCGTTTTAATAATTTTCACAAACGTACAGTCGTGACCACATATAGCTAAGCACCCATATTATCGAACACAAACGAGACAATACATTATTTTATTACATCTCATTCACCATATATCTTGAGTTTGAAGGTTCGATTATGTAAATGGATGCACCGGTAACCCTGGGTAACCTTACGTGCTTACGAGTGTACCTTTACAATATTCTGCATTACAGTATAATGGATTCCAAATTATTTCCTACATTATCCTCTCTTACTCTTGCTTTTATAACCACCTTTGATATATATTGTGTTTCTTACTTCTTTCATTCGCAATTACCAGTCTCTCTTCCGTTCCTCTCCTTCCTACTCTCTCAGCCAACCCCCTCCTTCTCCTCTCCTTTATACTCTCTTACCAACTCACTCTTTCTCTTCTTACGGTACTCTCTTACTATCCCACTCCATCTATCCTTCTTCTTACGCTCTTACCACCTCACTCAATCTCTCCGTCATCTTCTTACTCTCTTACCATCACATTCCATCTATCCTTTTTCTTAAGAAGCTTTCACACATTCACACTTTTGATCACGACAATCCGGAAACTGAAAATTGGCATAATTCGGGCAGAAATGGGCATGATTTTAGCGCGAGACGACGGTGTAACGAAGGTAACAAGACAATCGACGACGACACCACGGACGATACCTGGGCATGATGGGGCACAACTCGGGACGACGGACGGGGACGACAACACTATGTACGACAGTCCCACACACCACTTTTCACCTAATTATACGTAATGATAAATAAAGAAGTCTGGGCGGACAAGTTCCATAATGTCCGATCAATATGAAATATCCAGCACAAAAAATCAGACTGGCACCAGGAATATAAATTCTATTGTTATCTCTATCTATTTATTTTATCTCTATCTAGCTATCTCTCTTATTAATAAACAAAAATAATTGATGTTTGGTCTCTATTTAATCTGTTTCATTAACTGATGTGGTGGAACTAAAGATAATTATCCCAACAACCCATATTAACAAGAGATACAAAAGTCATAAAAAGAATGTTAAAAACACCGACCTCAGTCTTTTCTCATCTGTGTTCAATGAAGTGTGGAAGAAATGTGAAAAACAAGACCAGTTGTATAGCAACACAGGCAACACATGTTACCTTCGATGAGCTCAGCATCAGATGGGAGGACAATTTTGTTACTGAATCTTATATGGCTTTGTTTATAATGTGTTGGTGGGATGCAGGGTAAATAGCGCCTAGGGGCAAGCACTAGAATTGCCCCCCCCCCCCCTCCCCCCCCCCCCATGCCTCCCCTCACGAGTGTGGGTGGGTGGCGAGCATAACGAGCCTAATCAGCTGGGGGGTTTGGGGGGGGGGGGGGGCTCTGTGATCCCCCCCAAGATTTAAAAACACATCTAACTATTAAATAGTAGTTTTTAAGGCAATTTGTGAGGGGTTTTAGTTCACCCTATAGGTATTTAGAACTTGGAAAATTTAGGAGTTTGGAGAGACATACAAGGCTTTTAAAAAATACTTAGTGTATGGAAAAGAAGGAAATACAGTGAAGTAATTATAAAAGCTGAAAAGTTAATTCCTAGAAGATAATAGGACAACATTTATCTAAGAGTCTCAGATGCATTTCAGAGTAAAATAGGTTTTTGGCTACATTGGCTAAATATGTGAGCATTCATGTTCTTGTGTATATTTTATTGTAATACAAAGAAAGAACGCAACAAGATCTTTGTTAATTAAAGCCAAACGCAATATTTCATTTGTAACACGTTACACCGATGCCGTAGGCTCAATCCTTTTGAAAGTTAGAATCTCAAAAACTACATTTACAGGCATAGTTATAGCGGGATAAAGAGGATGAATGGAAGTAAAATATGTTAACTAGGTATGGTCACAACAACAATCACAACAAGACTCTACTCCTTCATGTAAACAACAAGCAAACACTCTCATCAATCAATTCTCACATGTCGGCCACCTAAAACCCAACAAAGACCCCATGCTACCCTCTTCGCACTGCCCCATCACACTCCTTTGCACCCCCTCCAAAGTCGGAACGCCTTTTACTACAACTACTAACACCCGACCTACCCCTAGCTCCAACACAACATGGCTTTAGGCCACTGCACATCAAAACACTCCACAAACACTCTTCTCACAGACCTTACACAAAGAGCTTTTGCCGGCATCAACTCCGCTAGACCACCACACAGATCACTACTAGCCACACTCCACATTAGTAAAGCCTTCGACACACTACATGGCTGGTGCACTACAAACAGACTTAATCTAGCCCCAGCCAAATCCACCGCAACCCTGCTCACAAGCTGGACAGGAGAACACGAATACATCCCTCAACTCACCATAAACAACACACCCCTAACACATACACACTCACCCAAAATCCTAGGAGTAACATATGATACTCATATGACATTCAAACAGCACACCACAAACACAAAAAAGAAACTGAGATCCAGACTTAACGCCCTCAGGTCACTTGCTCACACAAAATTTGGACACAACAAAGAAACCACCACCACAGTTTATAAGCAATACATAAGATCAGTGATGGAATACGCAAGCCCAGTCTGGGCTTCTAAGTTTCTAACCTAGCTAAAACACATCATAAGACCTTACAGACTATTCAAAACAAAGCCCTAAAAATCATTACAGGCTGCACAGCTACTACACCCACAGATCACCTACATCAAGAAACCCAAATCCTCAAAGTCAAAGACCATCTAGACATGAGAGGCACTCAATTCTTGGCAGCAGCCTCCTCGAACCAAAACCACCCACTACACTACATGGCAACACACCCACAGACAGCAAAACATATACAAAAAACACCCAGCACACGGTATCACACAAATATTGTCCTCTCTCCTTCCCTGCCCACCCCAAACTAACTTCCTGAAGCACATCCATACTCATATCTCTCGCCGATCCATCCACTCACTTATAGCCAACACGCAGCTGCAAGAACGACCTTCCGAAATCCATCCTTCCGAATCCTCCCTTACTCGCGAGGACAGAGTCCACCTGGCCAGGCTGAGATGAGATGCGGACACCATCCAGCTCTTCTGAGCTATCAGAAGAGACTGGATGACTCCATCGTCAACACCTGCCCGGGATGTAACACAGCACCCCATACCATTAAACACATCATAGAACACTGCATTTCACACAACCACTTACGCCAACAACACAATCTACACTCAATGAGAGCTCTGTGGGAAAGCCCGATCGTGGCCATGGCCTTCCTCAGGGACTCGGGGCTGTTCGGCCAGGCAGCTTAGGGAACAACAACAACAACTAGGTATGGTATTAAAAACAAACCATAGTCCCTCTAGATTCCTGTAGAGTTATGAAATTCTAAACAAATATGGGGTAATAAGTTAAAGAGAATATAGTAAGTGTTGCATAATAAAATTCAGTATGGTTTTCCTATTTTTAACTGAACATAACCTAACATAAGCCTACGGACCTAACCTAATCTAGATTATCTAGGTGACTAGGTTCTGTTAGTTAGACTAGGTTTGCGGGTTTGGACACTACATATCAACTTCCTACCTAATTAGGCTAGGTTAAGTTCATTAGGTTAGGTTAGGTTATTTTGATTTGTTTTAATCCATTTCAGTTCACTCCTCAATTTCCTTGTTCTTCATAGCTCTCCCCACTGGGTGCCATACTTTAAAACTGATGGATAGCCTACTTGGTTATATATACATATCCAGGGTACCGAATGTGTAACATACTTGATAAATGAGTGATTATTTAAACAAAAACGTTCCTACCTGTTTTCCCTTGTGCCATGTAAACAGACCAATGCAGCCAATACGTAGGTTAACTATTCTGTATATTATTATATAAATTGTTTTACAACAGTTGTAATTCAATTTCGTAAATATATTCATAATTCATCGATTATCTTAAGAATATACCTCATTTCATCATTCATGATTTTCATCTTACTTTATTTTTACGACCACTATAGTATATCACACAGGTATACTCACTCAACATTCCATAATTAAAAACATTTATATTCGGGGTGGCCAGTAGCGACTCGACTCAGTCTCTAACCGGGAGGACCGAGTTCGATTCTCAGCTGGTGGAGATGTTTGGGCAATCTCCTCACACCTCTTGTCTCTGTTATGATCGCCTAACAGTAAAATAGGTCTATGACATGGTCAAAAAGTTCTGTTCCTCGTGACCTCATCCATTAACTACAAAAAAAAAAAAAAAAATTACCTAGATGTGGGGCCCCCCTACATGCTGCGCCCGGGGACATATGTACCCCCTTGGCCCCCCCTAGCTACGCCACTGGGATGTTCATGTTTTTAATTCAGTCACAGGTTAAATTCATACCAATACATACATTCAAAGACCAAGTGCTGCACACAATTATTTCTCTTCATTAATAGGGAGATAAAAAAGAAACAGAAGATAACAAACAACCAAACATACGAGTGCAAGGGCAAAGAGCAAAGATGCCATTGATAGGGATGAAATTAATAGGAGGAATTGTCAAATATATATATATATATATATATATATATATATATATATATATATATATATATATATATATATATATATATATATATATATATATACATTACAGTATTTAATAACGGATGAAAAACAATTATTGACTTGTCATGATTTCCTGAATACCGGAAAAGTGGTTCTACTATATTGTTTGTAGTACCGTCATTAGTAGAAGTGGCAACGTTGGTGGTTGTCAGAATTGTCATTATGCACCCCACTGTACGCTGACAAATGACGGTGGGGTGCTACGGCAGCACACATTAATTTTCTGTGCCAAGACAACACATAACAGCTTTTCAAAGTTTTGAACATGCCCAAAACAAATTTGCGCCATGCCGACACGTAGAGATGCTGGGAGGACAGCCCACGCCGTGCCACGCCAGTTCACGACTAGGCAGCCGATTGCATCACGTTGGGCAAGTCATGGAGTGTCGGGATCACAAGCGTGAATGTGTGAAAGCCCCTCTACTCTCTTACCACCCCACTCAATCTCTCCGTCTTCTTCCTCTCTTTCCATTCCACTTTCTTTCTCCTTTTTCTTACTCTCTTAGCACCCCACTACTTCTACCTGTTTCACTCTTACCATATCTCTCTCTCTCTCTCTCTCTCCTTCTCTCACCAACCCAGTCCTTCTCTTCTTACTTTCCCTTCTAAATTTCATCTTGAGCAATCTTTTTTCTCTCGTTCCTCAGGGGGACCATTATAACGGAAATCGCTACCGGCTTTCATATCTATCCCCTTTAAGCTTCTCTATATAGCGTATTTTTTCATATATCTCCTAAACACAACTACCTGTTTTTTATGTATCCCCTCTTCTCTCTCTCTCTCTCTTACCATTCCACTATTTTCTATTCCTTATTTCTCCTGAAGCTCTTGTACTTCATTGTCCTCACTTCATATATTTCTCATTTTCTCATGTTACTATAGTATATGTTCTTACATCGTTTGAATACTAATTCCAGTCGCTCTTCTTCCCTCTTCTGTTTATTATTTCTCTCTTGCTTCGGTCTCATTCTTCCCCATCAATCATCACACTACTTCTATTCTTCTTACTCCCTCTCTTTTTAACCCTTTCAGCATTCGAGGACGCATTTTCACTATATTCTGGCCAACATTAGACAATTTTACTCAGGTCTAGAAGGCCCTCAGGGAATCAAGAGGGTAAAGTCTATCTCAACTAACTCTCGACTCCCACAATTCCTTCCTAATCTGAAAACAATCGTCTAGTAATAGCCCGAATAAAAGAAAGAAAGGCGACCTCGTATCTTGAAAACTCTTGCGCTTTTCTCCCTTCTTTTCTGGTTCCTCAGCGGGGCCATTAAATCTCAAATCACGCGTATATGTCACTGTCCCGCACTGTAAACAATATACACCCTGCTCCACTCTGCTCTTGTATTCTGTCCTGTTGTCCTGCCGGGTCCTGCATCTTTAATTCCTGCCCTGTCTTTACATGTTGTCCTGAAAGCTTTGACCTAGTTTATTTATGTTCCTTCACATTTTTCATTGTATATTTCACCCTTTTCTCATTCATCTCTATCCTGCCTTCCTCGTTTTCTTAATAAAATCCAGAATATATTTTCAATGTTGTATGTGTAATGATTAACCTCTTCTGTGTCAGTGCCGTCCTTTTAACTTTATTCTGGCTACTATTAGATGATTTTATTCAGCTTAAAAGGGGCCTTCAGCCATTAATAAGCTTCGAACTATCTTACTTTACCCTTTATAGTACCACAGGTCCTGCTTATATTGCACAACATCGTCTTAACATAGCTATTATATAAAATTAAAAAGACGTCGCCGGTAAAGAAGGGTTAAACCACCCTTCTTAATGTCTTCCTCTCTCTCTCTCCTTTATTACTGTCTACATTACCATGCACGCTTCTTTGTTGTCTCTTCATAGACTGCTCCATTAAGGGGAGACTGACCATTTGTTTGGTCTATTAATTAATGTATTCATATATTTGTTTAGTTTCCTCCCTAGACCTCCATGAAGCTTAGAAAAGCACCTCCTAGATAAATTTGTACAATTTTTGGTAGAAAAATGTCCCGGCCGAAGGCCGTTTCCTCTTAAAATTGCAGGCTCGCTATCGCTTGCCAGGAAATAATCGACACCTAAATGGCACGAAAGGTCTTAAAATTTACAACGAAATGGGGCAAAAGGTGTTAAAATCGCCAAAATAATGGGCCGAACGTCTCATAATCTCAAAACTAATGGGGCTAAACATTAGAAAGAAGGGTGACCAGAAAAACGGCCAGCCTCCCCTTAAGGTCTTGTACACGAGGACGCCTTTCTTCATTATATTCTGGTTATCATCACACGCTTGTATTCAATAGGAAGGACCTCTAGGAATCAAAGAACATCAAACTTTCTCAATTTAACCCTTCAACTCTCACTGATCCTACCAAAATACAATACAATAGTCTAATAATAGCCTGAATAAAATGAAAGAATGCGTCCTGGAATAACATATCCTTCCAAAATACAATACAATAGTCTAATAATAGCCTGAATAAGATGCAAGAATGCGTTCTGGAATACTAGAGGGGTTAATGTCTTGTATTCTGACCTGCTGTCCTGTCCTGCCGCGTTCTGCATATGTAACCCTTTCAGCACCTATGACGTTATTTCGCTTTCTGGATATTATTAGGCGATCACATATTATACCTTAGGAAGGATCTCTATAGGAAGGTAAAGACTCAATTAACCCTCTAACTTCCATTTACCCTTCCTAATATGAATAATTTGTTTTAAAGATACCCATAAAATAAGTAAGAAATGCGTCATAATAAACTGAAAGGGTTAATGTCTACCTTACAAATACATGATGACGCTGTCCTGAAATGTTGTGGCCTAGTTTTTCCTGTTCTGTTCTGGCAAATTCATCTATTTGTTTTCGAGAACCACAGTATTTTTTGTATTTATTTATTTTTTCCTACCTACAGTATGTTGGGTCTTCTTCGTCATGTTTTTAACCCTACATTCATCCAAGACCAATAATATACCAGGTCATCCCATACAAGGGCATATTTGTGCCCCGCTCACGCACGCCGTCACACCTTAGAGGAGGTTGCCAGACAGTGATAAACACTTATTTACCAGGCTCATTTATCGTGGGGTCACAAGTCAGACAGGTCATCTCTCTGTTGTCTCCAGTCATCTGAATAGAATGTTCCAAGGATAAAAAAATGCCTTGCAGTTGTGCAGTGGTTGGGTGTAATTCTGTGGGGATTAAGGGTTGCAATATAAATTTGCATGTCTTCCCCAAAGATGAAGAACTCAGACGAAAGTGGATTCACCTATGCAAAAGACAAGACCATTTTAATGCGAACTGTGCACGTATTTGTAGCCTGCACTTCGACCCCAGTGCATCGCGAGAAATCTAAAATACGAACTACTTAGATTACCAATACCACAAAACCAAATACGCTTGGAAAAGGATGCTCGGCCGACGTTGAATTTGCCATCCAATTCATTAAATGGTGAGTAAATTGCTCTCGTGTTTGCTCTCTCTCACTCTCTCTCTCTCTCTCTCTCTCTCTCTCTCTCTTACCAATTGTTGCTTTGATTATGTAATTGTTTCATACTCCTTGTGTTCTGTGATCTTTCATTAACTTTGGCGCCTCATTTAGTAGCGCAGTGATAATTAATAATTAACAGTATCTGTGGGTATATATATATACTGTATATATTGTGTGTGGTGTATAACATTTGAAAATAATGAAGACTTGAGCGTGAGTTTATGTACTCAAATTTGACAAAAAAGTGTACGGTAATTGGTAACTCGTCAAGTGAGTTACTAATGTTCAATGTCTCCAAAATAATTAGTCTTTCATCTCATGCCTATGTCAAGGCAACCTTAACTGATATACTAAGCTATCACCTGTAGTGTTGGAACTGAAGTGCATTGTAATTGGTATTTGCATACAGTAGCATTAAATTAATTTGGGGCGTTCACTACTTTGGAAGTGTTTGGCAAGAAACCCCCTCTTTCTTAATCCACTTTCTCTCCTCTACCCCCTTTCTCTCCATGAAGTACGTTCCTTGCTTGCTGGCTCTGAGGGTTACCAGGTCTTACTTTTTCACACAGCATTGGGTTACCTTTGAAAACATTTAGACTGGTGGATGGGCGGGAGGTCAATGGAAAAAGAGCTAAACGAAGCTTGGCTACTTTTAACCCTTTGGCTGCGGCTATGTTTGGGCTATTTAGGGCATATTCAGGCACTCCTGAATGATAAATCAAGCATCTGCATTAAATGAAGTGTATTCTGCCGAAAACTAGGCGAAAATAGCTTCAAAATGACACCAGAATGGACCGTGTATGTGGTCTGGTACACTCGTAGTGGTCCCAGTGAAACGCGGGAACCCCGCTATTATGTAACACTCGCTCGCTTGGCTACACTGATGAGAGAGACAGAGAGAGACAGAGAGAGACTCGCCCGAGACACAGCCCAGCTCAGTGAGCCGCTCGGTGCTCTGAGGGTCGGAGGTGGGCCCCTCACGCTCCCACCCACTGACACTCGATTTTTACGTTTTTTACAGGCTTTTAAAGCCTGGAAATTGCTGTAACTTGCCAAAACATTCCAGAACATCACCCGCAGCGAAAGGGTTAAGCTTGAATCTGAAGGTTTTGGGATGAGTGAGTAGAGGATTTGCCTCTCTAATCCCAGTCAATCTGGCAACTCTGCCGCGGCGGCCTAGTGAGAACTGGGGTTAGTGTTGCCATCAGCTAAAATACTTCCCAAATGCCTGAGAAAGTAGCCCAACAATAGCCCAATCTTACCTTATTTTCTATCTTCTGTTGGCATCAAGCCTAGCTGACAGGATATTTTTAGTGATTTGGCTTGTTTTGGGTATTATGTTATTACAGTGTTTTAAAAAGAACCTACAATTATGTAATCTTTCGAAATATTTTGACAACTAATCCTCAAAAGTAGCCCAAATGTGCGTGAAAACTCGAACCTCGGCAACTCTGACTGAGGCTGTCCTCTCTCTCTCTCTCTCTCTCTCTCTCTCTCTCTCTCTCTCTCTCTCTCTCTCTCTCTCAAATGGGAAGGAAAAAAAATTATTAACATAATTGAGCTATGCCAACTTAATTTGTAAATACATATTAAATTCAATTATAAACTTTGTTGTAGGCCTATGTCAATTAAATGTGCAATCAAGAGGCCTATTACCTGGGCCTATTATGCACTTTTGCAATGTTGTACTTGGTGCATAATAAACATAGCAAACACAACTATTTCTCTTTAGTCGGTACTCTGGTATTGCATAATAATTTATGAGTTTATCAATCTCTATCTATATATTTTTTATTTTTCAATGTATAGACAGTAAGTGGACTTAGTAGCCTTTTTTATTTCATAGAAGGAAATCTTTGTCATTGCAGATAATTCTGCTGCTGTTGTCAGGAACATACGGACGGAGAGAAGAGGACAAAAAAGACTGGTGCAAGATATCGAATGTGATTCGGTATCAGATGCACAAGGGAAGACAAGGGAGAGACTGGTTAAGGATATTATGGAGTTGCAACGGCAGCTAAGTGATATAACCAAGGAGAGAGACGCCCTAGTTGCTGAGAAGAAAGACTGGGAAAAGGAGAGAAGTTCTCTATACGAGGAAATTCACATTTCTTATGTTGGAGCTAGGCCTACAGCAAGTGCAAGATATAAGTTGGGTAACTTGTTTTCATCCACTCAGGTTGAGTATTTCTTAACAGGAGCTCCAGTTAAATACTGGTATGAAGATGACATCAGCGAAGCTTTGACCCTTCGAAGCTTAAGTCCAAAAACCTATCGATATTTGCTATTTCTCTCCGATAGAGGTGGTAGGGGGATATAGGCTGGGGGGTGAGTGGGGGGAGTGGAGAGAAAAACTGGGGGGTGGGCGGTACTCTCTCACAAACTCGGTGTGACGTCAGCCATCTGCGCGCCACCACAGTGTGGGATGACCGGTATATTATTGGTCTTGCATTCATCTGGGAGGCTATGATTTTACGTCTGGTTGTCTTGCTGTCTGTCAATGCAATAGAGATTGGCAATATAGAACGATTTTGTTGAGTACTTATTTTACAATGTATATAATTATATATCATAAGTAAATAATTCCTAACAATTCTTAACTGAGTAGCTTGGTGTAATTTTGACTTGTATGGAGTCTCAGATTTTTGCTCCATTCTATGTCTACTGTTTTGATATTAGCATTCTTATTCATATTGATTAAGTATCTAATTAGTATATAATACCCAGGCACTTTAACTGTGTGTATATTTTCCCCGTTCTGCATATCTCTAGTTCTGCCCTAGTGTATCCACTCTTGCCCTCATGACCTACTCTATCTTGCTGTCCTTTCCTGTCCTCTCCTCTTATCTCTTATCCTGTCTTGTCCTGCGTTGTCTTTCCTTTCCTGTCCTCTCCTCTTGTCTCTTCTCCTGTCTTGTCCTGCGTTGTCTTTCCTTTCCTGTCCTCTCCTCTTCTCTCTTCTCCTGTCCTGTCCTGTGTTGTCTTTTACGCCCTATCCCATCTTGTTGTCCTTTCCTGTCCTGTCCTGTGTTGTCTTTACTGTCCTATCCATCTTGTTGTCCTCTCCTGTCCTGTCCTGTGTTGTCTTTACTGTCCTACCCCATCTTGTTGTCCTCTCCTGTCCTGTCCTGTGTTGTCTTTCCTGTCCTACCCCATCTTGTTGTCCTTTCCTGCCCTGTCCTGTGTTGTCTTTACTGTCCTACCCCATCTTGTTGTCCTTTCCTGTCCTGTCCTGTGTTGTCTTTACTGTCCTACCCCATCTTGTTGTCCTCTCCTGTCCTGTCCTGTGTTGTCTTTACTGTCCTACCCCATCTTGTTGTCCTCTCCTGTCCTGTCCTGCGTTGTCTTTCCTGTCCTATCCCATCTTGTTGTCCTCTCCTGTCCTGTCCTGCGTTGTCTTTCCTGTCCTATCCCACCTTGTTGTCCTCTCCTGTCCTGTCCTGCGTTGTCTTTCCTGTCCTATCCCATCTTGTTGTCCTCTCCTGTCCTGTCCTGCGTTGTCTTTCCTGTCCTATCCCATCTTGTTGTCCTCTCCTGTCCTGTCCTGCGTTGTCTTTCCTGTCCTATCCCATCTTGTTGTCCTCTCCTGTCGTGTCCTGCGTTGTCTTTCCTGTCCTATCCATCTTATTATCCTTTCCTGTCCTGTCCTGCGTTGTCTTTCCTGTCCTATCCATCTTATTATCCTTTCCTGTCCTGTCCTGTGTTGTCTTTCCTGTCCAATCCCATCTTATTTTCCTTTCCTGTATTGTCCTGTGTTGTCTTTCCTGTCCTATCCCATCCTGTTGTCCTTTCCTGGCTTGTTCAGTGTTGTCTTTCCATAACCTATTCTGTCATCTCCCTTCCATTTGTCCAATCCTTTCGCTTCCTATCCTGCCCCATCCTTGCAGGCCCAACACTGCTTTACCTTCCTGTCCTACCAAAGCTTGTTCTCCTTCCCTGTCTTATCCTCGCCCTACCTGCCTTATTCTGCTTTTGTTTGTCTTTGTCTTTCCCTGACTTGCCGCATAATGTCCTTTTTTCTTCCTATCTACTATTTCCCTCTCTCCAGATCCTGTCTCGCCTTTTTCTCCTGTCATGGTATATTCTATCTCGTCATCCGTGCTGATCTTATTCTATCCTGCCCTGCTCTGTATTTCCTTTCTCTGTCCTGTCCTGTTTAATCCTTCCCTGTCATATTTCCTTCCTTCCTTCCTTCTTTCCTTCCCTTCTTCTTTACTTCCTTCCTTTCTTCCTTCCCTCCCTCTTGCTTTCCTTCCTTCTCTCCTACCTTTCTTCCTTCCCTCCTTCATTCTTCGCCAACACTATCCGGTAATTTATTGTCCTCGCCCACCAATGCATTTCTCACACACACGAAATAAACTCACTCACTCGCTCACTCTCTCACTGTGTGTGTGTGTGTGTGTGTGTGTGTCCCCTGGGTGCCACACAGTATAATAAGAAGAGTGCAGCCCGCCACTTCACTTAACTGGACAGTATTATGAAAGTGTGTGGGTGTGGCAGTGCGTGCGTACGCGTGTGTGTGTGTGTGTGCAAAGCGTGTGTGGGTGTTGTAAAGCGGTATGTGTGTGTATTGTATAACAGTGTGTGTGTGTGTGCGCGCGCGTGCGTATCGGTGTGTTTGTGCGTGTGTGTTTAGGTGCACATGCGTGTACAGTATATGTGTGTGAAATGGAACAGAAACAACTCCTACGAAGCAAAGAATCCAAAATATATTATTTACATTACATTACAGAAATTGCCGGGCCGAATTAATTCACAAGATAGGCTAAATACATTGCAAGGGTTGGGGTATTGTATAGACTTGTTGTATACGAGTAGCAGTTTAGTTATGACGCACCAGTATGTATTGGTAATCCATTTGTAAAACGATACAGAGAGAGAGAGAGAGAGAGAGAGAGAGAGAGAGAGAGAGAGAGAGAGAGAGAGAGAGAGAGAGAGAGAGAGAGACAGAGACAGAGACAGAGAGAGAGAGAGAGAGAGAGAGAGAGAGAGAGAGAGAGAGAGTGTGAGTGAGTGAGAGTGAGTGAATTAGAATCGGTCAATTGTCGACGGGTTTTACCATTCATGTTTAATTATGTTGTCAAAGGCACCACGAAAACCTTGAAGAGCATATGGTCACTTTCAACACTAGAATATGTATGCAATACAAAAAGTCACTAAACAACATTTCATAGTTACACAAATATGTAAATAAATTCATATAACATGGCAAACTATGGCAAACAATAACACCAACTAAACCTTGCACCATTATCGGATGAATATATATTTTACTCTCCCAACACACATACATCAACAACAAACATCATAACAATAACACACACACACACACACACACACACACACACACACACACACACACACACACACACACACTATCAAGCACAAACAAATATCAATTAAAAATATACAAAACACCAAACGCATACAGGTAAGAAACACCAAAATCATGCTGAACCCCCCAACAAATGTTTACAAAATATGAGGCAAAAAAAGATTGTATAAAAACCTGGCCCCCGTAGGCTACCGGTAGGCTATATCAAACACATGAACCACATATAAACACATTTACCCGGTACCTACTCTTTCACTACACTAGACGCGTTTCTTAATTTTATTCTGGCTATCATTAGACAATTTTACTCACCTTAGGAAGGGCCTCTAGGCTCTACACTATTGGGAGCGTTTAAGAGCCCTGAATCTGTACTCACTGGAACGTAGAAGAGAACGTTACCTAATAATATACACGTGGAAATCGCAGAGGGTTTAGTACCAAACCTACATACTCCGATAGTCATGAAATTCAGTGATAGGAGAGGCTGGGAATGCGAAATCCCCCGAATGAATAACAGGGGTGCTATGGGCTCTCTGCGAGAGGGCTGGTTATCACACAGAGGCCCACGTCTCTTCAACAAACTCCCACGGCGAGTAAGAGACATGAGAGACATCTCGTTAGACAACTTCAAGAGAGCCCTAGATGTCGAACTGCAAAAAGTGCCAGACGAGCCCATCCTCGCAAGGGAGCGAGCTGTCGCTTCAAACAGTCTACTGCACCAAATCACCACCCATAACGAGGGGCGTCGCGCTCCTTGGTGCCGCTAGAAGAGCGGCGAACAGATCAAAAGGTATCAAAAGGTAAGGTATCAAGGGAATGAAACCAACCAACACACGGGTTTAGGCCTCTAGGATTCAAAGGAGAGATGCCTAACTTAATTAACCTTCTGAGTTTTACAAATTCCTCCAAAACCGAATAAAATCGTCTAGACAAATAATAACCGGAAATGTAAAGAATGCGTCCTTGTATCCTGATGGAGTTATAATTATACAATATACAGGTATATACAGAGTATATATATATATATATATATATATATATATATATATATATATATATATATATATATATATATATATATATATATATATATATATATATATATATACCGGTATATATATAATTATAGACTCCTATCATTACCACCCAATTCTTCTACACCTTCCCAAAACCACCCATAACGAGGGCGTCGCGCTCCTTGGTGCCGCTAGAAGAGTGGCGAACACATCAAAAGGTATCAAAAGGTAAGGTACCATAACCTTTATTTTGGTACACCCCCAGCGGCCACAACGCCTCAATCACACACCCTCTTCCGGATACTAAGGTTCACAATGTTAAAGGTTCATCATGTGCCACTCATTAATCATCAACACCTTTCAAACGCAAAATGATCAAGAGAAAAAATCACCAAAATGATAATGCCATACGTATACAGCACATTACCAAAATATATCAAACACAAAACAAATATCTAACCCACACAAAATCCTGCAAACACAAGAAACCCACAAAACATAACCAACATATCAAACACAAAATATATATCTAACCCACACAAAATACTACAAACATAAGAAACCCACAAAACATAACCAACATATCAAACACAAAATATATATCTAACCCACACAAAATACTACAAACATAAGAAACCCACAAAACATAACCAACATATCAAACACAAAATATATATCTAACCCACACAAAATACTACAAACACAAGAAACCCACAAAACATAACCAACATATCAAACACAAAATATATATCTAACCCACACACAATACTACAAACACAAGAAACCCACAAAACATAACCAACATATCAAACACAAACTAATAGCTAACCCCTCCCCAATAAATAAATACATGAATACATAAATAGACAAAATAAACCATAGGGCACACAATTATAAAATTCAGTATATCAAACCCACAAGAAACACACAAAACATAGGAAACCCACAAATCATAATAAACACATCAAACATAAAACAAAACTATAAAAACACAACACACCAAACACAAAACAAATATCAAAGTTATAATAATAATAATCAAACCCACAAAACATAACAAACATATTCAAACACTAAACGTATATCAAACCCACAAAAACACTAAAACCAAAGCAACACACAATCCCTAACAAACCCCATCATCAATCCCCCCCCCCCCCTCAATCCCTTCCTCAGACTGGCAGATTTAAACCTCCATTCTGCGCCGATGATGAACTTTTCAGAGCTTCAATACATCCACAAAATAGGAAGGGGATTGCATATTCAGCCCAGAGTTTTCTCAAGATTTTCGCTTTTAATCATCTATTTATAAATATCCATTATTCTTATTCTTATTAATGTTATTATTTGTATTAATATTACTTGTAGTAGTACCGGTAGTAGTAGTAGAAGTAGTAGTAGTAGTTGTGGTATCATCATAAACTCATTTTTTTTTAAATAAATACTATTCATGATAGACTTATTAAACAAGCATATTCATTTAGGGTCAACGTCAAATTCAAATGTCAAAGTCGCTGAGGTAGCTACGGTATGATGCACCGGTAATTTTATTTTCAAAAGAGAAAACTATACAAATATAATAATAAAATAATTAGAACAATAATAATTATTATTATTATCATTGTTGATGAAGATGATACTGATATTTTTTAATTATTTGGCTTTCCTATACATTTACATACAAATTGTCTTGTATCTCTCTCTCTCTATATATATATATATATATATATATTACATATATATCTCTCTCTCTCTCTCTCTCTCTCTCTCTCTCTCTCTATATATATATATATATATATATATATATATATATATATATATATAGAGAGAGAGAGAGAGAGAGAGAGAGAGAGAGAGAGAGAGAGAGAGAGAGAGATATATATATATATATATATATATATATATATAGAGAGAGAGAGAGAGAGAGAGAGAGAGAGAGAGATACAAGACAATTTGTATGTAAATGTATAGGAAAGCCAAATAATTAAAAAATATCAGTATCATCTTCATCAACAATGATAATAATAATAATTATTATTGTTCTAATTATTTTATTATTATATTTGTATAGTTTTCTCTTTTGAAAATAAAATTACCGGTGCATCATACCGTAGCTACCTCAGCGACTTTGACATTTGAATTTGACGTTGACCCTAAATGAATATGCTTGTTTAATAAGTCTATCATGAATAGTATTTATTTAAAAAAAAAATGAGTTTATGATGATATATATATATATATATATATATATATATATATAGAGAGAGAGAGAGAGAGAGAGAGAGAGAGAGAGAGAGAGAGAGAGAGAGAGAGAGAGAGAGAGAGAGAGAGAGAGAGAGAGAGAGAGACGGATGTAATGGTTGGATGGAAGCAGGCCTATAATTTCTTCTCAGTAAATATTGATAACCAAGGCTCCTCGGCTAAATGTCACTCCACACCAAGCTGGAGGAGGAAAAAGGAAAGGAGTAAGAAAAGGAGAATGGGAAAGAAGGAATGAAGGAGTAAGAGAAGGAGAAAGGGAAGGAAGAGAGAGAAACGAAGTTAAGGGAAGGATAGAAAGAAGGAAGGGTGAGTGAAAGGATGGGGAGAGGGAGGAAAGAGGAAGGGGATAAATGAGAGAGCAAGGAATGAAGGGCGAACGAAGGAGTCATAAATCAGGAAGAGAATGACGAAGGGAAATGATAGATGGAAGTCTAGATAAAAGGAGATGAATGACAGGAACGTGTGTGTATGAGAGAGAGAGAGAGAGAGAGAGAGAGAGAGAGAGAGAGAGAGAGAGAGAGAGAGAGAGAGAGAGAGAGAGAGAGAGAGAGAAAGAGAGAGAGAGAGAGAGAGAGAGAGAGAGAGAGAGAGAGAGAGAGAGAGAGAGAGAGAGAGAGAGAGAGAGAGAGAGAGAGAGAGAGAGAGAGAGAGAGAGAGAGAGAGAGAGAAAGAGAGAGAGAGAGAGAGAGAGAGATACGATAACTCAATAGTCGACGGGCTTTGCCCTTCACATTTAAATATCTTTTCCTGGGCAACGTGAAAATACACTCTTTGATCCTGTGGTCAATTGTCACACTATATAAGTACCGGTACTAATCAATATTTCATTAACTCTATGCAGAGCTTTATAATCAAATACACATTCATTCACATTTCCTTGTACATTATACTAACAGTTTTTGTTAAGGTCGTAGAAATATTATGCAACTAAATATTAGTATATCATCACTTAGACGGGAATTAAGCAATTTTATTTTCCTTTTTTTTCTATAATCAAATAAAATGATTATTATAATTAATTAATTTATATAAATAATTAAATATAGTACATTGCTATCATTTGTTGGTATCATCTCTTCTACATTCAACACCTTAGTTTTCAGCACAACACAGTTATTGTCAGTTATTCTAGTCCATTCATATATCACAGTTAAAAGCGGATGAAAACATTTTCTCTATTTTTTCAACTTTTGACCTTCAGCAAAACTATTAAATAGGTTATCCTCGTAATCCCGGAATTTCTAATTCTATTTTACAATTAAGACACCGCATTGTTTTTATTCTAATTATCTAGACATATATATAGCAACTGTAATAATACAGGTATATCCTCCAGGAGTAGTTATTATCGCCTACAACGAAAGTTTCGGAGATTGTGTGATCATCGCCATGGGTTTGATTCTCGGTTATCCTGTCCATATGGTTGGCCGTAGGAGATATTATATTTCGTATGGATTTTTGAAAACGACATTTGGATTTGGTCAGCATTTTATATATATATATATATATATATATATATATATATATATATATATATATATATATATATATATATATATATATTTAGTCACCAAATTTGGAACTATTAAATTCGTCTATTTACAATGGTAGCGATTAAATTAACCACACTGATGGTTGGAGACTTGACCCCCAAATGTTTACATTATCATCATCTTCAATATACATGCACAGAATATCACAAATTTGGTTGACTACCATAATTAATTGACTTTGATGTTTGTAGGCCATAAATCAATGAATCCAATGGGTGGTGGGGGACATGACCCAAAAACGTTTTATATAACACCATCTTTTAAATGTATATGTATGTATGTATGTACTCAGGCACATACCCCATGGCTGGGGGTGGCCGACACGAGACTGAGCCCAAACAGAAACAACATTTAAAGTTCCTATTATCAGGGTCCAGGACCACTTTCGCGTTCTCTCACCTATTTCTCAGTCTCGTCGAGTAGGAGAATTATACAAGGGGAGGAGGATTCCTAGCCTCCTGCCCCCAAAAGGAAAAGTAGGACAATAAAAGAGAATTGGTTCTATCTAAGACTACTGTATCTCGGTAGTGCGTTTACAGTTAAATATGAGACTGGTTCTATCTAGGCCTACTGTATCTCGGTAGTGCGTTTACAGTTAAATATGAGACTGGTTCTATCTAGGCCTACTGTATCTCGGTAGTGCGTTTACAGCTTAATATGGGATTGGTTCTATCTAGGCCTACTGTAACTCGGTAGTGCGTTTACAGCTTAATATGGGATTGGTTCTATCTAGGCCTACTGTAACTCGGTAGTGCGTTTACAGCTTAATATGGGATTGGTTCTATCTAGGCCTACTATATCTTGGTAGTGCGTTTACAGCTTAATATGGGATTGGTTCTATCTAGGCCTACTGTAACTCGGTAGTGCATTTACAGCTTAATATGGGATATGGTTCTATCTAGGCCTACTGTAAACTCGGTAGTGCGTTTACAGCTTAATATGGGATTGGTTTCTATCTAGGCCTACTGTACTCGGGGGTAGTGCATTTACAGCTTAATATGGGATTGGTTCTATCTAGGCCTACTGTAACTCGGTAGTGCGTTTACAGCTTAATATGGGATTGGTTCTATCTAGGCCTACTGTAACTCGGTAGTGCGTTTACAGCTTAATATGGGATTGGTTCTATCTAGGCCTACTGTATCTCGGTAGTGCGTTTACAGCTTAATATGGGATTGGTTCTATCTAGGCCTACTGTAACTCGGTAGTGCGTTTACAGCTTAATATGGGATTGGTTCTATCTAGGCCTACTGTAACTCGGTAGTGCGTTTACAGCTTAATATGGGATTGGTTCTATCTAAGCCTACTGTAACTCGGTAGTACGTTTACAGCTTAATATGGGATTGGTTCTATCTAGGCCTACTGTATCTCGGTAGTGCGTTTACAGCTTAATATGGGATTGGTTCTATCTAGGCCTACTGTAACTCGGTAGTGCGTTTACAGCTTAATATGGGATTGGTTCTATCTAGGCCTACTGTATCTCGGTAGTGCGTTTACAGCTTAATATGGGATTGGTTCTATCTAGGCCTACTGTATCTCGGTAGTGCGTTTACAGCTTAATATGGGATTGGTTCTATCTAGGCCTACTGTATCTCGGTAGTGCGTTTACAGCTTAATATGGGATTGGTTCTATCTAGGCCTACTGTATCTCGGTAGTGCGTTACAGCTTAATATGGGATTGGTTCTATCTAGGCCTACTGTATCTCGGTAGTGCGTTTACAGCTTAATATGGGATTGGTTCTATCTAGGCCTACTGTAACTCGGTAGTGCGTTTACAGCTTAATATGGGATTGGTTCTATCTAGGCCTACTGTAACTCGGTAATGCATTTACACAGCTTAATATGGGATTGGTTCTATCTAGGCCTACTGTATCGCGGTAGTGCGTTTACAGCTTAATATGGGATTGGTTCTATCTAGGCCTACTGTATCTCGGTAGTGCGTTTACAGCTTAATATGGGATTGGTTCTATCTAGGCTTACTGTATCTCGGTAGTGCGTTTACAGCTTAATATGGGATTGGTTCTATCTAGGCCTACTGTATCTCGGTAGTGCGTTTACAGCTTAATACGGGATTGGTTCTATCTAGGCCTACTGTATCTCGGTAGTGCGTTTACAGCTTAATATGGGATTGGTTCTATCTAGGCCTACTGTATCTCGGTAGTGCGTTTACAGCTTAATATGGGATTGGTTCTATCTAGGCCTACTGTATCTCGGTAGTGCGTTTACAGTTTAATATGGGATTGGTTCTATCTAGGCCTACTGTATCTCGGTAGTGCGTTTACAGCTTAAAATGAGATTGGTTCTATCTAGGCCTACTGTATCTCGGTAGTGCGTTTAAAGTTTAATATGGGATTGGTTCTATCTAGGCCTACTGTATCTCGGTAGTGCATTTACAGCTTAATATGGGATTGGTTCTATCTAGGCCTACTGTAACTCGGTAGTGCATTTACAGCTTAATATGGGATTGGTTCTATCTAGGCCTACTGTAACTCGGTAGTGCGTTTACAGCTTAATATGGGATTGGTTCTATCTAGGCCTACTGTAACTCGGTAGTGCGTTTACAGCTTAATATGGGATTGGTTCTACCTAGGCCTACTGTATCTCGGTAGTGCGTTTACAGCTTAATATGGGATTGGTTCTATCTAGGCCTACTTTAACTCGGTAGTGCGTTTACAGCTTAATATGGGTTTGGTTCTATCTAGGCCTACTGTATCTCGGTAGTTCGTTTACAGCTTAATATGGGATTGGTTCTATCTAGGCCTACTGTAACTCGGTAGTGCATTTACAGCTTAATATGAGATAGGTTCTATCTAGGCCTACTGTATCTCGGTAGTGTGTTTACAGCTTAATATGGGATTGGGTCTATCTAGGCCTACTGTATCTCGGTAGTGCGTTTACAGCTTAATATGGGATTGGTTCTATCTAGGCCTACTGTATCTCGGTAGTGCGTTTACAGCTTAATATGGGATTGGTTCTATCTAGGCCTACTGTATCTCGGTAGTGCGTTTACAGCTTAATATGAGACTGGTTCTATCTAGGCCTACTGTAACTCGGTAGTGCGTTTACAGCTTAATATGGGATTGGTTCTATCTAGGCCTACTGTATCTCGGTAGTGCGTTTACAGCTTAATATGGGATTGGTTCTATCTAGGCCTACTGTATCTCGGTAGTGCGTTTTACAGCTTAATATGGGATTGGTTCTATCTAGGCCTACTGTATCTCGGTAGTGCGTTTACAGCTTAATATGGGATTGGTTCTATCTAGGCCTACTGTATCTCGGTAGTGCGTTTACAGCTTAATATGGGATTGGTTCTATCTAGGCCTACTGTAACTCGGTAGTGCGATTACAGCTTAATATGGGATTGGTTCTATCTAGGCCTACTGTATTGCGGTATTGCGTTTACAGCTTAATATGGGATTGGCTCTATCTAGGCCTACTGTAACTCGGTAGTGTGTTTACAGCTTAATATGGGATTGCTTCTATCTAGGCCTACTGTATCTCGGTAGTGCGTTTACAGCTTAATATGGGATTGGTTCTATCTAGGCCTACTGTAACTCGGTAGTGCGTTTACAGCTTAATATGGAATTGGTTCTATGTAGGCCTACTGTATCTCGGTAGTGCGTTTACAGCTTAATATGGAATTGGTTCTATCTAGGCCTACTGTATCTCGGTAGTGCGTTTACAGCTTAATATGGGATTGGTTCTATCTAGGCCTACTGTAACTCGGTAGTGCGTTTACAGCTTAATATGGGATTGGTTCTATCTAGGCCTACTGTAACTCGGTAGTGTGTTTACAGCTTAATATGGGATTGGTTCTATCTAGGCCTACTGTATCTTGGTAGTGCGTTTACAGCTTAATATGGGATTGGTTCATCTAGGCCTACTGTATCTCGGTAGTGCGTTTACAGCTTAATATGGGATTGGTTCTATCTAGGCCTACTGTATCACGGTAGTGCGTTTACAGCTTAATATGGGATTGGTTCTATCTAGGCCTATTGTATCTCGGTAGTGCGTTTACAGCTTAATATGGGATTGGTTCTATCTAGGCCTACTGTATCTCGGTAGTGCGTTTACAGCTTAATATGGGATTGGTTTTATCTAGGCCTACTGTATCTCGGTACTGCGTTTACAGCTTAATATGGGATTGGTTCTATCTAGGCCTACTGTATCTCGGTAGTGCGTTTACAGCTTGATATGGGATTGGTTCTATCTAGGCCTACTGTATCTCTCTTACTCTGAAGTGCCTTTACATTCTCGTCCGCATCAGCATTTCTTGGTAATGTGTGGCAATCCATATTAAATGTCTTCATTTACCATATTAACCACATCTTCCTATACCCTATAGCATCATTTACTTATTGTAATATATAATTTATATCTAAAACAATTAGCCCGTATTTTTCTTTCTACAAGCTACTCTTCTGTAATACTCAATATTTGTCATGTCTTTTATTTGTTTTTCCTTCAACTTTCTTGTTCACCCTCTTACGTTTCTAAATGTTATCCCCCCTCTCTCTCTCTCTCTCCCTCTCATTCTCACTCTCTCATCTTCCGTCTTTGTTTATATTGTTGGTGTTCTCAGTTCTTCTCTCGCCCCTCCCATTTATTTCATTCTTCTCTTCTATTTTCACTTTCTCTTCCCCATTCTCTCTTCAGTTCTACATCATTCTTTCCTTCTTTCTTCTTTTCTTTCTATCTACAGTTCTTCCCCTTTCTCAGTATGATGTATACGGTGTTTTGTTTATCTATTTTATACGAAGCCATGGATTTTAATGTTTCTTCTCCTTACTCTGTGATCGTTCTGAAATGGTATCGTTTATTCGTTATCATTCATATTAGTATAACTTATTATATATTTCTGTAGACCTTCATTAATCAATATTCATAATTTCTTGTATTAGTCCATGGCTATGATTCTCTTTACTGTTACACTCTCACTCTCACTCCCTCTCCCCACCTCTCTCGCTCACGCACGCACGCACGCACGCACGCACGCACGCACGCGCACACACACACACACACTCCCTCTCTCTTTTTAATACACCCCTATCACCCTTCCTCTTGTGGGTCTGAGACAATGAGAAGCAAAAACTCCATCAAAATAATGAAAGTCTGGCACCCACGCTGTCAAAGAGTGTGCGTGAGAGAGAGAGAGAGAGAGAGAGAGAGAGAGAGAGAGAGAGAGAGAGAGAGAGAGAGAGAGAGAGAGAGAGAGAGAGAGAGAGAGAGAGAGAGAGAGAGAGAGAGAGAGAGAGAGAGAGAGAGAGAGAGAGAGAGAGAGAGAGAGAGAGGGGGGGGGGGGGAATAAAGCACTGAAAGAGGTGGGAATATAAATGTTAATAGCAGAGACGAATAAAGAAGAGAAGATGAAAATAAAGAATATATATAGATAGATAGATAGATAGATATAGGGAAGGATATGGAGACGGTTGTACATATAACTCGACCCGTGAAGTCATTTTAATAGTCCTCATTAGTCCCCCCCATCTTACACTCGGTATTTTTACCCACCCATCCTCTCCTTCCTCCTCTACATCACTCTACTGTAGATCACTACCTCCAATAATTACACATTTACTGAGAGAGAAAGAGAGAGAGATACAGAGCGTGTGTGTGTGAGAGAGAGAGAGAGAGAGAGAGAGAGAGAGAGAGAGAGAGAGAGAGAGAGAGAGAGAGAGAGAGAGAGAGTGAGTGTGAGTGAGTGAGTGAGTGAGTGAGTGAGTGAGGGAGAGAGTGAGTAATCCCACAATTTCTTCCTGTCCCTTTCATTGGTATAAACGTCACAAACCCGTATTTTCCATCTCTCTCTCTCTCTCTCTCTCTTCCCTAAACACACACTAACACAAGTTCTCTCTCTCCCTTATCTTTATTCCTCTCTAAACTAATTGGCGGCTCTTCATCCAGCCTCCCCCTCCTTACAGCCTAAGAGCATTGTTGTGGATATTCCCCTGTTAAATAACCCTTTAATAATATGAAGTAGATACGTTGTTGTCTCACCACTGCTTTACTTCTCTAGTATTCCTGTTTCATAGTGACCTTCATCCTTTACCAGTCTAGCATTAATGTAAAAGCTGACCTCCTAACCTGCCAGACCAGTGTTGACGATAACAGTTGAGGGAAGAAGGGCTCCTGTGATGCCGGTGTGATAGCGAGCCTGTAATATAGTAATAACCGGCCGGGACATTGTTCCATCGATAAATGTACACAATTATCTTGGGGCGGTTTTGTTTTCAGCTTGAGGGAGGTTTAGGGAGGAAACGAAAATAAAATAGATATAAAGATAAGTAAATAAGAAAAAAATACGCCCATCACCCCTTAACAAAAACATGAATATGGGATGAGGTGAATGTGGGATATGAGAAGAGATCAATACATTTTGGAATTATTTAACACGTCAAGTATACGATGGTGGCATTTCCATTATATCATAGCTAACACTAGACGATATTATTAATCTTAGGGGGGACCTCTCGGTACCAAAGAGGTACGGTATAAACTACCCCAATGAACTCTCAGACTCCTACAGGACCCTTCTAAACTATGGAAAACAAATACTATCCAGATAATAACATACAAAAGGCTTTGCACTCAGAAGGTTAACTAGTTTTTGCATAATTAGAATTCTTGTAATCAACTGTTGAACAAATGATGGATGGTGATCAGTGTTGGCCGAAGGAGTCACTCGTAAACATTCGTAGAGCTCAACTATTCATTGATGAAGTATACCTACAGGTGAGTTATCTGCTCAACAGGTGGCGGTGTGTGTGTGTGCAAGAGTGAGGGTCCGAGTGTAGGGGGTGAGACAGTGAAGCATGGGAGCGAGGTGGCTTCAGAGATGGGGTCGTTCGGGCCATGAGTGAGTACCGTGCCTCATGCGAAGGCAAGATGGCAGGTGCTCCTTGTACTCGTAAGTGCTTCACATGTCTCATTCCCTAGAGTGGAACAAGACCTCACGGGCTTCACTGTTCATTGTACAGCAGTTAATGTTCAGGCTCTCAAGAGGGAGTAAGTTGGAATATAGAAGACAAAAAATATATATATATTTATGACGATAATTATACAGACATTAATAATAAAGCCATATCTATCATACAATTTAAAGCTAATTGCAATAATAACAACAAAACTATTATTAATTTTCAAACGATTTTTTTTTTTAAGCAATGCACTGTTATAAGTTACGTTCTACCTCAGTACTTTGAGGCTTTATAATGTTTGTTTTCGATTGTAACACACCCACATACAACTTGAACATTACAGGTTTGAGTAGCTGTGTGAACCCCTTTAGTGCGGTATTAAGTAGTAGCTGTGTGAACCCCTTTAGTACGGTATTAAGTAGTAGCTGTGTGAACCCCTTTAGTGCGGTATTAAGTAGTAGCTGTGTGAACCCCTTTAGTACGGTATTAAGTAGTAGCTGTGTGAACCCCTTTAGTACGGTATTAAGTAGTAGCTGTGTGAACCCCTTTAGTGCGGTATTAAGTAGTAGCTGTGGTGAACCCCTTTAGTGCAGTATTAAGTAGTAGCTGTGTGAACCCCTTTAGTGCGGTATTAAGTAGTAGCTGTGTGAACCCCTTTAGTGCAGTATTAAGTAGTAGCTGTGTAAACCCCTTTAGTGCGGTATTAAGTAGTAGCTGTGTGAACCCCTTTAGTATGGTATTAAGTAGTAGCTGTGTGAACCCCTTTAGTGCGGTATTAAGTAGTAGCTGTGTGAACCCCTTTAGTACGGTATTAAGTAGTAGCTGTGTGAACCCCTTTAGTGCGGTATTAAGTAGTAGCTGTGTGAACCCCTTTAGTGCGGTATTAAGTAGTAGCTGTGTGAACCCCTTTAGTGCGGTATTAAGTAGTAGCTGTGTGAACCCCTTTAGTACGGTATTAAGTAGTAGCTGTGTGAACCCCTTTAGTGCGGTATTAAGTAGTAGCTGTGTGAACCCCTTTAGTACGGTATTAAGTATTACCTGTGTGAACTCCTTTAGTACGGTATTAAGTAGTAGCTGTGTGAACCCCTTTAGTACGGTATTAAGTAGTAGCTTTGTGAACCCCTTTAGTACGGTATTAAGTAGTAGCTGTGTGAACCACTTTAGTGCGGTATTAAGTAGTAGCTGTGTGAACCCCTTTAGTGCGGTATTAAGTAGTAGCTGTGTGAACCCCTTTAGTGCGGTATTAAGTAGTAGCTGTGTGAACCCCTTTAGTGCGGTATTAAGTAGTAGCTGTGTGAACCCCTTTAGTGCGGTATTAAGTAGTAGCCCTGCGAACCCCTTTAGTGCGGTATTAAGTAGTAGGTGTGTGAACCCCTTTAGTGCGGTATTAAGTAAAATCAGCGATAACCAAATTGGCCCCAGTATCTACTCCTAACCCGACCTAAACAATAAATTACTTAAGGGAGGATGGCTGTATTTATTTGCTTATTTATTTATCTATTTATTTATTATTATTTTTTAGTTTCCTCGGTTCGTTCGTGGCCACCCCTTCGGGGATCATGGCGTCAGGCAATAGATAGATAGATAGTTTCTTCCCTAGACCTCCATGAAGCTGTAAAAAATCAAGATCAATGTTTACAGTTTTCGGTAGAAAAATGTCCAGGGCTCCTAAATTACAGGCTTGCTTTCGCTCGCCAGGAAAAAAATCGACAGGTAAATGGCACGACAGGTCTTAATACTGACAAAGAAATAGATCGAAAAGTCTTATAATCGACCAACTAATGGGCGTACAAACTTCTTAAAATATAAAATATAATGTGGCTAAACATGAGGGAGAATGGAGGGCCAGACAAATCAACCATCGCCCCTAAACGAAAAGCAAACAAAAACCCAACTTAACCTAACATGACCAAAGTAAACTAATCGTACACTGCTTAGATTTAGTACTGTGACCGAATTAGTTTTGACTATTCAAGTTGTAGCCGTGTTTTACTTATTTCCCTTAAGAAGGAAGTGTGTCGTGAAGGCTTGTATGTAGAGGGTTGTGGCCATACCCTCACCCAACGCTGACCTCCGGCAGTGGTAAACAAGGAGATAAACAGCCAGTCTGTACCGCTCATGGACCGGTATTAGGAAAATCTTTTGCTTTCTATGCGAGTGAAGGAAACAAAAGGCAGAACTGCCTGTACCGAGTGCCTCCCCCAGAGTTGAAAGTGACTGGGCCAAAATCAAGGGATGTTCGAGCCAAAATGCCTGGACACAAGGAGTTTGAAGCAATTTAAGTCATAGGAAGAGGGAAAGACTGATTCTGGGAGAAAGTGTGTGTGTGTGTATGTGTGTGTGTTTAAAATTCAAGACATCGTTATTGCATGAGGGCTTAGACTGAATGTGAACTTAAGTATGTGTGTATGTACTGTATGGGTGTGTAAACTTATATTTTTACATAAAATTATCAAGTTGGTATAATACAGGAAGAACCTGCTGAGAGAGAGAGAGAGAGAGAGAGTACACAAAAAATCAAGCTTACAAGGAGGCATACATAATAAACCCGTACATTACTAACCTGCTGCCAATGTAGAGATGGCAAGGGTGTGGCCAGGGTAGCAGCTAGTGTGGCCTGTAGTGCTGGGAGGGCCACACCGTACCCCAGGGCCAGGGGGGTGGACACGGGGGTGAGGGCGTACACTAGGAAGGCGACGAAGGTGACGTGCCACACACCTTGGGAAGCCGTGGGGAGCGCCTGCCATCCAACCCAGGCCCAGGACTGTGGCAGGGGTAAGGACAGAATCACCATGACCCCCCCTAACCCTAGCAGGAGGTAGCAGAAGGGCATGAGGTAGGTGTCCCTCATCATCCTGGAGTGTAGCATCACCAGCACGGCGGCTAGCGTTAAAGCTATCACCAGTAATGTCAAGGGCGCTGCCGCAGCGGCCTTAGCGTAAGTAACATGTAGCGACGCCAGGAGAAGGGCAAGCAGCAGTAACAACCCTGCCGCCGACGCCACGCTATCCTGCTGTAGCTTAAGGGTGTAGCGGCGGAAGAGCTCCTCCAGTTCATCATTCTCGAAGCGGTGTTTGTGACAGAGCCGCGAGAAGGCCACCTTGCGGTGTGGCGTCATGGCTGTCACACTGTGGTCCATCCTGCTGCCACCACCACCACCACCACCACCACACCACTCACCCGCCCCAGGCCCCGCGACCAACACCCACGCCCACCATCACCTGAAACATATAACATATTATTCGTTAATATAATGCTGCAGATATAACATCTTCTGCAAAGAAAATAACATACTGTAAATTATGTATTACTTCGATAGTTCAAAGTTAGCCTACCATCACCCACAAAAATAAATGATTAATTTTTACAATATTGCACATCTGCCATTTTCTGCAATATGTACACACAAAAACGTTACGTCAATATATCAGGTACCATATGTCCGGTATGTGATAATCACCTGTAACTCACACACAGTTATTACAATATTGCAAATTTACCGATAACTTCTACTATCACCTTAAATACATGCCGGTACTCTTACAACATTACTACAATGTTAGCCATTTGAGTGGATATCATGGCATCACGTGTACCAGTAACTGTATACAATATATATTACTACCTAAAACAGAACACAGGCACATTACTACTGTACAATCAATCAGAGTCTCGTGTACAATCCACGGTAAATCAGCTTCAGAACATTACACTCTTATAGTTACCATCACCTATAAATTTAACAAGTACAATGTTTGGTGTCACCATTATATAAAGTACACATTATCAACAATATAACTCAACTTAAACCCACCAATATAGACAATGTTAGTAAAATATAATAAACTTCGATGGTAATAAGGCGTTAATTAACATTACCAACAACACAACGTTAAATATTGCAAAGATCAGTGGTACCGTAAAATGGCCTAACTTTCAGATAAGGAGTTATACTTCGGACATTTCTGGATAAAATTATATACATAAGCTACAGTTATGGAAAAATGGCTTTGCATTATGGAAGAACACCGCAGACATAGGCCTACTAGTTTTCCCATACCATCATGTATTTATTTCTTACGGTAACTGCGGTTCATTATATTTTTTTCCCAGAATGTCCGAAATTATCTCCCCGTCCAAAGTTACGTCATTTTATCCGGTACCATTGCATTGAATAACATATTAATATATAATTAATACTTATCTTTAATTATGTAACAAATTGATCCCGATGCTAATATACCAGTACGGTATACATGTATTATAAAAGGTGACCATGATATATTATATGATAAAGGTAACTAAATACTAATATTTTCTTTCCTTCCCACCACACCACACCACCACATGTCCGGCTAACACAGTCACGTGACTCAGCTCTATATCACTATCACACGCACACACACACACACGCGCGCGCGCACACACACACACACGCATACACACGCTTGCATACAGGTACAGTAAATACATAAATATCTACATTGTACCCTATCTCTCTCTCCCGCCATCTTCTTAATCATCTTCATCATCATATCATCAATAGTCTATTACCAATATTGTCACTATCACCATCAATGTAATTATTATAATTAATTGATATTGGTATTATTATAATAATTATTAGTATGACTATTATTATTGTGATTATATTAATGATTTTGTATTATTTTCTTTAGCTTTGCCTCAATGTGTAATACAAGAGTGTTATGTTGGGTGATAGCATCGCCGTAATGTTATCCCACTTCTTTTAATTGTCAGACTAATTATTTCTTCCTGTAGTACCTAGCTCTCCCCTCCCCTATCGCTCTCGCTCTCTCTCTCTCTCACGTTTCAGCACAAGCAACAACACTCAGGGGAATGCTGTGTGTGTGTGTGTGTGTGTGTGAGAGAGAAAGTGAGAGTGAGAGTAAGAGAAAGAGAGAGGGGTGGGGGGGACAGGTTTGTATCTAAATTAGACTTAATCTTCCACCAGACTGCGATATTATAACTCAAACTACCCTTGTTTATCCTTAATTATCAACCAGTTCCCTTCTTCTTCTTCTTCCTCTCTCTCTCTCTCTCTCTCTCTCTCTCTCTCTCTCTCTCTCTCTCTCTCTCTCTCTCTCTCTCTCTCTCTCTCTCTCTCTCGGCAGCCTGAAGGTAGCTCCAAGATGAGTTCAATTCCCTTGTTCATTAAGGAAATAGAGCCGTGGGCGAGGAAAGGAAAAAATGGATGAAGAGAGAGAGAGAGAGAGAGAGAGAGAGAGAGAGAGAGAGAGAGAGAGAGAGAGAGCATCAGGCCGTAGGTAGTTTAAGTTGTAGAAAAAGAGTAAAAGATCAAACAAACAAAACTACAGAGACCAGGAAGAAATAATAGAAGAGAGAATATGAGGAAAGACACGAACGATGAAATTGGAACAGGAGAAAACAAGCTTCATAAAAAATGGAACAGGAGAAAACAAGCTTCATAAAAAATGGAACAGGAGAAAACAAGCTTCATAACAAATTGGAACAGGAGAAAACAAGCTTCATAAAAAATGGAACAGGAGAAAACAAGCTTCATAAAAAATGGAACAGGAGAAAACAAGCTTCATAAAAAATTGGAACAGGAGAAAACAAGCTTCATAAAAAAAGGAAGATGTTGAGATAGGCAAAAGCAGACCAAAACATAAAATAGAAGATGAAAATAAAGGACAATGTTGACGATAGAGGTATGCCCATAAACTGTGTACATAGTCACGTTACTATCACTATTTCTTTTCCAATAGTTTGTGCCTGTAGTCTATTCGTTGTAGATAGGTAAAACATCTTGACCATCAACCTCTAAAAAAAACCGACTAGAGTAATAGAGCTCATATGTCTTACCATTTGGGATGGGTCAACCAGGGAATAGGTGTGGACATAGCCATTTTTGAGTTACAGAGGATAGAGGTCACGGTTTCTGGCCTACCTATAATGAATGAACTGTAGTATATACTATATGTTTCACGTCGTAACAGTGTCAATGGTTCTCTTTCTAGATATCAGATAAATTGTTATCAAGGTTTTCGGGGAACTACGGTATTGATTTTGACTCTATAACAAGAAAATCAAGGAAAGTAGGGAAAAAAGGACTAACGAAAAATGGTTAAGAAGGAAAAGGTGCATATGGTGCAGTAAATAAAAGGTGCATATGGTGCAGTAAATAAAAGGTGCATATAGTGCAGTAAATAAAAGGTGCATATGGTGCAGTAAATAAAAGGTGCATATGGTGCAGTAAATAAAAGGTGCATATGGTGCAGTAAATAAAAGGTGCATATGGTGCAGTAAATAAAAGGTGCATATGGTGCAGTAAATAAAAGGTGCATATGGTGCAGTAAATAAAAGGTGCATATGGTGCAGTAAATAAAAGGTGCATATGGTGCAGTAAATAAAAGGTGCATATGGTGCAGTAAATAAAAGGTGCATATGGTGCAGTAAATAAAAGGTGCATATGGTGCAGTAAATAAAAGGTGCATATGGTGCAGTAAATAAAAGGTGCATATGGTGCAGTAAATAAAAGGTGCATATAGTGCAGTAAATAAAAGGTGCATATGGTGCAGTAAATAAAAGGTGCATATGGTGCAGTAAATAAAAGGTGCATATGGTGCAGTAAATAAAAGGTGCATATGGTGCAGTAAATAAAAGGTGCATATGGTGCAGTAAATAAAAGGTGCATATGGTGCAGTAAATAAAGAAGAGATGAAGGAGAACAACAAATACAAATTGGCATAAAATTAAATAACTAATTAAATAAGAAATACAAAGAAAATTTTAGAGAGTATAAGGGATATAAAATGAAAGAATACTGGAAATAAAACGATATACCTGTACAGTACACGGAAATATTGTGGAAGAGAACATATAATATATGTAAATCATAAAAAGGAAATGACAATCATGAACTGGATGTTGAAGAAAAGGAGCGAGTAAAATGAGAAAAAAACGAATTATAAACAGGACATGGATAATAGAAAAAAGGCGATCAGAGAAAAAGACGTGATAAACAGGTAGTGGAAGAAAATGAAGGGATCAGTAAAATGAAAGAATACAAGCTAGGGAAGAACTTACAAACTGCGTATGTAACGTAACAAAACAGAGTAAAGTCAAAGAAAGAGGGAAACAATAATGAGAGGAAAGAAACGATAAACTGGCTATGAAACGTAAACAAAAAACAATACAGTAAAAAGGGAAAACTTAAAAACATATACAGTACAGTCATGCCAACACAAATAACAATGGAAGAGAGCGAACAAATTATAAACAGGCTACCAGTATGTAATGTAATAAAACATGATATTACAGTAGAATAGAGGTAACCAATGAATACATGAGGAGGGAAGGAGGCAAATGATAAAAGAGCGTGTAATGTCAAAACAAAATAAGAGAATATAGTAAAAGGAAGAATAATACAATAAAGGTTGGAGGAGGGGAGGAAGGAAAGTATAAACTGGGAATGTAGTGTAAACAACCAAGAAAGAGCATAAAGTAAAATATAAATAAGAAATAACAATAAGGTGAGAGGAGGACAAGGAACAATAGATGGCTGGCAGAGGAGAAGTGGGGGAAGAAGGAGATAAAAGCGCGAGAGAAAATACATGATGAATAATTAAACGGAGTGGGAAAACACATTCCACAAGATGATGATTATGATGAAAATGATGAAGAAAGAGATGAAGATGATAATTATGTGCAAGATAATGAAGGCTAAGAATATGATGACAATGATGAAGAAGGTGTTGCTGTTACTGATGATGATGATGATGGTGGTTTAGATGATGATGTTGGTAATGATGATAAAGATAACATGAGGATGGTAAAGAATAAATAATGATGATGACGATGATGGTGATGATGATAATAATTATAATAAAAAGAAAGAACGAAAGAAAGAAGAGATGAAGAAAGAGGTAAGGAAATGTGTCAGGGGACAGATTTAAAGGGAACCTGCCCGGGTTTGTGGACTTAAGCTGAAGATATTTACATACTGGATCTCAGGTACAAAATCAGAGCTATCGAGAGAAAAAAAAAACGTTCAATATATATACAGTATATGAACACATTATTAACTTGATTACAATTGTCTTTCCTCATTTATTATACTGATTAAAATCGCCTGACTGTAAAAAAGGAAAGTTTTTCTATGTGTATGAAGGAGGCAAAAGGCAAAGCTGCCTGTAACAAGTGCCCCTTCCAAAAAAAATTGAGTGATAGAGAGCCAAATTCATAATTCGTTAGTCAAAATGTCTAGAGAATCTAGACACACGGAGCTTGAAGCAGTTTAAGTCATAGAATGAGGGAAAGATATAATCAGGGAAAGAGTTCCAGAGTTTAATTGTAGAGTAGAAGAAAGACTGGGAAAATCGGTTCACTCTTGGGAGAGTTGGACAGAATATGGGTGGGATTGTGTTAAATGGCGGCTGCCACCTACTATCGTAAGGGGGGAGGTATACATTGAGAACATTGATTATTGTAATAGCGTTAGAAGAGTGAGACAGATGCAACACTGTGGCGTATAGAGGGAGATTGTAGAGAATTAGTGTTTCTTAATTTAGATCGAATAAGTACCGTAAGCTAAGTGACTTTCAGTTATGGCTGTTGAAGGGAGTCTGTTGATTATAACTAAAAGGCCATGTATCTGTGATACGGTACGCATAATAAACTTTTAGAGGTGCAACATATCTTACATTAACTGGGAGACTAAAGCTAAAACAGAGTACACGGTCATGGTATATATGGTTATATTCATAATTACAACTGAGTGTAAAATCACAAACAAGTCAATATTACTTCTAATGAGATTAACATTTATATACAAAATCTAGGATAGTGGAACTTGGAAGAGAACAGAACTTTTGATAGAAGAGTGAGCAGGGAATAAATTGGTATTTATCAGAGTTGTGTTGCTATTGTATTGATATTAAATGAAGAGCTTAATAGTATAGACATATATAGAAAATACAACATATAAATATTCTTTGTATAACAAACAAGGGATAGTATGTATATTGAATTTAAATGTGAGTAGGGATTTCGTAAAATAAAACAAAAAAGTTGAATTGTATTTTGCTCTTGTCTCAGAGAGATAGTTTATCCAGGAGTCTTGGGCAAGGTAGGACTCTAGCTTCTCTTCCTCTTCTGTCTCTGCTTCTCTGGGGTTTAACTAGGTGGTCGTTGGGGCGCCTTATCTTCCTTCTCGGACTTCCTCTGCTTGTCTGGCGGTGCGCAAGGAGCCACTTTGACAGATGTACGAATACGCACTGCCTCTTCGACTAGCGAGTTTGTTGGTGAAGTGTTCTGGGATAGCAACACTGGGGTGGGATCAGTATTCTAGGGTAGCATTACTGGGTGAGAAACCTGAGGTAACGACTCTCTGTGGACTTTCTGAGGTAGCAAATACCTACGGCTAACCTGAGGTGGCAATAGCCTTACAGCCTGAGGAAGTGCTGGAGCTGGGAAGCTGCTGAATAACCTTTTCATTTTAGCCTCTACCCTTTTCTGGTGTCTGGTGTCTGTTGCTGGGGTTTGACATCCGGGGAAGATGGGCCAAAGGTACCCTAATGATGGGGTTGGACTTGGACCCTTCTGCCACTGGGTGGTCAAGTGAAAGGTTAATTAGGTGTGAGGCAGGTGGAGATGAACCTTATTTTCTTTTGTGCTGGTTGGAAGGGGTGATTATTTTCTCCCGTTTTCTGTGATTTTGGCTGACATGGGAGACTGTGGTGTTGCTGGTTTTCTCCTTCGGCTTCCTTGGGGGGGGGGGGTTTGGTAGACACATGATGAGCAGCATTGTGTCCGGTAGTGGTGTTATAAAGGGTAGTGATGGTGATGTGGTGGTGTTGAGGTGGCGACAACGATCTGTGCAACGCGCCCTGGAGTTGTTGAGTTTGGCATAACAATAATTATCACACAGAATCGTTTGACGGCAGCTCCACGAAAACAAATAATCATTAATGTTGCTATAATTCCAGTAATTAATCCCAGTGGCTTTTAGTCGTGATAGCGAGTGTGATGATTATAATAAATAATTATGATACAGATTATGATAGTGGTAATTGTGGTAGTTGGTAGTGATTGTGGTGTGTGTTGTGATTATGGTAAATAAGTGTAAGGGGAGGTGTGGTGGAGTGGTCTTGCCACTGGCCTGGTAATCCAAAGGTCCCGGGTTCAAATCCCGATGTATCAATGGGAAGATATTATTGGGATGGAATTTGTGCTGTACCTGGTATCAGTGCATTACCACAAGCCCACCGAAACGTCAATAAAATACCCTCATTGTTCCCTGATTAAATAGCACTGTATGAATATTCCCATATTCAAAATATGCTATAGGGGTGCAATGCCTAGTGAGTTATCTGCTCAACAGGTGGCGTTGTGTGTGTGTAAGTGTGAGAGTCCGAGTGTAGGGGATAAGACAGTGAAGCACGGGAACGAGGTGGCTTCAGAGATGGGGTCGTTTCGGGCCATGAGTGAGCACCGTGCCTCATGTGAAGGCAAGATGGCAGGTGCTCGTTGTACTCTACGTGCTTCACATGTCTCACTCCCTAGACTGGAACAAGACCTCACGGGCTTCACTGTTCATTGTAAAGCGGTGATGTTAAGGCTCTCAGCCTATGCCCGAGAGGAAGTAAGTTGGAATATAGAAAAAAAAAAAAAAAAAAAAAAAGTGATTGTAGTAGTTGTAGTTATGGTAGATGGTAGAAATTGTGGCAGTTGTGGTTATGGTTGATGGTAGTAATTGTGGTAGTTGTAGTTATGGTAGATAATAGTAATTGTGGTAGTTGTAGTTATGGTAGATAATAGTAATTGTGGTAGTTGTAGTTATGGTAGTATTTGTGGAAGTTGAAATAGCTTTAGTAGCCATTGTAATATATATATATATATATAGAGAGAGAGAGAGAGAGAGAGAGAGAGTGCGTGTGAGTGTGTCTGTTCGAAGGTTCTGAAGTTCCATTAAAGTTAAAATAAATGTAATCGTACTTTTAACTTAATTTACAATCTTCCCCCATTCGTTCCTCTCTGACTCTCTTTCCCCCTTTCCACTTTGACCTCGCTCTCTTTCTTTCCTTCACTTGTACCCGGTCACCCCTCTCTCTCTCCACCTGTCTATCTATTTATCTATATCAATCTATGTTTGGCATCTACCTATCTATATAAGTTTATTAACTACAGTATTTAACCATGATTTCTATATATCTACGTTTCTAAAAAAAAAAAAAAAAAATCTATGTGAGATACAGTATATGTATCTCCCAATAGGCTACATCTATCTATTTATTATTAGCCATCATACTGGCAACATTTATCTTGTATTATTCCTCCACATACCAATCACACTGGCAACATTTATCTTGTATTATTCCTCCACATACCAATCACACTGGCAACATTTATCTTGTATTATTCCTCCACATACCAATCACACTGGCAACATTTATCTTGTATTATTCCTCCACATACCAATCACACTGGCAACATTTATCTTGTATTATTCCTCCACATACCAATCACACTGGCAACATTTATCTTGTATTATTCCTCCACATACCAATCACACTGGCAACATTTATCTTGTATTATTCCTCCACATACCAATCACACTGGCAACATTTATCTTGTATTATTCCTCCACATACCAATCACACTGGCAACATTTATCTTGTATTATTCCTCCACATACCAATCACACTGGCAACATTTATCTTGTATTATTCCTCCACATACCATCAACTTACCCTCCATAATTATAAGTATTACGGTACGAATTTAACACTTGGGCTAATTTGAAAAGGAATAAATTATCCCTGGATTATTATGATATTGATTGATCTCTCCATGTATCTCCAGACAATTATAACCATATAGTTTAACACTTTAAAGGTAGACTTACACATGCCTGTTACTGGTGTTTTTTTGGCTTGTTATTCTTGGATCAATACACCGGAGTCAGTCTCACATATCGATATATTCACTCTAGTATTAAGTTATACCTTGAGTTTATGATGATTGTATACAAATCCAGAAATTAAAAACAAAATAATCGAACGTGTGATGAAAAATAATAACCAGAATCGGCAACAAGTCGCCTTAATTAAGACGTTTTTGTGTACCGTATATTTCTGACGTGTGTGTGTGTGTGTGTGTGTGTGTGTGTGTGTGTGTGTGTGTGGTGTGTGTGTGTGGTGTGTGTGTGTGTGTGTGGTGTGTGTGTGTGTGTGTGTGTGTGGTGTGGTGTATAGTGTGTGTGTGCGTGCGTGCGTGTGTGTGTGTGTGTGTGTGTGTGTGTGTGTGTGTGTGCAGTACTTTCATCTCCCAACATCCCCTTAAACGACCTGTGAGTCTTTACTTTACTAGCTCATTATATCCCAACCACCACAGCTCCTCCTCCTCTCACCTATATTTCTTTCCTTCCTTCCTTCCTTCCTTCCTTCCTTCCTTCCTCCTTCCTTTCTTCTCTCCTTCCTCGTTCGTTCGTTTCTTCCCTCCGTGTGCGCCTTTCCTTGACTAGCTCATAAATGATATTCTCATCACAGTTCCTCTCATCATTCCTTACTTCCATCTTCCATATTTCCCCTTTTCTTTATCATCTCAATTACATACTGGTACTCCTTATTTCTCTCCTTCATACCTCCTTTCCTTCCTTCCTTCTCTCTATTAATTTCGTGTACCTCTCCTTCCTTCCGTCTTGACATATTTTACCCTTCCACACTTCAACACTTCTCCCATCGTTCGTCCGTGCCTTAGTTATTGTCAGTAATATACTCGAGGCGTTAATACTGATTATTTTCGACCCAAACTTTCATAATACACTCACATATCAATATAATACATACAAATGTTGTGAGAGAACATGTTCAAACTTTTGGTTTTCAAAATACATTTGTAGTTCAAAGGTTTAATATAAACCAACAACTTAACCTAACCTTTCTTAAAGATCCTTCTAATCTCCCAGTACATTTAGGAATGGTTAGGTTAGATTTTCGGGCTATTTTAAAGCTACAAATAAGTAATAATTATATTCTGAAGATCAAAACTTTGAAAATCAGGCTATTCCCCACAGCATTTTTACGTTATATATTGATATATAAGTGTATTCTGAAAGTTTAGGTTGAAAATAATCACTATTAACACCGCCAGTGTATTATTGAAACTGTCACATCTCTTTATCGCCTCCGTCCTCCTCTCTTACTTGGGTTTACCTTTCTTCTTTCTATAATGTATTTGACTTCCTCTCCTTCCTGAGCAAGCCAATATACCTACACTAGCCGAGGTACCCGAGGATAGTCCTCTGTCAGGATTTTGTTTTAATATTTATAAATCCTATCTGGGATCCTCCAAGTAACCATGCCAAGTATCATCTCCAAAGTCCTAAGCTTTAGCTAAGGGTTTAGGGGCTAGAGGCACACAAACATACTATATACAACTACAGTTCCTACGTCTATCATTCTGTTTTTGTATTATTTTGCTTCTCTTCCTCACGTTTTATAATTGAATTAATGTTATCATGCTTCTCTTCTTACGTCTTCCTTCACTTTCAAATCAAAGTTGCTCATCTCTGTTTTTATCTTGCTCTAACTATTTTGTTGTAAGTTATGCAATTTATCGAAGTTATTCATTCTGTAATTTTGTTTACATTTTCTGCAACTTCCTCCTTCTTCTTTTCTTCCTCTCCTTCTTCCGACTTTATTTTTTCCTTCACTACCATTAGCCTCTCCCTCTTTCATCATTATTTTAAGACTCCATCTACGTATTGTAAAATCTAGTAAATGTAAATTATAAGGAAATACATATTTCCATTATACGTGTCACTAACCCTCCTCTTCCTTCACTTGTTTACCATCATTATCCTCCTCTTTTACCATACCTCCTCTTCCTATTTGTACCTTCCTCTCTTACACCTTGTCTTCCTTCACCGCCATTACCTTCCTACTTTTCCACCTCCTCATATTTACCATCAGTATCATATCATGATCTAACTCTTCTTTTAGCTACTCATCGTTATTTGTTTTTATTATTCCTCGTCTTCCTCATATTTGCACTTTTTATTCCTCATCTTCCTCCTCCTTTCCCTGGTGTTTATGTTGCTCCTGGCCCGTGTGTTAAGTCCCCTAATAGGCCCTAACTCCAGGTTGTGTACAGGGGAAGTTGTTATTAAGTGTGGTTCAAGGTTGGTGCTGGCAGAGTTATATAGTGATGGTGAGCAGGTTATCGCTACAAGGACACTGTCAACAACAATAATTACACACTCGAAAACATATATACCAAATCAGCAAAACAAAATGTATAAACAGTACAATGGTGTAGGCTATGGCCACGAGGACACTTACAATACCAATAACTATAATGAAAATGTAAACTACTGTAAAAGTTGGGATAGTTTTATTAGTTAGGGTTAGGATGGTTAGGTTAGATAAGGATTGTTAAATTAGATAGAAGAGCGGCGAACACATCTAAAGGGCAAAAAAGAAGGGTTATGTGAGCCCAAACTAACCTAACCTAAATTTTCCTGTCCTACGAAAAGGATAAACGACTCTCTCGCAACTTCTGAAGGCTTACCTGAACACCAAACAAGCATATTTATAACACAAAGAACAAATAATATAAACTAGAGGGGCACTCGGTAAAGCGCATACCTCCGCCTACGCTATCTGGCTCTTTATCATTACTATGTAACATAGGCCTAAATTTTCTTCTGGATCTGGGTTCCAGGATATGATCCGGATCGTCTCCTAAATTTAATAACATCTTCCTTGGCGCATATCCTATCTGGCCACCAAATTTCGTGAACATTTGTTCATAAGTTTGTGAGATATCTTGTTTACAGACGGACAAACAAACGAAAGCGAAAACATAACCTCCGTCCAACTTCGTTGACGTGGATAAATACCAGTAATTAGCACCACTGCATCACAAATAACAAGAACAGAAACAAAACCAAAAATAATAAACACTAACAACTTTGTACAGTTGTTATGCTTTAATAACCAGCTTTTCCGTGTAGGTCCAATGTCATACAACGCCTCCCTTCCCTTAAACAAATACTTCTTAATGAGATATTCCAACGGCTGGCTTGAACTTCAGAGGTCTCAAAGCAAATACATTTCTGGCAAAGGGATATAAAGTTACTGTAGCTCTGCTTGGCTGTGTGAATTGGAATAGTTTGTGGAAATATGTAACGGTATTAGAATTTTGTTTAGCAATGTATGTGTTTCCAACAAGGAGGAAACACCCACGTAACGCAATACTACATCCGCAATTTTACCACACACACACACACACACACACACACACACACACACACACACACACACACACACACACACACACACACACTCTCTCTCTCTCTCTCTCTCCCAGCATAGCCCTCCTTCCTTCTTACCCCATTTCCTCTTCCTGTTTCCTCTTCCTCTCTATATCTCGCTCTCTTTTCCTCTACCTTTTTTGCTTTCTCGTTGTCATCCTTTTTCCATTCATTCTTTGTTTCCTTATATTTTTCTTGGCTCTCCCTCCCTGCCTGCCTGTCTGTCTGCTCTCTCTCTCTCTCTCTCTCTCTCTCTCTCTCTTAGGTTTTAGCAGTTTCGTCACACTGTTTTTCGTTCTTTGCTTGTCTATTGTTTTAATTATTCCTTGCCGATTAATTTCATTTATCTTGAATTCATTCCTCACTTTCTCGTATTTCCCTTGCTTTAATCTTCCATTTCAATCCTACTTAGCCAATGGCATAGCATTCGTATTTCCCTTTTGTTCTATCTTTTACTATATACTAATGTCAGACATTATTCTATTCATGGGCCATATTTACATTCTTACATTTCTACATATTTGTAAGCATGCAATTGTATACGTATGTAGTAGCCTATGTACAAACGTTAATGCAATGTCTGTTTATCTATCAACACAACAACAAAATAGTAAGATACGTGCCTAGATAAATGTAACAAAATAGGCACCTCTTTTCGAGATAGCCCCTACTACTACTTGCATTGCATTTTGTACTGCATATTTAACTGCAGAAGTCTCAAATTGAATGCTTTTGAATAATTGACATGATCAATCCGCCAAAATCTACCCCCAAAAGAAATTATTTTGTTTAAAATTTGTATTCATAATTATCAAACAGACAATTTAATAGCCCACAGAACCAGGTTCAATTATACCCACACAATAATCGTCGCGAAGCAACGAACACCTTCGTCTCTTACTGCCACCACCCAGGCCACTCAAATTTCTCCTTATCCTTCAGTCCCTGTTTGCACACAAGAGTGGAATTCATATTACTCCAAGCTGTCAAATGAGTTCATGTGGAAACATTGGGTTGAGCGTTCACTTTGGGACAACTGGTCAATTCGGTCTGAGCATATATTATTGGACGAATGTCAGATGTGGTCCAAAAGTTCGTTTTGGTCAGAACGAACGTTTGGCCGAACGGCAATTTTTGGCCAAGGAGGTACTTTAAGCAGGTGAACAAGTTAATCAGCCAATTGTGACACAACAATCGAATCTGAGAAACTGCCAACCCCCCTTTCCCTTCTCTCTCTCCTGCAGATCTTTGTTGAATTCAGCCTGAGAAGCTCTTAACCAGCCCAACAACATGAATGAATATTGAAAATTGAGTGAAACAACACTAGTTCTCTCTCTCTCTCTCTCTCTCTCTCTCTCTCTCTCTCTCTCTCTCTCTCACACACACACACACAGACAACCCTAGTAAGACAACAAGGCACTCGACTCGTGTCAAATTGGCCTTCTCCCTTTCCCTCCCCTCTTTCACAGAGAGAGAGAGAGAGAGAGAGAGAGAGAGAGAGAGAGAGAGAGAGAGAGAGAGAGAGAGAGAGAGAGAGAGAGAGAGAGAGAGAGAGAGATTTATTACAGAACTTGGAGCGAACAGTACCGGTAACTGGTGAAAAGTATAGGAGACGGAACAATAAAACATAAATAAACAAATATCAAGAAAGGGGACACGTACAGTACACACTAAACAAAAGGTAAAATTCGTGTCCGCAATACCTTGACCTAATGTTTCCAATAATTATAGGCCTACGGTCATTCATATCATGACACAAAATATTTAACCAAACTAGAACAGACTACTGATGAATCGTACTAAACTAATTACTTAATTTGAGTTGTATATAAGATAGCCAATCGTAGACAATACTCTATACTTATAATCTGTCCCCATACAAATTAACACTTCTAACTATACAACACATCTGAATCTATAGCCCCATGAGGTCTTAGAACTGGACAATTCCTCTCCTTAAATTAAAAAAGCTAAGCAAGAATGCATCATTTCCTGTAGCTAGCGCAGTACTCCACTTTGGATGTTACTCCCGTACGGTTAGAGCCTGCCCAACTCTAGGTTACTCAAAGATATAGATAGAGATCGTAGTACAGTCCTACTAACCTTTCGTCAGACTCAAATAGGCAAACATTAATTCATAAAAAGCTTTCCTGCATGAACAAGAACTAAATAATACCCAACTTAAACACAATGAATCTCGCCAAATAATCTAGTTCTTACACACACAAATATGTATAATTATGTAGTCCTTATTATGCTTCTCTTACAAGCTATGATAATATACCTTAATATATAATGGCTAAATATCATCTCACCAAATAATCTAGTTATTGCACATTATATATATATAGTATATACTGTATATACAGTATATATTTTTTATATAAATCTCATGTTAGAATTTCTGCGATGATGCAGGTGCACAGTGGTGTAGGCCAATCTAGGGTATGGCAGGCATGGCATGTGCCCTGGGTGCCACTTGGAGGGGGGCGCCAATGACCACTTTCTATTAATGTCAGATAAGCTATCCTTGGATAGTGAAAAACTAAATGTCCTCAGATGTATGATCTGTCTTTGATTATGGTGGGTGAGAAACTCAGAAGCGGTATGGTCAGATTGTTAAACCACTTATATAAATTACAGGGAATAAAAAAAACAGTACACTTCACTGCATAGGCCTCAAAATGCCCCTAAATACCTTAAAAAAACAAAAAACAAAAATCTGGGGGTTTGATTGTAGCCGCCTGTTGTACTGCACCCCCAGGCTTGACTTCACTTCTTAGGTTGTCATTTCACCCAGATTGTACTGCCTTGGAGTATTGGAGCTGGGGAAGAGCCAACCACTCCTTTCCAAGAGCTGTTGATTACTTTGGCTCTGGTAGCCGAGTGTGCTGCACTGACTGGCTGACTGATAGCTAGAGTAAAGATAGAAACAGACTAATAACAGATTGGAGGAATTTGGGACTTTGGAATGGAAGACTTATTGGAGGGTTAATTTGGAGGATATTGGGGGGGGGGGGTGATAATAGGTGAAGAATAGATGGAAGTTAGAGATACAGTTAGAGAGTAAAAGATTCTGTAATGCAGATTGTCGGAGTGTGCTTTTACATCCGGTGCCCTGATAGGCTGGCAGTACCCAGGTGTCTTTAAGATGCCATTTTTCCTTCTCTCCTTCCCCCTTCACATTGTTGCCCGTATTTACACTATTTTCTCCATAATAACAACTGGGCAAGGCAGCTCTGCATAAAGTTTCATAAAGGGGAAGTTGCCGTTGCGATAATATCTTGTTCTGAAACTGCCTGAGCAAATATATGTCTGCAGGTGCGCGCCGCCTGATTGGTAGAGAGGGTTTACAGGGCACGGAGCTGCTGAGGTGCACTCACAGCTACTTGGGTTAGACTGGTACCTTTACGTCTGCATCAGAGATCACGATTTGCAACATTATATCCAGCTCGCTGATTGGTCAATCCCGATAAAACTTGTGGAGCTCGCGTTTATATATATATATATATATATACTGTATATCAGTAACATGAAAGTCCTAGCATAAAACAAATATAATAGATATTTTAAGAAGTTAGAATTTTGTTTTGGCTTTGTGTAATGAATTCATAGGGCATAATATTTGATACTATTTATACCATTATGTTAAATATTAGTCTAAATATTAGTCTAAATATTAGTCTAAATATTAGTTTCCACATTACAGGCTACATAAATTATACAGAAATAATTGAAAATAGTTATAATAAAGAAACTGAAGAACAGGAAGAGGGGAAGGAAACTAAAAGAAAGAGGAATAGGAGAGGTGGAAGAAGATGAAAAATAAAAAGAGGAGGGGAGAGGAAGAAGAGGAAGAGCCATGAACGTAGAGTGAGAGTATTGGAGTCTCTCTCATCTTTAAAGGAGAGAGAGTGAGAGTGAGAGTGAGAGGAAGAGAGAGAGAGAGCGAGAGAGAGAGCGATAGAGAGAGAGAGAGTGATATATATACAGTATTATATATATCATTGGGGATGGAAAGGATGATAGACTAAAGGAGTGCATATGAAAGGATGATAGACTAAAGGAGTACATATGAAAGTAAGAAAGAGCAGATGAGTTACAAATAGGTACAATTAGTATTTTAAAGATTCAGTTTCATTCCAGGGACCAAAATAAATCAAAGGAACATTTGGATATTGTAAAGTGTATAAACTACCTTCTACAGTACATGTTTACAACTCTACTTTAAGTGTATAAACTACCTTCTACAGTACATGTTTACAACTCTACTTTAAGTGTATAAACTACCTTCTACAGTACATGTTTACAACTCTACTTTAAGTGTATAAACTATCTTCTACAGTACATGTTTACAACTCTACTTTAAGTGTATAAACTACCTTCTACAGTACATGTTTACAACTCTACTTTAAGTGTATAAACTACCTTCTACAGTACATGTTTACAACTCTACTTTAAGTGTATAAACTACCTTCTACAGTACATGTTTACAACTCTACTTTAAGTGTATAAACTATCTTCTACAGTACATGTTTACAACTCTACTTTAAGTGTATAAACTATCTTCTACAGTACATGTTTACAACTCTACTTTAAGTGTATAAACTATCTTCTACAGTACATGTTTACAACTCTACTTAAGTGTATAAATACCTCTACAGTACATGTTTACAACTCTACTTTAAGTGTATAAACTATCTTCTACAGTACATGTTTACAACTCTACTTTAAGTGTATAAACTACCTTCTACAGTACATGTTTACAACTCTACTTTAAGTGTATAAACTATCTTCTACAGTACATGTTACAACTCTACTTTAAGTGTATAAACTACCTTCTACAGTACATGTTTACAACTCTACTTTAAGTGTATAAACTACCTTCTACAGTACATGTTTACAACTCTACTTTAAGTGTATAAACTATCTTCTACAGTACATGTTTACAACTCTACTTTAAGTGTATAAACTACCTTCTACAGTACATGTTTACAACTCTACTTTAAGTGTATAAACTATCTTCTACAGTACATGTTTACAACTCTACTTTAAGTGTATAAACTACCTTCTACAGTACATGTTTACAACTCTACTTTAAGGGCAGATTTTAACTTAAGGAATTTGTTTCTGGCCCCCCTTCTCCCTCATGCCTAGCCTCATTCGTTTTGAGATTTGAAGACGTTCGCCCCATTAGTTTGGCGATTTTAAGACCATTTGCCCCATTTCTGTCAATTTTAAGACTTTTTGTGACATTTAGATGGCGATTATTTCTGGCGAGCGATAGCGAGCCTGTAATTTAGGAGGAATCAGCCTTCGGTCGGGACATTTTTCTACCGAAAAATGTACACATTTATCTCTGGGGTATTTCTTTAAGCTTGATGGAAGTCTCGGGAGCACACTAAAAACCTTCCCTTAAGAAAGCTTACCATTTGTAGATCCAGGCTGTTCATGTTGTTTAGGAGTAACTGTTCTATAATATATATTCGTTACCTAAACATGACTGTGAAGTCAGCGAACAATTTTAATAGTTTGATTTTATTCATTTGTAATTGTAATTTAACAATAAAAATAACTTCTAATTAATAACAATAGTTGATCATTATAATAAGCTTCACTAATTCGCTGCGGTGTGAAGTTTTCTTGCTTGTAATTCAACATATTTACGCAATTAACGATATCTAAGTATGACTGAGCAGACTGAGGTTATTTAAATTTAAGTAGAATAGTATACGATAAGCATTCATTTGACGTTTTCTTGTTAATTTAGAAACTTGATGAAAATAGATTTAGATGAACGTATTCTAAATGTTTCCCATTTGTAGATCCAGTTCCTGCATGTACATAAATGTAAAATGTCGTTAATGCATTCATAACATTATTGTTGCATAACTATATTCAATTGCTTAATTAATTATATCATCTTTTATAAACTCGTGGAGTTAATGTCTAGCTCGCAACTCAGCCATTAACCTTTAACCCACTATTCACTTAAGTAAACCACAAAAGGTTTTGATCAGCTTGTAGGCCCATTTGCACATGTGAGTAAAGCCGGTATCACACGAGCGCTTTTTCCCTCAAAAATAATCCTTAACACTGATCTGGCAGCTTAGGAGGTAAACATATTATCTATTTCACCTAAATTCATCTATCAGTCTAGTTTCCGATACCAATGCAAAATATTCTAGAAATGTTGCCAGAAAAATGTTGATCATCGAATGTTGACTATAAAAGCTCTCGTGTGATAGCGGCTTAAGTCATCAATATTAAAAGCTAACCCAAAACAATGTTATCAAGATTAGCTCCGCCCATAATGAGTACGGTCCCATTGATCAACTTATGAGCACACTATTCAGCTAGTGGCTCTGCCCTATTAGGGGCGGAGAACCAAGGTCATAAAATTATCAATTTGGTAAGCAGGAGACACACTTGGGCTACGATACTACAACCTGAGAGACAAGGCTGAATCTGGAACATTAATTGTTAATTTAATACCCTTATACTTCTTATATTCCATCTACGATTTCTCCTGAATACCAGATCTCTCACAAGATAATAATTATATATAAATATATATATATATATATATACTGTATATAGTGTCATACACACCATAAAAAGAGAGAGAGAGAGAGAGAGAGAGAGAGAGAGAGAGAGAGAGAGAGAGAGAGAGAGAGAGAGAGAGAGAGAGAGAGAGAGAGAGAGAGAGAGAGAACTAAAGACAGAGAGCAAGAGGGAGATCGAGAGAAAAGAGAAGCACTTGGCCTCATATCTCCTTTAAACCTTGCCCCCCCCCCCCCCCTCCCCAACGCAGGACCATATTTTACACAACCCATTTCTGACTGTTCGTACACTGTAGGTCACTAATGATGGCCTATTTTGAACTCCTACACCATTTAAGGGGATGGGCCGGGTTTTCTGGCCCCCTTTCTCTCTCATATTTAGACCCATTAGTTTTGAAGTTTCAAGAAGTACGCCCCATTAGTCTGTCGATTTTAAGACCTTTCTCCCCATTTCTTTATCGATATAAAGACCTTTCGTGCCATTTAGGTGTCAATTTTTCCCTAGCGAGCGAAAGCGAGCTTGTATTTTTTAGAACCGGCCTTTGGCCGGTACACTTTTCTATAGAAAAATTTACAAATGTATCTTGATGGGGGTTCTAGGGGGTGTTTTTTTTAAGCTTGATGGAGGTCTAAGGAAGAAACTAAAAAAAACATTATAGAAAGATCAATAAACAAGCAAATTTATGTGCCCATCTTCTCTTACACGAACCTCCAAATGACAAAATAATATTCTACCCAGCTCGGGACAGCTTATATAATGTAAGGCTATTATGTCCTACAGTCTACAATGGCTCACAAGTCCAGCTGTAAAAGAGTTAATTTTAAATATTAAAGTATAGGTTATAAAATGTATACACTTACTTAAATGTATACACTTACTTAAATGTATACTTACTTAAATGTATACACTTACTTAAATGTATACACTTACTTAAATGTACACTTACTTAAATGTATACACTTACTTAAATGTATACACTTACTTAAATGTACACTTACTTAAATTTATACACTTACTTAAATGTATACTTACTTAAATGTATACACTTACTTAAATGTATACACTTACTTAAATGTATACACTTACTTAAATGTATACACTTACTTAAATGTATACACTTACTTAAATGTATACACTTACTTAAATGTATACACTTACTTAACTGAAAAATCGACTTTAAAAATATAGGTTAGGACTCTATATTTTGTGTTCAACTACAGTATATAGCCATAACAAATCCTAATAGTTACACCAGGACAGCTTAACAAGGTGTTTGTTTAAGGGGACCGACCTACTTCTCTCTGGGTTTTATCCATTCGGCCCCATTCAGCCCACTGTTTTAAGACGTTTCTCCCCATTCAGGTATCGATTTTTTCCTGGTGAGCGACAGCGAGCCATCATTGTATGGAGAAATCCGGTTTCGCCGGAGACATTTTTCTACCAAAAAATGTACCGTACAAGAAAAGTCAGCTGTCTAAAACATAATCCAGAATATGCTGGCTCGCTATTGCTCGCCAGGTGTATATCGAAACCTGGATCAGAATAAACGTCTTAAAACAGTAGGTTGAATGGGGTCGAATGGTTACTACCCAGACAGACAAACAAGCGGGTCGGTACGCCCCTTATATTAACAGTCTGACTTGTGAGAAGTGTCCGACGTACAGCCGTGGGTATTAATAACAACACACTCACTGCAATCAGTATCGAACCCAAACGAGACAATACTGTGCTTTAGTATGTCCCAAATGCTTCACACTACATACTTACAATATAATTATTATGGTCTACATTCATATTGATTTGCTACATGTATCGTATATAGAGATGGATACAATTGCAGTAAATTCAAACAAGTTTGATTTAATATAATAATGATAACAATAATAAAATACTACTACTACTAATAATAATAATAATAATAATAATAAACGCTTCATTAAACGAATGGCAGCCCAATGAGCTAAAAATACACGTATACAAATATAGTAGATGAACAATAAAAAGAATGATGTCCACTCAACGAAATAGATCCGGGCCCAATATGAACTCTCCAACTTCAAAATGAACCTCTGAAATATAAATATTAGGTAAGCAAATTAATGAGAAGATTTGATTTTGTTCGGGATAGCTTCGAAAACTCATGCCCTAACTTATGTCATTAAGTGTACATGATTATTAGTAAGACAATTGGTAAGATCCGCTTACAATATTTGCGTACAAACTAAATTCTAACAGAAATACATCAAACATACTGAGCGCAAGTGCAACATACCAATATACATTAATATATAGTGAGTGTTGCCATATATATTCGTGACCACTAATAGGGACGCAGTCATTTGATTTACAGTAGTATAAAGCACAAACGCTTAAAGTACCGGTACTATACTTGATAAGTGAAGATTTTTTTAGTTAAAATATGACTTTAGAGGCTATCAACCCTATTGGATTATTAAGCCAGCACACCGTAAGTCAAGAATAACGTCAGGACTGGAGCCTCTCTGCGAGAACTCCAGTCTCTTGAAGTGAAGAATACACCGAAAAAAAAATAAAAAAAAATAAAAATAAAAATAAAGTGAAAACACGAATGTTTCGGCTCATCTTCAGCACTCTTCAGTGGGATCTCACTATGACTATGTACCAAAAGCTTCAGAATTTGGCTTGCATGGTTCGAAGTTGATATGTGTGCATTGTTAATAGTAGGGTGACGACTGTACGACAGGTCTGAACTGGGTTACATAAAGTATACTCTTCTCCATGACAGCTGTGCCGGCAGATACAGGTGTTCTCTAACTTGACGATATAATACATGTGTGGCAGGTGTTTTGGGACCTGGCAAGGGGGTCTTCACAGCTGTTTCACGGCTCGATAAGCTACACAACAGGTGTGATATCAACAATTTAATTCTTTATGGATTGATTGCGTTCACCAAGATGCTTTACTCCTTCAAGTGCAATGATATGATGTGTTATTATATTCTGGCTATCCTATATCCTATACTGAAAGAGTAAAAAGGATAAATCAGATAGTTTTAACCTCTTTGATTTCCGAAAAAATCAGTCTTATCTTGACACAAGCTGACCCAACCTTGCCTGACCACCTAGCCTTTTTTTAAATTTACAAACGTTACTTGAACCAGACCCAATCTTTCCTATATTGAGTTTGTAAGTCATAAGGCCAGACATAACATAACATAACTTGACATTACCTATCCAAATTTGGTCTGATCTGACCTAACTTATCTTAACCTAAGCTATAGTATATTCATTATGACGAGCCGGAAATTGTGACCCCTGACCTATGTAACTATTTGAGGACAGGAAGAAACAGACACTTATTCTATCAAATGGTAATGATATCAGCCTGATTGTTCAAGGCCTTCTTGATCAATGTAAAGTTGATGGTCAGGATGTCTTAGACTAGTCATGAACAAATTATAGTTTACTTTGACTTGACTTAACTAATTTTGACAGTACGTATTTTGAGTGCCCTAAACTATTTTGACCATAGCTATCCTCCCCATTCACAGGGGCTAATAAGGAAATGAGCGAACTCTTACGTCTGCAGTATGAAACGGCGTTACATGACCCTGACGAAACAAAAGTCATCAGAGACCAAAGTTATTTTTTATGGAAAACCCTACTGCAGACAATCCAGAGATTCTTAATATTGATTTGGAGCCAGAAGAAATAGAAGAGTCGATTGGGAACATGCCAACTCACTTGGCACCAGGCCCAGACTCATGGAATTCGATCTTGTTATAGAAATGTAAAGAAAACCTCTCAAAACCCCTGGCTATATTGTGGGGAAGATGTCTCGACACCGGACAAATTCCAAATAGTATGAGAAACACAATAATTGCCCCTCTACATAAAGGCGGAAGTAAAGCACTACCCACAAAATTATCGCACGGTCACTCTAACCTCTCTCGATTCCCTAGACTAAAGGAAAAACATAAATGTCAGTTACACTAATTTTTCGAAGGCTTTCGATGAATGTGACCATGTTATAATCGCCCACAAACTTAAAACAAAAGGGATAACAGGTAAAATCGGAAGGTGAATACACAACTTCAAAGTTAACTGGAGGTAATCAGTAGCAGTTAACCAAGCCACATCTGAGCCTTCGGATGTCAAAAGCTCAGTTCCCCAAGGAACAGTGCTTCCTCATTTTAATTAATGACATATATGCTAACACAAGACACAGTACAGTGTCATCCTTTGCAGATGACACAAAACTAAGTATAATAACAAACACTCAGGAAGACATAGGCCGGTTGCAGGCAGACATAAGTGTGATGTTCCAGTGGAGCAGGGAAAACAGCATGCAGTTTAATGAAAAATTCCAATTTATACATTACAGAGAGGGTAGTGCCTTTAAAAGGAACACAAATTACATATCAGAATCAAATCATATTATATAACGTAACCAAGGGTGTTTATGTCTGAACATTTGGGATGCAAAGAACATAACCAGGTCAAAGTTGCAGATGCGAAACAGCTAACAGGTTGGATTCTATGAACAATATGAACGCACGGTAAATTGCCAATGATAACGCTCTTCAAATCCCTGGTGCTACCGCGGCTAGAGTACTGTAACATATTGACATACCCATACAAATTAAGTAAGATAAATAACTTAAAGAGTGTAGAAAGGAACTTCACCTTGCACATACACTCCGTAAAACATCTACACTATTGAGAGTGTACTCGTTGGAGCATAGAAGGGAACGATATTAAATAATGTACACATGGAATATCGCAGATGGTTTAGTACAAAATCTACACACCCCGTTCAATGATAGGAGAGGCTGGGAATATGATATTACTCGGATGAACAATTGGCTGACTATGGGATTGTTGCGAGAGGCGTGGTTATCACACAGAGGACCACATCTCTTCAATAGACTCCCACAGCAAGTAAGAGACATGAAGGTCGTCTCTTTAGACAACTTCAAGAGAACCCTCAATGTCGTACTTCAAAAGGTGCTAGATAAGCCCATCTTCGCAGGGGAGCATGCTGCCTCTTTGAACAGTCTGCTGCACCAAATCACCACCCAAAATTAGGGGCGACACGTCCTCGGTGCCACTAGAAAAGTGGTGAACCCTACAAAAGGCAAGGTCCACAATGACCTTTCCTATATAGCTTATCTTGACCTTAAAGATTTTAACTTAAAGATTTGAGTCGGTGAATAGTTGAAATGACAGATGGATAGTATTAAATTGCATATTAAACTACATGCATAATATTTCATGGAGATCGAATACTAACTGGGATGAACAAATTCCATTACTTTTGTAGAACAGCAGCTTGCAAGTTCAATTGATATTCCCAATATTAACTAAACTTGTATTAATTGTAGCCTAGTTATTTGGGCCTAACTCTTTCTTGTTATCTATAACAAACAAACAAACAAACAAACAAACAAACAAACAAACACACACACACACACACACACACACACACACACACACACACACACACACACACACACACACAAATATTAAGTGAACATGTGTTAGAGGTATTAAGATGAGGGGTTTACACATGTGCATCATATGAGAGGGGAATCTAGGCTACTCTTCCTACCCTTATATATTATATATATTTTACCATTTCGTCTGTATCTTTATATATATTGTTCTTGTTGTGTATGGTCTTGTTCGTCTCCATCGTTGTTTTTTTTTTTGGTGCTCCTATATTTCATCATTCCTATTTTACATCATAATAATTTCCTTATACATTGTCCTTTGCACTCATTCATTCATCCATAAAGTTCTTATTAACCACCGTAACTTTAGGGTTAATGCCAGGTTTTGATACAAAGAAAAGGTCTTCCTTCCAAAAACATTCATACAGAAAGTTTACCTCACAAATTCGTCTTTCAACTTGAATTAACAACGTGAGAGCCATACATCACATTACCGGTACCTCTTCCTAACACTTGCCCCAGGGTTATGTCTTGGCAACTGGAATTAACAACGTGAGAGCCATACATCACATTACCGGTACCTCTTCCTAACACTTGCCCTAGGGTTATGTCTTGGCAACTGGAATTAACAACGTGAGAGCCATACATCACATTACCGGTACCTCTTCCTAACACTTGCCCCAGGGTTATGTCTTGGCAACTGGAATTAACAACGTGAGAGCCATACATCACATTACCGGTACCTCTTCCTAACACTTGCCCCAGGGTTATGTCTTGGCAACTGGAATTAACAACGTGAGAGCCATACATCACATTACCGGTACCTCTTCCTAACACTTGCCCCAGGGTTATGTCTTGGCAACTGGAATTAACAACGTGAGAGCCATACATCACATTACCGGTACCTCTTCCTAACACTTGCCCCAGGGTTATGTCTTGGCAACTGGAATTAACAACGTGAGAGCCATACATCACATTACCGGTACCTCTTCCTAACACTTGCCCCAGGGTTATGTCTTGGCAACTGGAATTAACAACGTGAGAGCCATACATCACATTACCGGTACCTCTTCCTAACACTTGCCCCAGGGTTATGTCTTGGCAACTGGAATTAAGAACGTGAGAGCCATACATCACATTACCGGTACCTCTTCCTAACACTTGCCCCAGGGTTATGTCTTGGCAACTGGAATTAACAACGTGAGAGCCATACATCACATTACCGGTACTTCTTCCTAACACTTGCCCCAGGGTTATGTCTTGGCAACTGGAATTAACAACGCGAGAGCCATACATCACATTACCGGTACCTCTTCCTAACACTTGCCCCAGGGTTATGTCTTGGCAACTGGAATTAACAACGCGAGAGCCATACATCACATTACCGGTACCTCTTCCTAACACTTGCCCCAGGGTTATGTCTTGGCAACTGGAATTAACAACGCGAGAGCCATACATCACATTACCGGTACCTCTTCCTAACACTTGCCCCAGGGTTATGTCTTGGCAACTGGAATTAACAACGCGAGAGCCATACATCACATTACCGGTACCTCTTCCTAACACTTGCCCCAGGGTTATGTCTTGGCAACTGGAATTAACAACGCGAGAGCCATACATCACATTACCGGTACCTCTTCCTAACACTTGCCCCAGGGTTATGTCTTGGCAACTGGAATTAACAACGCGAGAGCCATACATCACATTACCGGTACCTCTTCCTAACACTTGCCCCAGGGTTATGTCTTGGCAACTGGAATTAACAACGCGAGAGCCATACATCACATTACCGGTACCTCTTCCTAACACTTGCCCCAGGGTTATGTCTTGGCAACTGGAATTAACAACGCGAGAGCCATACATCACATTACCGGTACCTCTTCCTAACACTTGCCCCAGGGTTATGTCTTGGCAACTGGAATTAACAACGTGAGAG